>BGNK01000278.1:5341-131184 GCA_003297005.1 Symbiodinium sp. clade A Y106 | reverse complement strand
GTGGGTGAGGGGCACTCGCTCCGGTGATGGGGCTAACCAGCGTGGCATCGCAACAAAGGGCGAGGCCCTGGGGCGAGGCGCCGTACACCACGAGGTCGAGGCGTCGGCGGTCTGACGTCTGGACTCCTGGCGCCGACGTGTGCGACAGCCACTGCTGGGGGACAACGTGTCTCTCCGCTCCCACCGCCTCGCGGCATACTGCGAGCCAGGCTTGCTCGACCAGCTCGCGCGGCGTGCCAAGAGGCCACTGCGTGTGCAGGCGAGGGCGTGGTCGCCCCAGGGGTCTAACCGCCTTCGGCATCCGTGCCCATGTTGGCCGCAGATGCGGGGGCCCANCCACTGCGTGTGCAGGCGAAGGCGTGGTCGCCCCAGGGGTCTAACCGCCTTCGGGATCCGTGCCCATGTTGGCCGCAGATGCGGCGGCCCAGAGGGAGTGGCAACCGGAGGCGTCTGCGAAGAGCGATTTGCATGACCTCCGGCGGCGCGAGGTGGACCTGTCCGTGGGTAAAGCCGTGAGCCACGCGGCGGCTTGTGGGCCCGACTGGGACAGCAACAGTGCTTGGTGAGCCGGCTCCAAGGTGGGCAGCAGCACGCGATCGCGAAAGTAGAGTGAGCGTGTACGCGATGCGTGGAACTGCCAGCCGTGAGGCCAGTCGCCAGGCCCGGCCTCCCGGGCACACGGGGCTGCGCATGAGGTGCTGAGGAGTTCTTCCCAAGTGGGGCATTCCTGCCAGCCCTCGCTTCGCAGAAGGTTCGCAGCGGCGTGAGCCGCCGCCGGCGCAGTGCGCATGGCAGACTGCAGGCCCAGCCCGCCGTGCGTCGCAGGCGTTGCTGCAATGGCCCAGGCCGTGGACGCGAGGTGTTCCCCTTCGGCCGTTTGCTCTCCAAGGCACGCCTGTAGCGTCGCGCACACTGCACGGTCGCGTCCCTCGGCGTACGGCCGCACATCTTCGGGTGGGATGTTGCGCAAGGCGTGATTTGCCCGAGTGCTCGCGCACATGAGCAGGAGGAGCCACGCACACTGCAAGTCCAACAAGTGTGGCAAATGGTCCACCAGCGCTTGCTCTTCCCGCAGGCGGCGCTGTCCCCATTCGCGCACGTAATCGCCGTGTCCGATTGGGACTCCTAGGGCGTGAAGCCGCACTCAGGCAGGGGGCGGTCGCTGCGCCAGACTTCCTCGCCGAGCTCAGCGACCCCGCATGGTGCCGGACCGCCTGCTGTGTTGTAGATCCCACGCAGGTCCATTTTGGTATGGGTAGCAGGCTGCATCAAGCTGCTGCGAGACTTGTTGAGCCAAGGTGCGAGCGACAAGTCCCCGCAACAGATCGCCAACGACAACCTCGCGGGCGTCCCCAGAAGGCTTGCGAAAAGCAGCCAGTCGTCCCAAGGCTATTGCAGCGGTGATCGGTGCGGGCACCTTAGCACGGGCAAGGAGGGTGGCAATCTTCCCAAACACAAACATGGCCTCTTTGTTTTGACGCCGTTTCTGCCGAGAAGTGGCCGAGAGCCGCAAGCGCGCAACGTATCCGGAATTGCAGTGCGGCGGCGGCCAGCGCCTCTTCGTCCTTGCTGTGGAGGTCGGAGGGTGCTGGAACGCTGACTCGCAGGCGCTTGTCCGACAGCTCGTCCGGCTGCCTTAGACATCCTTAGACCACGTGCTGGCGCTCGCTGAGCCAGCTGGCCCGAGCCGCCTCCCGCTGCGCTAAGCGCGGGCATTGCCCATCACGATGGGCCCGCACCTTCACAGCCGCTCGTTGTTCAGAAAAAAATGCACTCTCAACGTGGAGCCCTCCACACCCTGCAAGCCAACCGACCCTCACCTCACGGTGCTGTCCGTTGTCATCTCGGCAGCTTATGACACTGTTAGCCGGGAGGCCGTGTTGTCCGCATTGCGCGAGGTGCCGCAAGCTTTAGCCCTGTTGCCCGTTGTGCGCCTCCAGCCCCGTGTGTCCAGGAAGCCGGGCCTGGCGACTGGTCTCACGGTTGGCAGTTCCACACGTCGCGTACACGCTCACTCTACTTTCGCGATCGAGTGCTGCTGCCCACCTTGGAGCCGGCTCACCAGGCACTGTTGCTGCCCCCGTCGGGTCCACAAGCCCCCGCGTGGCTCACGGCCATACCCACGGACAGGTCCACTTTGCTGCCATTGGAGGTTATGCAAATCGCTCTTCGCAGACGCCTCCGCTTGCCACTGTCTCTGAGAGCCCCGGCATCTGCGGCCAACATGGCCGACGTCAGACCGCCGACGCCTCGACCTCGTGGTGTACGGCGCATCGCCCCAGGGCCTCGCCCTTTGTTGCAATGCCACGCTGGTTAGCCCAACACCGGAGCGAGTACCCCCATCCACGAGCGGACCATACTCCCGGCACCTGGTCTCCAAAGGCGCCGCTGGGTGCGAGCCTGCCTTGGACCATATGGTCCATCGTCGCATTAAAAAGCTACCGTCCATTCAAATTTCGCACACACGCGCGGCGCACCACCTGCTCCGGGATCTCATCCGCATCCGTGCCCAGCTAGCTCCGCCAGCGATGCGAAGCGCTGCATCGTTGGCATGGGGCGGGCGTTGGTGTTGGTGGGGCATACTGGCAGTGTTAGTACCTTGGGTCTTCTTGGCCGGCACCGCACTTTCAGGGCGGAAGGCGGCGGGGACAGTAACCTGCTGTGTGCTGGCAGGATCACTACCTTCTTAAGGGGAAGGGGGTGTGACATTCCCCAGCCCCCCTCTCCATCCCTCTCCCAGGTCTGAAACTGTGAAATTTTTCAGCGGGTCGTTTGGATGTGACATCGGGCGACATGCAGACATGTTTGCTCTTCCCTGTTTCTGTTGCTGGCACGCTTCGCACGTGAACCCCAGAGCGCTCCCCGCACTTCCAGAGCTTCGCTGCGTTTGTCACTGTGTGCGTAAGAGTGTGGTATTGAGGTATGGTCTATCCCGCCCAGAACACTACCGGGGCAGTGTAAGGAGTGTTTGAACCGGGGGGAATACACAACCACGCGCCTTGCAACCCCGCCTCGCAACCCATTCCCCCCGGGCATTTGTCGAGATATATACTTCCAAAGGAGTACTCGCAGTGCAGCTGCTGCTGTCGCGTCGGCTGAGAGCCACCGAAGGACAGTCTATGGCTACGGTTTCCTCCAGTTGTTCCCTGGCATCTTCGACCTGCAAGTCTCGTGGCTGCCCGCATGCGGCGTGCGAAAGGTGGCTCGAGGGAGGAATCCGCAAGAATGTTCGGCAACGGGGCTTCGCCATCGACGTTGTGCGTGCCGGAAACATCCGGGATTAAGGAGGGGAGGCTGCCCGCAACGGCGCCGACATGCGCAGACGGCCACAAAGGAATGCAAGGCTGACCATCGACAGACATCGACAAACAAAAGCAAATATGCACGGTGGGTTGGAGGCCGGGCCAGCGCGCAAAAAGTCTGGCGAAGGTCGCGGCTTCACCGAGCTCAAGGGCGAGAACGACAAACTTGCATCTAGTGTCTGCACTGCCTTGCTTTCGGAGCTGGTGCAAGTGCGGCCCCCGGCAATCCAGTTCGTGGGCGGGCTTGCAAACCAAGCGCATTTTTTTCACACCATTACACACTTTTTGTTTGCATTTGCGGCCATAAATCCTCGGCGACCTACCATTGCAGCCGTCTGCAGCCCACGGGGGGCCTCACGCCGCGCGTGAGGTTGGCGTCAGGGGGGGCACCAGCGTAGTGTCGAATGCCAACAGTGGCTATGATTTTTTACGCTTTGCTCATCCTGCCGGGAGACATCAGCATTGAGACTGCATTGAGGTTTCGAGCCGGACGTTAAGGGCAACTGCTGCTCCGGCCTCCCTGCGGATGCGGGAAGCAGCGCGCTCGGGGGGCATGAAGGATGTTAGAACGAGGACAAGGGGGTCGTGGAGCTGCCGGCAGCGGCAGCGTGCGGAGGTCAGATGAGGTCAGGGCAATGGCAGGCAAAGCCCGCAGCACGCGGTCTGGTGGTGAGAATGCTAGCGGTGCGGGGCCCCGACTGCGAGTCCAGCACGCATCAAGCGCAAACAGGGACGCAGTGGCATGTTGTGAAGCAGCAAGGGCGTGAGGCAAAGGTCTAGGGTCATCCAAGGAATGTGCTCGGGTTGCGGCAAGGTCTGGATCAAGTTGCGCGAAGGAGTCGCATCGGCATGGCGCTGAAGCGCTGCGAACACCGAGTCCATCGTGACACTGCGGCGCAGCCAGTGCCAATCCGGCAGCGGCATCGGCATGCAGCAAGGCATCCAAGCAAATGAGGACTACAGTGTCGTGCCAACTGCCAATATATTCAGGATGCACTGTGCGGAGCGCGGACTGCGGCGCGCACGGGGCAGCACAAAAACACGCCAACAGCCACCCTGCGTGTGTGTTTGCAAGCAGCGGAACCTTCCGATTTAGTCCTTTCTGCTACCTAGCAGGGTTGCCGACCCAGACTTCGCTGTTGGCACAACATCGAAACGGTGCGGACCAACTGAGCAGCTTCAGGACTCCAGTGTCCACCCACCTCACGTGCAAGGACAAGAAGCCGGCACCTTTGCTGGCGCAACATCTCGGGGTTAGTATTTCTGTAGGCACTGCGTGCGAGGCGCAGTGCGGCCCCACGGCACTGTCTCGGATCTGTGCCAGGGGAGCGCCTGCAATCCATTCCCGAGTCGTTGCAAGGGGCTATAACGGCCTTGGTATACTGTGCATTGGAAAGCACAACCCAGCTCTGCTGCCAAAGTTTTTTTGTTGCCAAGTAGGCGCGTGCAAACCCGCAGAAGCTGAAGTTTCCAGGCTCGGTGCTCGAAGCGCGGCTGCTTGCTGTGCAATGCAGAGCCAGGCCATCAACGTAGGCTGGGTTGAATCCCACGAAGACTCGAAGTGCACGTCGACACAAATTCAGCAACCGCCGCTCCTCCACTTACGAGCAGGCATCCAGGAGCAAGCCAGACAAGCTGGAAGAATTAAATGAACGTTGCTCCAGCTACGCAGCTGCATCCAAGAGCAAGCTCGTGTGTCTTTGTCTATCATCACAAATGATAATTCTTCGTGCATCGTCAAGAAAATGTTATCTCGACAGGAAAACCCACACAGTCGGCTTAACCAGTGGCCTTTTCATAATGTTCTTGTCTTTTTGCTGTTGCATCGGCCGTATGCAGGCGCGGCGAAGGCGATTTCAGCCCAAACAATACTGCATCATCGCAATCTGTGCAGAATGCGGCAGCGGTCAGGATCCTCGTGTCCGGCTCCTCGAACAGCTAGCTCGAAAGTAAAATTCGAGCCCGACCTTGCCGAGACAACTCTTTGCGCGGGGGAACTTCTGTGCGGGCGGGCGCGTTCCGCGCGGGCTTACGCCCGGCGGTGGCCATGATTTTCTGAACATGCGACGCAAGATATGCAAGCGGACGTTGCAAGGTCCGACATTCGAGGGCGAGATCAAGGTGTCGTTGCGACCAAAACAGCACCAGTGCAACAACGCCGAAGGCCCACCTGCTGTTATGCCTCCCTTGGCCGTTACTGGAGGTCAGCTGCGCCGGGCGTGGGTGGCGATGCAGCATGGCTTGTTGCCTTTTTGCGACTGCTGTGGTCCTCGCACGGCCGACCTCTGTGACTCCGGCTTTGATGCCCCAGACCATTCTGCCTGCAACGCACCCCGTCCCGGCATGTCCAGACCCGCATCCCGTCCCGGCATGCCCCGACCCCACGAAACCCCAGGCGACCGTTGGCCGTTCGAGGGCTGGCAGCGACTCCCATTGCAGTATGCGCGCGCCGCCCGCTCAAGGCCTGAGCGACGGGCCCATGCCAGAGCTGCACGCGGTCCTCGGGGTCTAGCCCTTGCGGCGGCGCGGCGGTCTTGCCGGCTGCGCCTCCCGTAGCTGCCGTAACTCGCATCGCAATGTACGAGCTCACGACAGACACCCTATGGCAAGTGTAACAGGGGGCGTAGGAAAAAACCATCATTGCCACGTCATCATCAAACATCAGCAGTGGATTGTGTGAATGGACCAAAGGGTGACGAAGGGCCGCAAGTCGGCCCGGGCACTCCCTTTGTGTCTTGAGCTGTCAGCCTCACGAACCAGCCGTGACACGCCTCGCAACGACAACAGGACGAGGAGCAGCAGAGCTCGATTGGTTCGCCCGTGCACTGAAGACAGGCCCAGGGCTGCCATCCATTGGCATCCGTTGGCAAAAATAATGCAAAAACACACACACACAAATGCAAATATCCTCGCATATTCTGGCGCAGTCGCCGGGGTACACAGTGAGGAGCGGGACGCGCTGGAGGAGGAGACGGTTTTGTTCCTCGCGCTTGAAGCACGGCCGTCTCTGGATGCAAGCATCGCTACCAAATGGGAGTTTCCGAAAATAGGGGTACCGTATTTTGCGTTCCTTATAATAACGATCCTACTATTGAGGGTACTATAGGGTCCCCTATTAGTCCCCTATTTTCGGAAACTCCCAAATGGCGTGCCAAGGACAGTGAGCCCTCGCAGATATTTGATTCTGCCCTCCGGCGGAAGGCGGAATCCTTGATTCTGCCCTCCGGCGGGGGGCGGAATCCTCGCTCCGGCGGAGACCTTGTCCAACTTATTCCTGGTTTGGAGTGGTCTGTATCTGCGACTGAAGCATCTCTGCAGTACGTAAGGAGATTCACCCTGCAGCGTGGAGACCGGTCCAAACATGCGTTTTGTGGCAGTTGAGCTCGATGGGCCCCCAGAGCGCCCGCTGGTATGACGCATGCAGTTCGCATGGTTAGTGCAACCTAGTTTCTAGAACTTCAAAAGCCATAGAAAATTGCAAGAACGCTTCACGAATAAGTATTCATGTTTTCGGAATGCTCTCAACAACTGATTATTGCAGTGCTTCTGATAGTTGAAGAAATTTGAAATGTGAAGGTTGAAGTATTTCCGATTGATGAAGAAGTTTGGCAGTTTCACTTTGTTTATTTTCTCGCCGCAGCTGCGAGGCTACTCGAGAACTTCCTACCTTCTGTTTTCTGTAAATCCTGGTCCTGACAATTCAACGTACTTAGCCGTATAGCAGAAGCCATCGCCCAATCCTTAAGAGACAAGAATAGGGAATTCCCGCACTAACTGTCCTTAATCCGGCTTCCAACTTTTTGAGGTTTACTTCAAAGGGCTCTTGGCGTAAATCACCCCATGATCTGCTGACGCAAAGCCGTGGCCATTCGCGTCTTCAATTCAGAAAGTGAAAATGGCGGGATAGTCAAAAAAACCCGAGTCACTGCGACAAACTTGAGCATGCAAGTCGACTGATGAAAAATCTCGGACAGGCAATCTGTAAAAGTTTCGGTTCGGGGCTCAGCATGCTGGTCGTTGGCATTTCCAATGTCTTTATCGGATCATGAAAAGGCCTCCAATCTTTCCAAAATCTTGGAACTGTTCCAAGATCGCAGTGATCTTCTGATTCTGTTTCTTTGGCGCTGCAAACCCCGTGCTTTTTTTTGTGGATTTGCTTGGAAAGTGCGCCTCCCAGTCCCATCTTTTGATGCCTTTCTTTGCTGCACAAGACGTTGAACATCGTCGTTTTCCCACGGTTCAGCAACTCTCGATTGTTGACACTTCATTCTCGAAATGGCTGCGGAATGCACCAGACCTTCTCAAGCTCTGTGCTGGTGTTGGGTCTTTTGTCGGACAACCGCAACCGAAAACTCTGGGGGGGGGGGGGGCATGATATTGATGTTGGTTGTTCGGCATCGCAATGGTTTCCAAAACCGTTCGGAACAAGGTCCTCGCATGCTTAAGTTGCCATTGACTGCACGCTGGTTCGACCTACATCAAGCACATCAACTGCTCCAGCGATTTCACAACATAATTCGTAACTGAACAGGATGAATCGATCTGTCGCTTGATGCCCGCTGAACTGCGAAATGTCCAGCTCTCTGGAAAATACTCAGCGAACGTCCACTTTCCCTTGTGTGTTGAAATCGGCCACCAAAATCACAAAACAAGCGCGAAGCTGCAAATCGAATAATGTAGATGTCACTGAAAAATGCACAGAACGTGGTAAAAGTGAATGAAAATAGTCTCCAAGAAACAAAGAGCAACAATATATTGATAAAAACGAACTTTCACTAAGACGATTGAAAACGTGCAAGGAAAAACTGAAACAAACTATCATAAAGATGTGATTTTCAACAGTTAATGAAAACAAATGAAACAAGTAGTATTGATTGTTTCTCGCACCATCTTTCGAAAGCAAAGGGAAAGTCCGTTTGGGAGCGTGGAGGTGCGGCGCCGCGCCGGCTGCCTATCGGGGCGAGCCGGCAAATGCTGGGCGGGACGTTGCAACGTTCATCGGCACGAACTTGTGATGCGAAACTTTTCGCATGCGGGCGGCAACTCGGGTTATGATTCATACCAGACGAAGGTATCCCCGCCTGCCCCGCCGACGTCGTTGCGAATGCGACGTGTCAGGCATCCCATGGCTGACTCTATACACTGCGGACGTAGCATGACGTAGCCGAAGAGCTTCGATACCCGGTGCCCACGCTGCAGGACGTGCCGCCTTTCATGAGCCGTCTCTCAAAGTCCCACGAGATCGCGTTGGGCGTTGAAGGGGATCGAGTGTTGGAAACCTGGTAAGTCCACGGCTTGACCCGACAGCGTGACGTGAGCAGCAGCACTTCTCCGCGGTGCTCTTCGGCCGGGTCGCAAAGGACGGGCTGCTCTGAAAGAGCGGAGCTTCTTTCATCAATGCATTTCGTCTTGCCTTAAACTCAGCAGAGTCGAGTTGAAAGGTCGCGAGTCGCATTTTTCCCCGCCGCAAGAAACCCCATGTCAGCAGCTTGGAACCATGTGCCTGCCGAGGCAGGAGTTAGGTCCGGGCTCGCCCATGACAGCCCTCTCCTCGCTTGCGTCACGTGGCGTAGGAACAGTAAAGGAGTCAGCACGGTGCGCAAAATACTCTGGTCAACAGTTGCCAGGAGTCGCGTTGGAAATGGTAAGAGATAGTAAGAGCAGCGCGACCCGTGAATTTCCAAAACTTTGAGTCCTGCAACCCGGCCCCGTAGCATCGCCAAGAAAATGCTGCGACGCATCGTCATGACACGTGAACCAGGCTGGGAACAGAGTATACATACGGCATCATGAAGCCTGGAACTTGAGAATTGCGCCAAAGCCGAACCATTGGGGAAGTGTGCAAGTGGTCGCCGAAGTCCTTCCTTTGCACTCAGAGACGGAGGCCGAGGCTGAGGAACCTTGCTTGCAGAGCTGTCGTTTGTTGCGGCCATGGGTTTTGGAGAATCGAGTTCAGAAGAAACTTCTGCAGAAGCGCACAGTTGTCTGGTCACACTGCTACTGGCAGTGACCATGTTGCTACAGTCTGATGCGTTTGCTCCATTTGTTACCCTATAACGAGCAAGTCTGACAGGTTAAACATAGGTTATGTTATATCTACAGACCATACTAGCCACGGTCAACGTTTCATTTCGGATCTGCAGAAACGCTCCATTCACTCTAGTGTCACGTTTGGCAGTTCTCCTAGAAGCCTGAGACAGCCTAAGGCTGTGCTGGGCGTTTACCGAGACTCACAGCATCGCTCCCAGCTCGCGGCCAGTTGTAGTGTCTTGGTGGGGAATGTAGGATGCATGCGATGCAAACTCAGCACAAATTAGACCTTCTTTTCGACGGATAATCAATTGGTCAAGGCTTCTGCAGCCTCTGCTACGACGTGTGGAGTATGGTACATGGGCTGCGCCCTGCCGTTCAGGCATGCTCGTGGACGCTAGATTCTAGGCTTAGGTTACGCTTGGTTGCGCACTGCAAGTACGAAAGGCGCGTGCGGACACAGTCCGGGGGCATTAACACTGAGCTACCTTGCCGGGACCTGGTCAAAACACCAAGGCCGCTGGCAAGGTTACGGGGTGAAAGCAAAACCTGCAGGTGGAATCCCTAAACTTTGTTCGCGGAACCTTACCCTGCTTACGGGGTGAGGTGATCGCTGAGCAAATCCCACGTGCTGGTCTCTTGCGTCGCTCTCAAGCCCTGGTGGGCAAGAACGATGCAACATTGCTTCAAGGTGCTGCAAAGAAGCAACGCCTGATTGTCATTATCAAAAAGCTCCCGCTCACCAGAAGTGTCTGCGCGACAAGAACTGCGTGGGCGGCCCATCTTCAGCGGCGATTGGACCCTAGCGCCCGGAGAAGTAAGGCACTGAAAGTCAAGATCCGGCCATTAAGCGCTATTGTATTATGGCAGATCCAGCACACGACTGTTGATCTAATCCATGCCGGCATGGCCATGAAGTCGAGGTCCTGTCTGAAATGCCGACTTCTGAGATGAAGAATCCCGAACGCACAAGTGAACCGTTCAAACTGTCGGATAGAACAGTCCTCCTCCATGTCAGCATGCTTTCGGAACTGCTCCGGAAGCCTGCAAAAGAATCTTGTGTTAACAGGAGGTTAAGCACGCGACAGGCTGGCTAGCAGCTAGCTACGCAGAACTTGACATGGGTACAAAGATGAACCATTTGCCAAAGCAGGCCGGATTCAGAATGCTTCTGGGCTGTGGAGCGTCGCAAATACCACCGAATACAGAAGTGACAGACAGTCACTCTTGCTGTAGCCAGCACTTCAATCCACCGTGCAGCGCAATGCATCCAAAATGCTCGATTTCCGAGTTCAGGTTCACGTGCAATAGCCAGACAAGGGCCTGCCATAACATGCCATAACATCGCAGCATGGTTGCAAATTGTGGAAGCTCCGCTACTGCGTGTCTTCCGAAGAGTTTCCCTCTGAGATCTGCACAGTGGTGGTAAACAGAAGGAACATGGCCACGATCCAGAAATATCTACGCGGAACACCTGGAACCATTTTCTGTGATAGAATTCGGCTTTGGATGTGCTTTAACAATGCAACGGAATAACTGCTTCAGTCTCCCACCGACTTTACTAACGACAGTGCCCTCGTCCATAACTTCCTCGTCCGAGTCGAGCTCCTGCCCATCTCCGATCATGTGCATTCGTGGATGCACTACAGTCACTCATATGCTGCCTATCCAGGTTTGTGAGCTGTTCAGAACCACGACCAGCCAGAGCTGCTATCTGCAAGAGCTAAATAAAGGTTCAAATCCTGCACTGTTCCTATTATGGAAAACATGGTCAGTTACCATCTATTCTGTTTTCGAATGGAACGAGCTTGACGCTTCCTCGGAAAGAACTTCTACAGGCACATACATATGTTTCCGCTTGAGTATGCAGGGCCAGCCCTTTGAGTTCCATGATGCTTATCAACCTCACAACGAACACTCGCCTCTAACAAGGATCCTGAGAACCTAGTGTTTCAACTTCGAGTGATTCGGAAGGTCTTGGAATCCTAAACCTCCCAAACCCTAAACTGCTTCATGGCATTCTCGGAACGAAGCTTGACAGGGATCAATAATGAATGTACCTCACAACGGCAACCAGGAAATTCAAACGATTCGAAGACAGTGCCTTCAAATTGTATAGACTCATTTCTACACATTATTTATATTTAACGGCACTCAACTCTACTAGAGGACAGCAGTCTTTTTCCAAGGTGGGGTTCAGTCCAACCGCTCGTCTGCAAGGCGGCTGTTAACGTCTGCCTTTCAACCGCACGTCTGCAAGGCGGCTGTCAACATCTGCCTTCGGCTGAGAAACAGCCCCTTCGTGANACGTCTGCCTTTCAACCGCACGTCTGCAAGGCGGCTGTCAACATCTGCCTTCGGCTGAGAAACAGCCCCTTCGTGAGCACTACGCTCGAAGTCTCTGACGCCGGCTGTTCAAGGTTGGGACTGCAAGACGACTCCGGCCCCACTTTGGAGGAGCTGGCCCACTGGCCGGCTATGAGTCCGGCTGCTACTGACTGACAAGTCAAACAAGCCTGTACTCGACTAAAATCGACTGTAGACGTCACACGCAATCCGCTGAAAATGGTACGCCCGCACAGCAAGCGGTCTGCGTCCCTGCGGCTGATGTGTACTATGCCACTTCTGACATTGGAAAGAAACTGAAAATCGTCATGGCCTGCTAGTAGTGCTAGGCTGTGACTCACACTCTGCAACAGCTGCGTGTCTTCGCCCGAGGAGCCTTCAGACTGCACGTCTTCGTCTGAGCTGTCGGAGTCTGAGGCCGTCAAGGTTTCCGCCGGCTCCAAGGGCAAGGGGACTGGCGCGTCTGAGGAGGAGGCGGACTTCGCGTCTAAGAGCCACCTGCCTGATCTTGTCTGATCTGGCCTGAACTTGCCATCCTTGATGTCTGCAAGGACCCTCTCGAGGACGCGTAGAAGTCCTGCCAAAGAGTCCCTGCCATAGCTCATGGCACTGGAGCTCTTGCCCTTACTGTGGTAACCTAACAGAGTCTGGTCTGAGTCTGGGATGGCGCACTTCATACACCAGCTTAAGCAAGTAGCCTTGAGACCCTGGCTAGAAACCTTCAAAAGGTCGTGTGAGTTGCTGCCAGGCTGTCTGGAAAGGAGGCATCGCAGCCATCTCGATGCCGTGTTGAGTCCATCGTCACCGCTAGTAGACTGCCATCGGCTGCAAGCTCTGGTAGAAGAGGGCTCGACTCCAGGCTGCCAGAACAGGCTAGGCCAAGGTGCCTGCAGAGCTCCAGCCATTGTGACACCCAGGGCTCCTGACAAATGCCCGCTGCGGGGGCCACAAGGGGCAGGAACATGTTCCTGCGACGACTGGCCTTGGTCTGCTTAGGGTTAAGCACCTGACACTCCACGTAGACTGGGACTCCCTGCTCGTCACAGTCGACTGTGATCGTCTGGCTGCGCCTCACGTCACTGTGCCTGGCCCTTGCGTAGATCATGAACAGAAAGGTCGCGGCCAGGTACCGCTCGTACTGCGACTCGTCTGACTGGGCCACGGTCTGAAGCCAACGAACTTGATCTGTGGTCAAGGCCGAGGCTTGTTTAGGCGGCTTTTTTGGAAGCGCATGCACTTGTGCGCCAGTCCTTGCACACGCGCACTGACCAGCAGACTGGCCTGAGTCCTTAGGCCCAGGACTCCTCCGGCGAAGTTTAGCGCCTGACACAGCTGGTCTGGCGCGCTGGAGCCTCACTGAGCTGCTGACAGTACAGGAAGACTAGGGCCTCTCCCAATGGCTCGCGAGGGAAGGCTCTGAGGGCCCAGGCTGCAAAGCGCTGAAGACTGCTAACCCTGTTCAACAGGGTGTTCGTGCTCTTCTTCGCGAAGCGCAGATCAAAATTGCCTAGTTCTGTTTGTGAGTCCTCGTGAACCAACTCCAGCTGAGTCTCCTCGGGAAAGAAGTAGGGCACTGCTCTAAGCAGCTGGCTCCACTTGGAAAGGGCTGCTTGTCTTTCGGCTTGACTGTCCTGCGGCTTCCACTGAGACAAGCGCCTGAGTTTGGGCTGGGGCAGCCGCGGGACTTGGACTGCAGCGCTCTTGCCTTGCTCCAGGACCGGCTTTGGCAGGGCTACCGGGTCTGGTAGTCCCAGTAGAGACTGCTGCAGGTCGTCTAGGAAGCACCTGTCTTCTGCCACAAAGCTAAAGGCTGGCTCCTCCCAGGGCAGACGCAAGTCTTTGCGGCTGCGCTTGACTTCTCCAAAACCTAGGCCGCACTCCCAAACTGGGTCTAGGACTCTTCTTATGGGCGTGGAGGGTGGGCTGCAAATCTGTGGCTCCTTGTGAGCCAAAATGGACGTTGCCGGCCGTTAAAGCGTGATGCTCGCATACATGGCTTAACGGCACTCAACTCTACTAGAGGACAGCAGTCTTTTTCCTAGGTGGGGTTCAGTCCAACCGCTCGTCTGCAAGGCGGCTGTTAACGTCTGCCTTTCAACCGCACGTCTGCAAGGCGGCTGTCAACATCTGCCTTCGGCTGAGAAACAGCCCCTTCGTGANACGTCTGCCTTTCAACCGCACGTCTGCAAGGCGGCTGTCAACATCTGCCTTCGGCTGAGAAACAGCCCCTTCGTGAGCACTACGCTCGAAGTCTCTGACGCCGGCTGTTCAAGGTTGGGCCTGCAAGACGACTCCGGCCCCATTATCCTTTCAAGTAGTCGGCTTCAGAAGAATCTGAGGGACCGCACCTCGCGCAAGGCATCTGATCCACCCCACCCCACCTTGACTTCATTTTCTGTTGCCTGTGCAAGGAACTGCGCTGATTCTCCCCTGCTGGGGGCGTCCGCTGGATTGCTGATGCTAGGCACCTCATCCTCGGTCCAAGACTGAATCACATCTCTTGGGACTGTGAATCCGTGACGTGGCCGGCGGGACTGCAGAGGACCCCTCCAAGCTTGCCGATTCCTTGTTCAAAGGAGCCGTCTGTAAACACATGAAAGGCTCTGGAGGCCGGGGTCTTGAATGACCTCGGTTCGGCTGAGGGTACATGCTCGAGTACCCAAGTCAGAGCATCACGCAGGGCTGCAGAGAGCTGGAGCTGTCTGCCTTTGCCAGGTCTGGTGCCATGCTCTAGGATGGTCCTGAAGGCCCATCTTCCTCGTCTCCCAAACGTCTGGGCGTCAAGCCAGCGCAACCTTCCTGCGAAGGCTAGGCACTCGGCTGGAGACAACTTTCCTGTCTGCAGGGCTCGGAGGCACGTTGTGGCAACCTCTCTTTTGCGCGCGTCTGTGTTACCGACGCGCACGAAGCCTGCTGGTGTCCTTGGTAGGATATATAAGCAATTCCAAGGCTCACAAATGACTGCGCGAATGTCTGGGCCTTGCTCCCTGACAGGGCCGCCTGCCACCCGAGCAGTTTGAGCAAGAGCAGAAAACAAGTCTCCACGCTACTACAGTCATCCGACAACGTGACTGACGTGTAGTCGTCAAAGAAGACAGTAAGTGGCAGCAGAAGCAGGCTGACAGCGACCTGCCATATAGCTAAACTACAGCGACTAAAGCCGTGAACACTGCGGGTTGCCCCGAAGGGCAACGCCTTGAGCGCCAAAACTGCGGGCTGGCAAGAGACTGGTCCCAGACTGCAACCTTAGCGAACGGCAGGTCCACCGGGTCGATGCCTAGTTGCTTAAAGGCCCACTTCAGGTCGAACGTGCGGCCTTTGCATCTGGTTCCGAGGCCTTCTTGCCAGGACTGAGGCAACGCTGCTGCAGATGCAGGGCTAGGGACATGGTGCTGGCTGCAGGCTGGACTACTATCTTTTCGTCCACTCCCAAGGTGCCATTCACCAGGCTGACTGAGAGATCGTCTATGGGTCTGATCTTGTCACCTTGTCTGACTGCAAAACGTCAGTCTCCTGCAGGCTCTGGTCCCAAAGAGCCTTGTCTAGCTCCGGGTCGGGGCTGGGGCGGCACCTTTCCCAGATCTCCTCATTGCTCTTTTCCCTCCCTGCCCAGACTTCGTCCCTGTGCAGGGCAGGAGGGACCACCTTGCACGGTCTGGTCTCAGTGTCTGGCAGCCATCCCGTGAGTCTGAAACCTCTGCGCATGTCTGCTACTAGGTCCTTGTCTGGGTACTCGATCCCTTTCAGGAGGGTCTCAAAGAGCCTGAGACGCTTTCCTTTTAGGATCACTTGCAGGCGCGGCTCCAGCGACGTGTGGTCCTTGTCTTCCTGATGCTGCAGATCTTGTGCCATGTCACACATGGCCTTAAGTCGCTGGCACCTCAGTCTGTGTATTTCGGGAAGCTTTTGCCTGCTGAGGCTGTCCACAGTCTTCTCAAGGGCTGCCGGCAGGGGGGGCAGGGAGCAAGAGGGATGTTTGCTCTCTCCTTTTTGAGAAAGGCTTCGGGCTCTACCGGCTGTCCGACTAGGGCCCACCAGCGACTGTCTTCGACGGTCACTCTGATGGTAGTTGACCCCTTCGGGAAGGAAGGGTCATTCAGTCTGGTTCCTGGGACAAATTTTGTCCGGTCTGCAGCTGAGCTGAGTTCGACCCACTCCTTGTCCTGGAAGGGCTCGACTCCACGCAGACTAGAGAGTGCGTGGCCTTGGGAAAAAGGCCCAAGGCCGCGCGCTCCGCTGCAGCAAACCGCTGCATGCCCTGCACCAGTCCTTCGTCAATCACGCCGCCTCCTGCCTGCCCCAGGGTTTGTGCCGGTGGCCAAGGCCCGAATGACACGCAAAGTAAGGCTTTCCACAGTCTCTGCACTGGACCAGCATGTGGTGGCTTTGCGTCTTGCTCCTCCGTAGACGCAGCTGTCAAAAGTCGCAAAGAAAATTTTGTTTCCTGCAAAAATTTCGAGAAAAAGGGCGCCACGCTGCGTGGGACGATGGGGCCGCTCCGTGGCCACCTCCCGCGCTGGGGCGCCTTGGTCAGACACTAAAGAGCTCCCAGAGCGACTGGTTGCGGGATTGGCTAAGCCAGGTTCCACAACAAGGCCGGCGCTGAGGGAACCTCTTGCCGCGGCTTGACTGTCTGAGCAACGGCTATGCTTGCGTCCTTGGAGGCCAGAGAGGCCTGGTCACGGCTGTTATCTGTAAGCAACTCCTCCTGTGGAGGGACGTTCTGGCCTCGGCTGACCGAGGTGCAAGTTTGGCTCGCAAGGTGCGCATCAGCAAACTGGGACCCTGGGCTGGTCCTTCATTTATCGCATGCTGAGTAAGAGTGGTCTCCATGACACTTCATGCAAATATGAAGTCCCCGGCGACAGCTCAAGCCTAGGTCTGTCTGCCATGTCTCTTCGCTACAACCATGCGGCAGACTGTGGTTGAAGCAGATCGGCTGACCCTTGTGGTTCGGGTCCAGACCTTTCAAAGCGGCTGGCACGGACGTCTGTGTCTTGTCTTTTCCTTTATTGCCCTTACCTTTGCCTGACTTCCCTGACTGCCAAGCTTGCTGCATGAACTTGCCTTTGGAGCCTTTTCCTTTGGCTCCCTTGTCTGGGCTGAAGGCAGTCTCCCAAGCACGCTTGTTGGGTAGCTTGTCAAGCTTTTCGGGCTTGGGCACAGGGACTAGGAAGTAGGCTACCTGCATGCTGTGCTGCCCACTTTTGAATGGCTGCATCAACCACGCCTGATTTTCCGGGTCCTGCAAAGTCGCTGCCCACCTCGTCTGCGACCCTGATCCACATTTCGCTCCACATTTCGCGATCGGCCCTTAGGAGGGCGTCTATGCCTGGGGGGTCGAATCGCGGAGGTGGTGGCCTGTGCAAGTGCTCTAAGAGGGATCTGGCATAGGCTTCGTGCACGTCAAAGGTGCCTAAGCCAGCCATTTCAATGGCCAAGCCTCCCTGAGCTCTGTGGAGAGGTCGACCTTCAAAGGCTGAGGCTTGGAGGCTAGGCGTAGGCCTGCATTCTCCAAACGAAGGAGGTGCTCATCCCTCTTGACATTCGAGACTTCCTGCTCGCGACAGCTGCATCGGTTCAGAGGCACGTGCCTTATAGACTGGTCTGAGAGCATGCTGCTAAAGGCATCGACGAGCTGGTGACTGGGCTCGTACTGGCCACTGATCTTGAAGCTGCCTAGTTTTGTCTGTAGCGACTGCAGGCGGCTGGCACGCTCCTGCGTCGACAAACGCCGACTTGGCTCAGAGGAGGGCTGCTCTAGGCTGCTGCGGAGCTCGGCTACTACAAAAGTGCCTGCCTCGAACAGGAGCCTGTTGACTGCCGAGGCTACTGAGTCTGTGGCCCGAGGCGTCATGGACTCAAGCAGCTTTTGCAGCTTTGTCGGATCAATAGCATTCGGAGCACTGGCAACCCTGAACAAAAGTTGGGAATAGGTCTGAATCCCGTCTGCGGCCCACGCCTCAAGGCTGGCGACGGGGATTCCGTGCTGTTGGGCTTTTGCCCTGAATGTGACTGTGGAGTCACTCACTGATGCCATGGTCCAGTCACCTGCCGCAGGTGGCGCTGCCAGAAACAAGTGCAAAGAAAGACTTGCCTGGTCACGACTGCGGCAAAGGAGACCGGGCTGGGTACCGGGCCACCTTAAGGCAGAGTGCCAAGGCAGTCACAAGACTGCCTCACCCGGCCTCGGAAGGCGCTGCGACCTGGCACACAAGTGCAAGTCTGTCAAGCAACCTGAGAGGGCACAAGCCAAGAATGTCCCAAGCCTGCAGGGGCTGCCCACAAGGACGCCCAAACCCCGGCTCAAGCCAAGGCGTGCAGGCAGGGCAGATACACAAGTAGCTGTCACTTGCAACAAGAGTACCAGCACAACTGCGCAAGCAAGTGCATAGGCTGTAGTCTCAAGACTGTCCTTTGTCTGCAGTCGCAAGACTGTCTGCTTGGCTGTTGTAAGCCTGTCTGTCCGGAGGCTGCCACGGGCCGCAAGGTCCAGGTCTGACTAAGGCTGTTCATACACATGTGCAAAACAACCTGACTGGGCCCATGGCTGAAGAAACTATGCAGAAAGCCACTGACAAAAAGTCCGCTGAGCTGTGCTGGGAGACTGGGTCAGTGGCTGAAAAGTCTACAAAGAAGGCTGGCACAAACCGAGGCTAGGCTCTACTGCTAGCTCAGGCTGGTGCTGCTGACGCCTGCAGGCATCAGTGTAACTGAGGCACAGGCACCGTTCCCTGGCCTGTGGATCTCCAGGTCTAACGCCTTGTGTGTCTGCGGCTGCCTGCTGGTCAGAACAAGGGTGCAACAGAAGCTTTTAATGGCTAGGCCGGCCTGGGGCATGACAACGTGTACACTCATGGTGTTCATGGTCTGGGCCGTCTGAACGTGCGACTGTCAAGGCTCGGCTGCAGGCCATGCAACGGCAGACTGGACAAGTCATCAGGCAATAGCCGTCTGTGTCATATCCATGGTTCCTTAGCGCCCGCGGCATCCCGTGCGAAAAACCCACAAGGGCATTTGGAAAGGCGCTGACCATGGCTGGGTTTGGCTGGCGCGTCTGGTCTGCGCTGAGGCGGCGGCTGTGTAGGGGCACCTGTCACGCTGCCCATGCCGCGTGTGCCTGGCTGGCCTGTCAAGGGCGGGGCTGGGCCCACCGTGCTTGCCTTGGCGTCCGGCTGACCTGCAGGCTTGGGCAAGGCTGGCTGCTGAGACTGAGGCGCCTGCGGCATGGCCTTAACTGGGGTGACCTGGGTCTGTAAGCCGGCTGGGTCCTGGCTAGACGCGGCTGGTGGGCTGAACACCTGCGTGGCCACCCTTGGTCTTAGACTTGCTGATGGGGGGCAAGGGTGCGGCTGGGTCACTGGGCTGGGCGGCGTCTGTGGGTCCTGCTGTGAGCTGCAAGACCGCGTCTCCTGAGGCTGCTGCGGGCTGTGCGGGTAAGGTGCCAACAGCGACGGCTGAACCTCAGGCTGCAAGGGCTGTACCTGAGTCGGACCTTGGCTGACAAAAGGCTGAGCATCCACAGGCTGCTGGTCCTCAGTCTGGTCTGCCCAAGACTGAACGGGCTGAAAAGGCACGGCTGCAGGCTCGTCTTCGTCCTCACTGGAAATGTGGTACACGGCTGGACCAAGACCAGTGTCTATCACGTAGTGGTGGCCAACGCCTGACATGGCTGCAGCTTCCTCGGCAAGGGCTAGCATAGTCTGAAGACGCCCACGTGCATCGGCTGGAAGGTTGGCGAGGGCTTCCGTCACGATGTCACCATCAAGGCTGATGATGGCTATCAGGCTGTCCTCGACCTCGCGAATCTGCTCGACCCATGCCATGGCTAGAGAAAGCTAACGGCTGTGTCTGAGGCTCTTGTGCAAATCTGTGGCTCGTTGAACCCATTTGGACGTTGCCGGCCGTTAAAGCGTGATGCTCGCATACATGGCATATATATATATATATAGTAATGCAAGCGTAGATCCCCAACCAGTGAAGGAGCATCCAACATGTACACCCCGAGGATACCACGACCACAACGACAATTAGGAGCCTCGTAGTGTGGATTTGCTAGCTAGGATTTGAAGCACTTCCAGCGTTTTGAGAGCACCAAGCCAGAGGCACGGACGAGCCCCAGAGGCCAACTAGTGCAAGGCCGAATAGTGCTTGACTTTCCACATGTGTTTCAAACGCAAAACGAGGCCAGTGTGTTGGAATTTGCAACGGATCCGGGGCTCAATTCCAATATATGCACCGAACAGCCGCGGGCACCTTGAAAACCAAATAAATCAATACCTCCGCACGTAAGAACGCCATAATGCTGCCACACTGTTTCGGAATGAATATATGGGTGTATATTATATGTAACATACACATACGCTGTTCAAGCCATGCAATGAATCCATCGAACAAGAACGTCCGAATTACCTTGGATTCGTGTCATTCTACCAGTAATAACTTCGAGCTCGGGTGTCCAGGTTCCCTCGAAGCCGAGACTAGACCGTTAAAACCCATCAGAAACTTCGTCCCCAAGTTTCCAAGCCGTGATAACAGTTCCTGCAGCCTCTTCAGGCTTATGGCAGTCTCTTCTTACATGTGTGTTCCATTTCGGTTGACACCACAAGCAAGGCCAAAGGAGGCGTAGTGCATTTTTTGCATTTCGTTGCCTAAATTCCTGCTGTAGATGTCATCTTCAGAAGAATGCCAATCTGGCGAAGACCTGGTAGGGGAGAAGCTGACCCGCCCCTTCCATCATCCAAGCATCTCCCCACGACAGCAGGCTGAGGTAAGCCTGTAAGCTAGGAAAGGGTGCCAAATAAGTTTGCTGCGCCAGGAACTTCGATTGTTTGCGTCTCGTCACTCGTGACTCGTGCTTATCATCAAGTCATGCCATGCCCGATTCTGAACAACCAAAGCTTGTCCTGGTCGTTGTCTTGGGACACAGCAACTTCCACCTGTGCTACCGCACACAAGCCATCACAACTCAAGCTCAACATCTTTGCACACAGCATGTCGGGCACCTCGGTAAAGTTATACTCGATCATGAAATCACTCTCGTCCGACAGCTGCTCCTGCGCCTCTGACGAGTGCTGCTGTCTCTGCACGTGTGAAGTTGCTCGCATGCAAGTCTTCAGATCGTTTTGCAACTGCATGTACAGCCGGTTCCGCCTGGGCTTGCGCGCTGCCCTCGTCTTCCAAAAGGACCTGCAAACAACAAAACACAGGGAGACACAGTAAGAACCCACAACTACACGCCCACAACCTGCCTGGCAGATACTGTGGCGCTGTGCTTTACGAGTGATCCTAAGATGTCCTGAGCTCGCCTCCGACAGCTCCTGGGCCAAGGCGTGGGCCTTGAAATCCTGAAGCGGCCAAACATGGCAACACAGACGGCTCCCTGCTTTGCTGTCTCACAGCAGTCGCGAAGGATCGGTCACGTGAGGTATCGACACTTCCGGCCAGCTCGACATCATACCCGGCAGCATGCTACTGCACGAAGACATGGCCAAACAAAATCTGGCCTCGGCGGGGACCATGGCGCTGCCAACGATCGAGCGACGATAAGTGATATCTACCTTGCTTTCAGGTCCACGCAAAACATCCTTCAGACTCGTAGACCACGGGCTCACAACCCGATTGAGTGGCCGAAGGCTGTTGGCTGCATGATACCAGTGCTGTACTTTGTGATCCAGAAATCAGCAAGATTATCGTAAGAAAGCTTGGTGGACGTTCCCAGTCGGATCTGGTGTAGCTCTCGAATTCCGTGTACCCTAGCAGCAGATATTCATGAGACTCATGAACGTTTGCATCGGCCTGCTCTTCCCCAACTTTCACTCAACCCCGAACAACCGACAGCAAGGATCACGGGACCTCATGGTCGTATCTCATCCGAGCTTGCGACATCGGGCACTATGTCTGCAGATGCATCGACCTGACATCGCGGGCTTCAAAACACTGCACCAATTGATTCCTTTCTTCAAGGAGTGGCACATGGGCGGTCTCGTTGCCATCCTCTCCTTCCACCACTTTCTTCTTCATGGCAGACGGTGGCGCCTGGCTCTGCAATGCTCCGCACATGCACAAGGTCAATGCATGAGAGCATTGCGGCTCAACCGGGAATGCCAGGCATGCCTCTCGGGACTTTTGGTGCATGTTTGCTGCAGCCCACGGCAGTACTAAAGTCTGTTACTTGCAAGAGTCTGCGCGGTGTCTGACAGAATTTGGCTCTGCTGCTAAGTTTAGGCTTCATCGTTGTTCGGAATACTTCACTGTAGCTTCGCCTGCCTTGAGACCGTAGTTCACTTGCATCGTGGTGGCACCTGCCGTTCACCGCCGAAAAACCCGTGGACCCCCTCCCCCCAGCAAGGACTTTTCAGGCCTCCACCCGAGCCCGACCAGATGTACTGCCTCGGCTGCAGACTGTGGGATCGCGTGAGATGGGTTGCCGAAACATTAAAACGGAGCATGGAGCCAGCCTACGAGATCTTGACCACAGTTCGAACTCATGCTCATTATTATTCTCGTTGATTTGCTCTGTTCGGGAGTCCTTGGCTTCACGGCTTGTGATTTCATTTTTGTGACGTCCTTGCACTGTCCTGTTGGAAGTTCTTATCTGGGGTGGGTTGCCGCGGGGTGGCTGTCGACCCCAGGCCTTCAAGCGGTCAGCTCAACATGATGACGCAACTGGATCGGTCTGCCGCGGTTGGAGAGGTGCAATTCGGCGCGTGAGTGCATGCATGCACGTACCTATACAGGCGTCTGCGCACATTTACACTACATACATGCATCTATCTGTTTATTGGTCCGTCCATCCATATGTTGCCTTACACATGTCACAAGTGATTCCAAAGCTCTGCATTGCCCACCAAGCAATGTCTGACTCGCACTTGGGTCAGGGCGTGTTGGTGTTCACCTTCCACTTGAACTTGCCCTGTGACCTGGCCATGCATTTCTCTTGCCCCAGTTGAACAGCAAGCTGGTAGCTGGACTTGATTGGACTTGTAACAGGAACCCATGACACTCACCCTCAATCGTGACCGCACGACACATCCTGCTTGATCGCCACTTTCTGCGCAACGGGTTTCGGGGCCTGCCACCATTTCACCGCGGAATGCGTTCACTGCTCTCTGCAATGCACGAGCTGCAAACTCCAATCGAATCGTCTCGATTACCCATAGCTGTTGCGGTTTCCGGATCTGGATGTAATGGCGACGTCTCAGTCGTGCTGACAGCTACAACACCCACGCGCGCACACACACACACACACGCACGGGCACGTGCACACACACACACACCAGACCATGGAGCCAACTCTGATGCCACAGCCCAGGAAGTCGCAGCCTTGGCCTTTTCCTTCTCATTCTCCAGAATGGCCGTGCCGATTGCCTCATCTCTGCGACAATTTGCACTGTCACCCAAGTCGAGTACTGGCCTGGAAGGCAGTCTTGTACTTGTCAGTCTGGTTAAGGCCTCGAAATGACAAGACACAGCGCAGGCCGCCGTTGCCGCGCCGATGAAGTGCTGGTCAGTTCTAGTGGCCTCCGCCCAAGCGTCCAAGACTTCGCATGACCTGATCCAGTTACATCTTGTGGATGCACTCAATTGCTATGCCGTCGTGCATGCCGAAAGAACTCGAAGCCTCCGTCATGTACTTCTTCTTGAACTCGCACCCTTTGAGTACGATTCCCCGCTCGTTCAGAGCCTGAAGACTGAAAGGAGTTTGTGGGAACCGGCTTTAGCTGCAGCCTGCAACTGTCAGTCCCCGCCTCCCCTACTTTCTTTGTGACGAAGACTGCAGGCAGCTCAGGCGGCTCTTCATCATCGGCACCTCGGCTCTCGGCTGCCGTGATCCCGACCCGCGTTCGGGTCGAGACAGCGTCTGGGAGGCAGGCTGTGAGCGAGCTTCTCCAAGGAAAGAGCCTGCAACAGACGACAAGTAGAGCATTGCATTTCGACTGCGCTTCGCGTACACGGGCACCCCGGTGCGAAGCGCAAGGAAGCACGACGGGTTTTCAGAACATCTGCTTCACCGAATAGAGGCTGGAACAGACGACAGTGATCGATAGTGGCTCAGTCGTATTAGGTGTGCCTCCGGTTGAGTGTATGCACGCTGAGACAACTCTCCGTACTGGTGTCCTTTGTTCTTGTGATCCTTGTCATCGCAGAGGCAAGTGGGGGCAAGGAAACAGTGACAGAACGGCGGCATCAGTGGGTAGAGGAAGAACCGTTCGCAAACGGTTTCTGGGCAGGAGAACGGCGAGACACGACTCCTCCCAAGTCAACAGCACAAACGGGAAATCCTTTTGACAGAAAGGCCCGCGCTGGATCACGACATCCAATATACATCGTCAACAGATGATGGATTTAACTGAAGGACATGTGTTGTCTCTTGCCACACCCAGCCTGCTCGCAGCGAATGATGAGACCTGTAGCTCCTTGCTTCTTCGCCTGGGCAGCCGCCTTAGTCGTGCGCTGGGTCAAACAGGAGAACCACCGCAACTCTGCACATATGGCCCTCTTCAAACAGCTGGGCACTTGACTTTGCGCAGGTCAACTCCTTCCTCAACAACTGCAACCCACCTAGCAGGACGCCAATGGGACAGCTCAAGACTTCTGAACGGCGCTTGTGAACGCTGGGGCCGCTACTCCTTGCTGCCTTCCCCTGCAGCCTCCGCATGAGCGGCAACTAAACCCCCGAGGCGGCATGTTCAGCAATACTGCAACTTGTCTCGGACTTTAACTGTTCTGCTCGGGATCCTCCTGAACTCTGTGCAATCCTTTTGCAAACTGTTAAGGCTGTTAAGATTCACAGTCCCTGTTTCGACAATAAGATCGGCGCACGCCTTGGGCACTGTATAGGTGCCCTGAGCAGAGGCGACCACCACGGCACCCTTGAACTTGGATAACTCCTTCATGCCCAGCCAGCCCATTCCACGGTACTCTGACAAGGAGGCAACGGCGCCTCATCATGCGTCCAACTTGACGACAAGGCATCATAGTGTTTGACATCAGACCTCAGAGACAGCATCCCAGAGCAAGCTTGCCTAGTTGTTGTTGCCACGGCCCAAGGTCGCAGCTTGTTCCAGAGCGGGGCAACCAACAGGTCGACATCCCCCTTGCAAAGTCGTTGTTTACACTACTGTGCCTGTCGATACAAGCAAACATCTGCGAGGTTGTTGGAGACTCTCTTCTGGCCTGCAGGTGATACCTTCGGTTAAGGACTGTGTCAAAGGCACACTGGTAGACTCGGAACAGCCAAGAATTATTCAGCTGCACTTGCCAATGACGCACACGGAGAACGGAGATGGCGGGATGAAAAGGCTTCCATGGGCCGGAGTGCATCCCGGCTCGTCCACTCACTCGGTCATTCTCACACTAATTGCTACTAGAGAAAAATGCCTCTCCGAAGATTCATGCAACGCAAGCCTGCGACATCGCTGCACCTAAAGGAGCCAGCATGTTGTTGACAGAGCCCGCCTCAGTGTCAGCGGCCATGCTAAGCTGACTTAACTCAATCTGTTCAGCTCATGAAAGCCCCTCCTATCCTTTCCGGGCCTCCATGACAAATCCGATCTCGCTTTGCGTTGCCTGGCACTCGTATGCTGAACTTCTATATGGTTCCGGGGCTTGGCTTGAGGAGACTAGTTACGTCCGCTTCACTGGTCCTCTGTACACACGCGCACGCACACATGACGCATTCATGAGTAATTTCTTGTTAAGCGAGTGGGTAGCTTTCAGTTGCTTTCCAGGATTACAGTTGCCTTATGCATAGCAGGATCGTAAGATTTGGTCGGGGCTGGTTTTCACCCGGTCCAGAGCGACATGACATATCATCGCACGCACCAGTTGAGTGGGGGTTCAACCATGACAGTGGCAAGCAATTGAATCATCCGGTGCGACTTTGCAGAGCCACGTGACGAGGGTTCTGTGCCCATTCTAGCCACAACTATCAGCACCAGTCTCCCAACACCCGAATGTCGCACGCTGAAAGTTCCACAGTGTGGACGGCACCAGCAAACAACCCAACAAAAAGCGCGAACAATGACAACAGTAATATTAGCGTTAACAGCACGAACTCCTCATCAACATCAACAACATAATCATCATCACCGCCGTCCCATATCAGCACTAGCAGCATCGCCATCGTCACTTATCATCATGTTTCTCGCTATCATCAAGAGCTCCCACTGGTATCAGAACTACTCGCTTGTTTCTACAGGCGCGACCACAGCGGGATCGCTCTCGCTGCTTCCCATTGTAGTCTAGAGCTTTGTTTCTAAAGCTTGGTTCCGGACCTTTCCGTTCGCAGTAATCGACCCATCGTCGTTTACCTGCACTGACCGTCACTGATGTTGCTGGAGGCATTGCCTTTAGCAGCTACCTTCAAGTATCCCAAGTTCTTGTGGCTCTCATCATCAGTCCTGCCAAGCATGTTCATGCAAGCGTTGCATTACCTCACAGCCTCACATGGAGATCGTCATGCCGACCTACCCTTGCACGGCCTGCTGTATGGCTTGAAACAGATGTTGGCTCCTTTGCCTTAGCTTCTCAACAATTCTTCGCAGTGCTCTTCTGCACAAGTCTTCGGCCCTGCAGTATTTCTCCAGACTCCCTGGCCGATAGCCGCTAGGCTTTTCGCACGGCTTGCTGCAGGGCAGACAGTCTCAGCCGCAAGCGGATCGTCGTGTCGTGCAAGTGTACCTCTGCCCCGAAAACCCGAGGCCCGCAGTCCCCCAGTGCGAACGACACTCCCACAGCCTCCCTCGGAATCTCTGAAGACACACGATCAAGTCGGAGGTCTAAATGGCCGGAGGGCACCAGGCCCATGCCCACACGCTCCACAACAAACCTGAGAGTATCAGCATTCGGGCTACGCGCCACTGACGAGTTCGCCCACTGTTCAGTTGAGCGGCTCTTGGATGCCGGGTTCGGCACTACCTGCACAGTCTCCAGCTGATTCTAGCTCGAATAGGTACTGGTATGTACTGGTCATCCGGATATCCAAGCGAAAGTCTGCAGATGTGGCGCAGATCCGCCTGCAGAACTGCTGGCAGCGCCGCCCTCTGGAATCGCACTGGCAGGTTGTGAACGCTGGAGGCACAGACGCAGATCGGTTTACGAGGCCTGAGATTGAAAACCTTGTTTCAGGTCATGACAGTCAAACTGCAACAATCGCTTGAAGAATATCTTTTGGTGGACAGCCTAGAAAAAGATACGGAAGCTTCATCAAATGCTGGAGCAGGGCTGACCACATCAGCTCATGCATGAGTTCTGAAGAGACTAGTGTCTCACGATATCGTATCGGCTCGGCACCTAAGAAGCTGTGAGGGTCGCCCGCTTTAGCAATTGGAAACTTGATTGACTTCGAGTCTGCTATCAATCATGTCCGGCCGTCAGCTGTACAGAATCTGGCATGCGAACCTCTGCATACTGCTGGCTTCGCTTTTCCGACAATTCACTTGACTATGGTTTGAAGTGAAGGCCCCCACATGCATCCCCAGAACTCCAGGACAGGCGCCTGGTCATTTCGGCGGAAGGGTCGCCCGTGTGGCAAAGGCCTGTTGATGTATCCACCTGCAATGTCGCATGAGGCATGGACGAAGTCTCTTTGGCATGAACTTTACTCCAGCCTGGAGTTCTAGTGAAAACAACTGAAATAACTGAAGCCACTGTTCCATCCTCGGCAATGCTCCGCAGGCCTGTAGCAGTTGAGAGTGCAAAGCCTTCACGGTCACAATGTCCCCTATCCGCAACGACCTCGGCACTGCCCTTTACTGCAGTTTGGGACATTGCTTTGCCAGGTACGCTGATGCAGCAAGTGAGAATACAACTCTGCAACTACCAAGGATCCTTGCGTCGAGTCTGCTGATGCTGAATCCTGCCGCGAAAGACATCCGATGAGACAGATCTACTTGTGAGCTGCAAGTCAACTCCGTGAATGCATGGCTCCTTGGAGGACGGAGTACTTTGACCTCAGAAAAACCGTGATGGAAAGCCCAGAGGGGTCTAGCGCCAGGGCTTGCAGGCGCAAACATGGAACCCATGTGCTTCATCTGAGCGTTCCGCTGCTGATGTTGTCGCCCGTTTTCTCAACCTGGCCAGCTTGCCACGTCAGGTGTCGGCATGTAGCATCAGATCAACTTGGTTCCAGGCAAGCCAATACGCCCACGTCCCTTTCCCAGAAGCAACCTGTCATCGGGTTGAAACGTAAGTGGATTTGAAAAGCCGTTGAATGATGCACCAGAACGCTTCGTTTCATCCGTCCGGCGCTGCTCTGGCAACAACCTACCAGAATCACTCGGGGTGGCCTTGGCATCTTGCCTCTCGCCCACAAATGGATTTGCAAACTGGCTCCCACATGTTTCGATGTTCATACATTCTTACTGCCTGCCAAGGCGATCGACTGGAATCCAGGGCATCGAAAGACGATCTGTACGGAATCGCGAAGCTCGAAAAGAGGAGCTTCCCTCTGCGAACACATGCCATGCAGGATTTGCTCCTGGCATAACAGTTTGTCGGACATCTGCAGTGAGGAAACTGCAGCAAAGGTCATGTCAAAGAATTTTCATGTTATCCACTGTGCGCTTGTGGCACAAACACACAAGCTGCGCAACGATGCGCAATGATGTCATGGACGTCGTTGGTCCAGTAAAGCGGCACTCGCTCAGGTTGTGAACTTTGCTCCTGTGCAATTTGTGAGTTGAGCCTGCCACACTTAGAATTTCGACAAGACTAGCTGTCGCACCCACATCTTGCGGGCACCTTCACAATGACAACCAGACGAGGTTGATCTGGAGCAGCCGTGGCGCTACTGGAAGTGAGAAAACAGTCTGCAGTATCATGTACCTTTCACCTGCGACTTCCGGTGCTATGTGATACAGGGCTCCGGCGCCCAGCTGTCACGGTAACGAGACATGGCTCGACGCATTCTGCACAGATTGATCACAGGCTGTACAGGAAACCCGTTTGCTGCGCTTGGCAGGCCATCACAGGCATCACGAATCAGACAGATTTACGAAGCTGATAAACATGTTTGAGGTGCATCTCGGATGCATCCCATCAAAATGGCAGTTAAAGGTGCACAGTGTCAGTCCACTTGAGCTTGGACCATGTTGGATTTGTCGCATGCGGAGGCTTTCATCTCATGTCGTTGGATCGCGCACCGGATGTCCGACGACCACAACCTTGGTCAGATGCCGTGAGTCGCCATGCAATCTGAAGTCTTCTGAATCGGCAGCCCATGCTATACTGAGACTAATTGAGATGGGGGAGTGCCAGGTGCAAGAACCAGGACAAAGTAAGAAAACTCTGTCTCTGGCTGTGGGCTCTGATTCGGCCAAGGCTCGCTCGTGCTTCCGATGTCAATGCTTGGCGGCACCTGGGCGGATGTCGTCCCTGGTACGTAGTACAGTCTACATGAAGCAGAAACTGCAGATCCAGCCAGAGGAGAGTTGCATTCCAACGCACCCCTCATTCCATCATGACGATTCTCGCCACGACACGGCGGCGCTTCCGAGGCTGACCGTGGGAGGCAGCTGAGCCTCACATTGGCACAGAGTAGATGCGGAAGTCTCGTCCGTGACGAGTGATGACAAGTGGCCGGATCGACTGGAGCAACCGGATCTGGAGCTCCAGAAACTCCGGGGTTGCCTGGCGCTCTTGGTGTCCGCTCCCGACCTGTCCGCTGCCGACCTGATCTAGGCATGCGACTGGATCACCGTTCCAGCAGATCCGGACCCTTGCCTTGAGCTCGGCCTCCTTTCCGTATATGAAGTACGAATATGATCAGAGCTCCGAGCAGGATGCCCAACCTCCCGCCAGGCGGCCACACACATGCAAGTCTTGGGTTCTGCTGCCACGACTGCGTCTCCGATCCAAATTGCAGACGAGCTGCAGGAGGACACCACCGAGAGCAGCACCTTATCCAGTGCAGCAGAGGTTGTCAAGGCTGCGGTGTCGCTGCTTCTGCAGCTTCATTCCAGAGCCGAGGCACCAAAGACAAAGGTCCTCGCTCCTCCGGAGCCTCGGAGGGCACCGGACTGCCAGGAAAGCTGGATCCCTGGAACGCGCGGGGCCCGCACCTGCTTGCTCTTTGAGCGGGTCCTGACGGCTCATGTGGCTTTGCTTTGCCTGTTCTCCAGCCCGCGAGATACTATGGCAGAAACCCACTCCTGGCCAGACGTCGGGAGTGAGAGCTCCGGGAAACTAGTTGGCTCGACGACGTTCTTAGCAGGTCCGGCTGGTAGACTTGTAGCTGCACTCGCCTGACAGGATCGACGACTGCACAGCTGCAAGGCAGACTCGCCAAAACAAAATATTTCAATCAGCATCTGTCACTCTGCTCTGCAATAATACATTGGTTCGCTCAACTTCTGGCTCCGTACACATGCTACTGCCCTGACATCAAGTGACAGGAATGTCCGCTCTTGCCTCGCCTGCTGGCGCTCATAGTAATCAAAGAGCCGATGAGTACGAAATGCAGAGCCCGCGGAAGTACGATTCGCCCATTTCAGCCAACACTCGCCAACTACAAAGCCATCTGCTCCATAGTCGAAGCTTGCGCATCCATCCGTCTCGAGGCAGAGCTGTGCACATTCTGCGGGTGAATGCACCTGCAGAAGGCCGCGGCAACTGGATTGAACTCATGTCAATGTTTACCCACCAGGCTTCCCCAGGCCACTGCGGCCTGCGCCCTCAGAACTGCACTCGGCCAGTTATTGATGTAGTCCGCGTAAAAATGATGGCATTCCATGCCGACTGTGGTGAGCGAAGGCATGAGGCTAGCATGAATGTCACAGGCCGAGCGGTCTGCAACAACTCAGCCGTTCGGGTCGTGCGTGTCGAGGACTGCTTGTCCAAGCCTATTCCCGACATCGACACCCATGATCTGACAGCCCGATGACACGACAGGCCCAGCACCCGACAGCGGTATTCAGACTCAAGGTCCTAGCAAGGATGGTATGGGTGGGAGATGCCCTTCCCGGCACCTTCCACATATCCTGCATCGCTGGGACCAGCATTCCGGGTTTTGTATGGCTAACTTATGAGTGCATGGCTTGTATGAGTCGTCGACAGATTCAGTTCTCTTACGTTGCTGAGAATTTGCACAAGACACCTGCATGACATGGTAAATCACCCGTAATAAATAGAGAAGCCTTTCAATTCATGCCACTGCCTGTCGGTGCTGCACATTGCGCCCTTCAATGGACATCGCCACGAAAGGGCCGCTGAAGCTGCTGAGGCTCGACCGATCAGATGCACCGAGCTCCTCAGCTACACGCTAGTTCTCGTTCGCGCTTTCACCACATTTGCACTTGATGCTGAGAGGGTGTCCAGGTTGATGTCCACTGACGTTCGGTCAACCAAGCCTGACATGCGACACGAGTAGGGCGACAGTCACCTGCACCGAAGCCTCCGCTGACTTTTTGTCCTAACATCTCTTTCTGCTGTCTCGGTTTCTTGCAGCTTGTTGCGGACACCATGGAAATGCCTTGGCAGAGGCCGCTCGGAGGCCGCTGCCCGCGGGGCAACAGCCAGGAGCCCTGTGCTTCCGGAGGGTACCTCCGCTCACTCCTCACTCCGCTTCACATCGGCACTTCACCTTGCTACGCTCAACGCTCTCTCTTCTCAGCTGATCTCGAGTCTCGAGCTTCTCGCGCCTGACGCCCAGGATGCGCTCCTCGCCCGCCAGGTCAGCGTGCGCCGCGTCCAAGGCGCGGCGGAGGGACCAGGCCGAGCCTCGTCGTAAACCTGGCAACAGCCAAACCGACTATGCTGAGCAAATGATCCCGATCGTACCTTCGCTGACCGAGCACCACGCTGCTACCGCGACCGCTAGTTTCTGGAAATCCGCTACCGCCACGTATAAGCACTACCGTCACGACTGCCAACCATGAGAGTGACAAGTTCTCCTTTTCACGATGACGACGACGACGACTTCCGCTATTGATTGCCACTGCCACTGACTCCCCCACTCACACGACTGGTACGGTCGCTGATGCTGCTGCAGCTGCTCCTCACCTCCTCCTCCTCCTCCTCGTCCTCCTCCTACTACTACTACTACCACTGCCACTGCCGCTACCGCTACCGCTCCCACTGCCACTACGACGACAACGACTACGACACTACTACGACTACGACGACAACGACGACTACTACTACAGCTACCGCCACCGCTACCACGACCGCTACCTCTCCCACTACCCCTACCACTACCAGCACCACTGACACTGCTGCTGCGGCTGCTGCTTCGACGTGAACTGCTACTACAAGCAGTACCGCTTGTGTGCTACTAGCGACTACTAAGCTTCACGTAGTTCGTGCCGAGTGCGACAGAAAGCACTTTCCATCTTCTCCATCAGCTGGCCTGCACACGCAAGGCCTCGTAGCTGCTGCAAAGTCTGCGCAGGGCCCCGCGCCACCATGACCTAGCATCGGATGTGAGGTATGCATGTGCATCAAACCGAAGGAATTGTCAGGAGATGGTGCTGGGAACCTGCCTGCCGGGCGGTGGCTGAGTACATGGCGAGGCAAACTTTGTCGTAGCCCTGAAGGCGAACACAAGCTCTTCAAATCTCATTCGCAGCACGAGATACGAAGCGGCAGTGTCAGCGTTATACGCGTCCACATGACATGCACAGCCAGAATTCACCACAGCTAACTACCTCAGCCCTGTGGTTACACTCCAACAAAACCACAAAATGTCGCGGCACGCACGGCACACGTCAACTTTAACGGAAATAGGCGAAAAAATTAACAGGGGGCCAGCTCATGTTCCAGGGCACATTGTCTATCGCATGTAACACCTCGCACTGAAGCATGGCACAAGTCTCTACTGGGGAATTGCAGGAGCCTCCTTGCAGATCGGAGCTGCCGTCTGTATCGTACCATCTATCCTCTGCACGCACGTTCTATGAGCGTAGGTGCACTGCGGAGATGGGATAGAAGGAACATGCTGGCGTGTCCCACAGAGCGACCTAAACACGCGACGTAACCGTTGCCAGGGCGCAGTTTCAACAATCCGGCCGTCGTCATCTGTACCGATGGTGCTGTTGGCAGGGGTGCATCCAAGGCCCGGCGCACAGCCCGGAGGCCCGCCAAGCGCACGTGGAATGGGCCACTCCTCGGATGCTTCGATATGCTGCGGCGCGCAAGCAGAGGATCGGAATGCCACAACTCTCACGCCAGCTGGCTTTGTCGGGTCATTGAATTGCAGCAAGAAGGCTGCAGGATCACATTGATCTCCAAAGTTGCAATGCGGCTTCGGTCTAGCACGCATCCTTCACAAGCCTCAGTCCCACTTGCTGGAATGCAACACCGAGATGACAAGTATGCCGACAGCACTTTCCACGAAAAGCGGCCTTGGCATCTGCTCGGCTGATGCTGAAGTCCTCAACAAGAACGTCGGGTGTTTGGCTTGCGATTTCTTGGCTCTTGGCGGCGAACGTCTCAGACCCTCAGAGTCATGTACATTCTTGTATCCCTTGGGCGGCAAGCCACACGCTTCAAAACCTATCCAAAAGGCTGTTGGCACCCTCCACTTCTTGCTGCATCTGGCCAGGTGTCCCGCAACGGAATGAAGACACTGCAGGAGTGAGGCGGACCGCCCTGTGAAAAAGGCACCGCGAAGGCCGACTCGTATGCCGACGACGAGTTGGCCTTTGGCAAGTGCAAGATGACTCGCGCGAAGTCATGTTGTCGAAGCACCCGCGAGTGGCGCACGAGCTGTTGCAGCTGGGCTGCATCTTTCAATATCAGCTGCAATCCAAGTGGAGCTGCCCGAGTAGAGTTTGCCATTGGCTCTGACTGAAGGTCCTCACAGAGGTCAAGGCCCAGGCAGGGAAGACCCGGCGCAGGGCAGACACAATGCAAACACACAAATTCGCTGAAATCTGGTGATTTCACAGCTCACACTATGCAATAGCATCTCAACTGGACATAACATGTCCACAATGGCAGCTGTGACAGATGTCCAGGAGTAGCCCAGCATATGCCGTGAGATTCAGCAGCGGCCTGCAAGTTGGCTCTTGCGAGGATCAAGCCTATGCTCAGATTTCAAAGATCACAGGCTGAACACTGAAGAGACTTCAACCTGCAAAATATGCCCTCGAGCTACTAGTCTTCTCTTGCTCAGCAGAGTAGAACGGTCAGAAGTCAGAGGACGTACAAGCAGGAAGTATTCAGAAATCAGCCTGAAGGATGCCCGCACGCTGGAAGCACCGCCCTCTTCGAGGTCATGCCCACTGAAGACCATGGCTTCCCCAGAAAAGGACCTCTGTTTCAGGTGACTGCGGGCTAGCTGCTAGAGTCACGGATAGGCCGACAGACAGGACACCTGGGTCGCCCCAACAACACGGCCAAAGCCTCCAAAGCCCTGAAACAAAGGGGAAGAGGAAGGGTCCATGACGCAAAGCCTGCAGCACGTTGCCAAACACGCCTGTTTTGTCATAAGGATGCTTACATGTACAAGTATCAACATGCATCCAAGCGGGACAGGCCAGACAGCTTCTCTACTAGCATTTCCTGTGTCTGCGTCAGCCAAGCTCTGTTGTTGCTCAACGCTATTGGATTTTGGTAGCGAGCTGCATCTGCGGCCTTTTGCAGTGCAGCCGATTCTAGTGTGCAGCGACAAGAGACACAACGAATCGAGAATGCCATGTCCCGAAAGCTGAGAGCATCCCAAGACCGTGCCTTCCATCACAAATCGGGGCGTGATGACGTTATTGCCCGTCTTCCGACCATCTTTGGGAGATCTCATCTTTTCCTTTAATGGGGCCGGGAAGCAAGCGTCCCGTGGCCTTGCCACCTCGCTCTGCGATCCAGCCGGGCCAGCCTTTCTCCGCACCCGAGAGTCTCAGCCTGGGCACTGAGGGCTCTCTCGGAGGCTCTCTGCCTCTGCATCTCTGTGCACTTTTTTTGAACAAAACTGGCCCTGGGCCTTTCTGGAACCTGGAGAAAGGAGCCAAGATGGTGCACGACACCGTTGCGCAAGACCTGCTCCGCTCGGATCACCTGTCGAGACATGCTTCAATGGTTTTGCTGCAAGAACCATCCGGTCCCTTGCCCATCCCTGCCTGGATGCCGTTGACGAAGCTGTGGTGCTCATGGGTCACGACCTCTGTTTCTCTGCTAGCAGGTGACAGGAGGGCCGCTCAGGGCAGCATCGCTTAGAAGTCACTGAATAAAGCTGGAGCCGTCCTTCCCGGCCTCCAGCCGTGCACCCTCCATGCTCTGCACTGGATGGCCCTCCTCTTGACGGCCAACTGCCAAGTGCAACTTCAGGAGATCTCGCAGGTCTGGTCCTCAGATGCTCCCTTCTCTAAGATTCCGAAGCACGAACCCGAGCGAAGAATGGAAGCAGGCCCAAACGCACGTAAATTGCGGCACTGGGGGCGCTCCAAAAAATCTTCCGGCGAATCGAACGCATCGTCTGTGGGCGCAAAGACCGTCAAGAAACCCGAAACGTTTAGAAACGAAGCCAGGCCAGCTTTCCTGATCACGGGCAGAACGGCCACGTTACAGAACATGGAGTACACCACTGCCGAAACACTAGTTTTTCTCCTATCGGAAAATAGCACACGAACCCAATGGCGGACCTTGCATTGCACAGCAGCTGTGCGAAGCTGCGGCGAGTGCTAGAATCTAACGCCTGCAGCCACTGAGCTAAGCAGGAGCCTGAAGGAGCGACACAGCAGGGGAGACTTCAGCCCCCAACCCCAAGCAGCTCCGGATGTTGTGATACCCTCTCTTACTGCGAAACTGTTTCGATGGCGCCATTGCCGTCACTACTGATGCTTTACCAGCAGTGACGCCATCCAAGCCGTACAAGTAAGGGCATGAGAGGAGTTCGAAGGCTTGTCGGCAGGCACTACATGTTCACAAAATGTCACAAAATGCTACCCACAAAGATGAACTAAAGGGGCTTTACGGCAATGCCTGTAGAAGATATATGGGTGGTTGTCAAAATTATGGCCCTTTTGGGGTCCCTATTATAATACGGAACGGCACCATTATTTAGGGTACCCCAAAAAAAGGGACCTTAATTTTGACAACCACCCATATAAGAGCACTTCTGAAGTCGGCCATGGGTCCGCAGAGCTGACAGAAAAATCGAAAGGCTCTCGTCTGCCGACACCGCATCCAGCAAAGTTTGCCCACGAAGCTCAACAAAAGTCAGCAAGACGGCTAAAGCGACCTTGGCTGTTAAGAACGCTCCAAGCGACAAACGCTCCAAACAGCACAAATCTGCCTGCGAGCTGCGGTTCTGACAGCGCGCATATCACGCAAGCCGCCCAGTAACATGCAACATCAATTCTAATTTTAGGTTAAATAATCTGTGCAGAGCATTTGAGCCATTCATGCGTGCAAACGATGACGCGAGCTTTGCAGGCTCACATTCACAGGCACACTGAGTCGGTTGGTTCGAAAAGGCACGGCACGGTCAGACAGCGAGCCGTTGAAGCCCCGGTTCCACGGCTCTTTGCGTCTGCAACATCTACCTGAGCAGTGGGCACCTGTGCAGAGCCATTGGGGTTGCCGTGCAGAAGGGCGTCTGTGGTCGCCTCTGATCCTGTCCAGGCAACACGGTTCAGGTCTTCCAAGATGCGCTTTCAACCTAAGATCCCGGCGGAAGGTGAAGATGCCGCCTCGTGCGAGACGAGGAAAGATCAAACAGGAGGCATGCGCAGATGTGGTACTGGATGAACAGTTCTTGCTGGATGAAAATAGAACAATGAAGCTGATCCATGAGGTCTTTCTTCCCCTGCCGTTTCTACCATGGTCCGGTGTGCCGCTCTGTCTGCCGCTCTGCCTGTTGCAGCAGCCTGCCCACCTTGATCGATCACGAACTGGGTCTCCTGCGGCTCAGACAAATTTACCTGTGATTCGTCTGTGAACTACACTCGGCTATAGAAACGTACCAGTATCACCTGCGACTGTTGCAGTAACCCGGCGCATCAATCAACGTACCGAATCGGGAATCCTATCAATAGCAGCTAAAGAGGCTTGCTTTCCCCAGAGTCCGTCTCAGACGGAGAGCCGTTGGCATCACCTCGCATCTAATTCGACCCGCCCAATCGGGCAGAGTTCAGAAACTGGAGCCTTCGAAAATTAGTTCAACACTCCTTGTGTTTCAGGGCATTGACTATAGGTATCTTCACGTTCGGCCAGCTGTGCTTGCTCAAGGAACACAATCAGGCATTGTTAGGCGATCTCTAACCTGCCGTTCCAGAAGCAAAACATACCTCTTCTTAAATGGCTTGGGCTGTGCTATAGTGGCTGAGCTCACCGCAGTCACCTTCCTTCTTCACACGCAAGTACTTTTGAGTTGCCGCGGACCTGAACCACTGGAGTAAAAAGCAGAGCGCACATCGCTGTGGCACGCTGCAATTGCAGCAGTCGCACACGCGTGGGCCGCGGACATGATCCGAACGTTCTCCCCCAGTCTGGCTGGGCTCTCCTGGTGAAAGCACAGAGCTGCCCGACCGGAGCGCTCTCACCTTCTTACCCCCTTCTTCTTCTCCCAGGCTCAAGGGCGAGATAAGTCCCCCCAAGCATCAAGCCCGCGCGCTTCTTGCGGACCATTATCGGGCGGGGTGATATGATGATGGCAGTGCTAACCGGAAAGGCAGAGTACATAATTTGGCATATAAGAGCTGCCGGTTTTCCCCCAAACTTGATGTAATTTTGGTGGCACGAGCTTCTGTACTAGTGACTATGAAACAGAAGCAAGAGTCTAGGCAACACATGCTTCCGGCAACTGCTTCTGGACACATAGAAGTACTTGTTGCATGGAGATTGTCTTTGTGGAGTTGAGCCTACAACCCCTTCATCAACTCTCTTTTTCTGCCAAAATTAGAGGACAGGAGTGCCACCCCTGCCCCACGGTGCCCCACTCTCTCTCTCTTTCTTTCTGCCGGGCTTAGGGGGTAGCACCCCCACTCTCTCTCTCTCTCTCTCTCTGACTAGGAGGTAGCTGTAGCTCTCAGCTCTCCCCGGTCCTCTGCCCCGGACATGGAAGACACAAGGAACTCAGCAGCTCTTCTGCCAGTCGCCGCCGCCTGTTCTGGGTCTGGAGGTGTTGCCGGTTATCGCGGGGGAAAGGTTTTCAGCTGTAGACGTCTGGGATAGCTCTGCAGCGCCTCTGCAGGAGGCAGGAAGTGTGTCTCTCCGTTTTCCCTGATGCCTAAGTTTCAGAGATCACGATTCATGCGTGTTCCACCCTGGACTTTGCCATCCTGCATCCTGAGGCTTGGGCAAAGCAGATCTCCTCTGCCGTTCTTGATGTGGACGGCCTGCTTGGCCTGTGAAGGGAAGGCTTCGGAACAGCTCCGGTCTTTGCCCCTGAAACCCGTGCTGCCAGGGCCTCCATCATCATGTCAGCGGCCTGCTCACCTGTGGTGGGCTCGAATGTCCAGAACCTGTGGTCGCGAATGTCTGCATCCCCGAGACAGCAAAACTTCATGATGGTCGACAGTGCGTCTGAGCAGGAAACGCATTGGGATCGAAGGGAGTCCCGTTGCCATCTGCCACCTCAGAGCTCGAGGAAGTTGACAAAAAAGCGGATGTCTGCTTACTGATCCTCTCAAGGCTCCGGCGCCCTGCGGGCTTTGACCTCGGACTCCAAAGGCTCTCCCACAAGGCTGTTTTTTCTCGTACCGAGCGGATCACGCAAGTGGCCGCCCTTGAGGCGTGCCCGTACCGTCATCGGGGAACCCAGCTTCACCAAAGGCCTCAAGTTGGAGACCTGGCGACACACTCTGTTTCTACGTCCCCTCTTCGCAGTTCCTCGCATCAGAGCACCTCTGCCAGCTCGACCTCTGTAAGCTGAGCCGCCTTGAGCTGCCAATGCCAGGTATGCTCGCTTTAAAGTAGTGTGAGGGCTCGACAAAGCGGTCCACGCTGGAAGCTCTCCGCGCGGGCTTCTCAACCAAGGTCTTTGTCACTTTGATCCTGGACCCCATGCGGCATGCGCTGCTGATCTTGAAGAGCCAAGGCCGCCCCAAGACTTCGCCGGCGCGGCATCTTCTTCTTCTTGCCCATCACGCGAGCCTCGGCTCGACACTGGCAAAGCCATACCCTACCAAGCCTTCATGGAAGAGAAGCAACCGCCGAGTGTCTGGCCGCCTTGTGCTGGAAGCTTGCATACCAGCGCGCTATAGCGGACCTTGGCAACCAATTCGATTTGCTTAGGCCCTCAACCCCTTGGACACAATCTGGGGTCCCCTACGCGCCCAAGTAGGCAAACAGGATTAAGGGCAGCAGCAAGAATGATATGTAGCCTGAGAGGCAGGGGTCATGGTGCCCTGTCGGAAGAGGACATGAAGTCCATGCCATAACTCAGCGAGCAAGCGAGCGCGTGCAGCAGGCTTTCAGCTGATGTCAGATGTCATACACGTGGTGTTTTGGCGGTGTAGCGACGTCTGAACCCGGCCAGTTCACGACTCCTCCCGTAGTCCTCACCATCCTAGCCTTTAGAAACTGTCTGAAAGGGGCTTCTGGGTCTAGGAACCATTGTGCCTGCGCCTTACCTTCATCGTCCTTGCCTCACATACAACCAGTGGGTCTGGCAAGAGAAGCCCTCATTGCAAACTACTCCGAACCGCCTGAAGCGAAGACAGCTTGGCCGCAGGCGCATGTCCTTCTGTGAGTTTGGTTCCTTGCTTGCGCGACGGGAGAGTTGACGCTTTGACCGGTCGGGATGTTCAGGCGAAGCCTGAGCAGGAGACCTCGAACTCCTGCCCTGTAAATTTCAGGAGTTCCACAATGGACTTGGACCTGCAGACATCTGCATACCACCAGAGTTGCAGCATATGCGATTTCTAGTTTCGAACTCAGGATGATCCCGCCATGCATATAGTGCGGTAACCGGAAATTAAAACATGGACCAGTCAGCAATTTTCTGCACCGGCCACTGCACCGAAACTGAAAGTTCACAGTCCAGCATGGACAGGGCATACAGGGCTATCGACTGAGATCGAGGCTTTTCAAGAACATCATCCAGCCCATGCCCAAGAATGAAGTGCAAGCAGTTCTGGCGGGACTGCGGCGTGTCCTGCCAACTCGAAAAAGTGCCACACATGCCTGCACATGCCTGCCCACTTATGGTCTGCTTAGCTACGCACATCCGGAGAATTCTGCGCCTCCTTGGCAACATACTCCACGACTGTCGTCTTGTAGCCGTTCTGTGCATAGGGCTCTAACATCTCCCAAAAAAGCCGGCAGCCCAAACACGGTCAGGCCTGAACCAACGTACCCCAAGCCCTGCATGGCCTTATCCTCAACGCGTGAGACTGGCTGCATCTCACCTCAAGACCACGAAGAGAAACCGTGGGCGTGCAAAGAGCTATCGTGAGCGATCGAAGAAACACAGACTTGCCGAAGTGGGGTAAAGGCAACCGGTCGTGTTCTGCACGAAGTTCCGAAAAGTCGGGTTCCTGAGCCGCATCTGCTCATCCTCTTTGGACCTGGGCATCAACATACCAAGATCGCATTCGTAAGCCTCCTCCTCCTCTTTTTGGGCAAAGCGGCGAGACGGTGAACATCATGATGAGCTTGATGTCATTGAACTGAGTTGTCCTGGCAGGGTGCTTCTTCCTTCTCTGCCGGCTGGAAGACGATGATCTGAGAATCTGAGGGGCAAGCACGAAGTCTTTGCAACTGTCGAACTCATAGGCGTACTCGATTGGAGATCCAACCTTGAAAACGCTTCGAAGAGTTGCAAGCCCATTCTTTGTCATGCTGAGGCTTCTGCATTTGCTAATTCCGGCGGACAGAGATCCCTGTTCTGAGGCAAGTTGCAGAAATCGTCCACCTGGGCTTATGAGCACTCGGTGCACTTGCCAAGCCCCAGTGCGGGTTCGCTGAGAAAAAAACCCGCTTCGCTGCAGGCTTCTGGCACATCGCCTGCGGTCGACTCAAGCACTTTCAGCTGCAGTGCATGAGCTAACACAAATAGTGGCCTAGCGTCTGAATCCTATTCTGAGCACATCAGCACCTTGAACAAGCAGCGGCCTCGTTGTCACCAATCAGAACACAATACCTTTGCAACTCATCCCGTGAAAGCACAACCGACGGCGGAGGGGGGGTTGTTACCCCACCATGACCAGGAACACGTACCCTTGTACTCACCACCACAGGATTCGTGCGTTCACAGTGACTTTTAGAGCCGAACCTGACAAGAACAGCCTGTACTCAGAGTGACAAGAGTTCAGACTCTCTAGCTCAACCAGAACAGCCTATACTCACAATAGTCGCTTTTATTCCCGTGAATCACTACCCTGAAACCCCCAACCCGCATTGAATCTTTGGTGTGTTTGCTGTGTGCTTGCGTTCCGCGTAGTACAGGCGACCTTACGCCAGTCGTGTGCCCCGGAGGACTCCTTGAGGACTCTTCGACTACACAGACTAAGCAGCTGCGGCACTCTTTTTCGCGCTCCAAGCAAGTCTCCGAGGATGCTCTGCTGTAGCCTAAAAGCTTCGACCGGGAAAACGAGGGGCCCATCATCTGCAGAGGCAGATGATGAGCNTTTTCGCGCTCCAAGCAAGTCTCCGAGGATGCTCTGCTGTAGCCTAAAAGCTTCGACCGGGAAAACGAGGGGCCCATCATCTGCAGAGGCAGATGATGAGCACCCTCCCCTGCTGGCCAGTGACCAACAACGGGAGCGGTGGGCGGGAGCTTGAGCAATGGATCACATACGAATGCCTGGCAGCTTATACGTCAAGCAGCTGCGGCACTCTTTTTCGCGCTCCAAGCAAGTCTCCGAGGATGCTCTGCTGTAGCCTAAAAGCTTCGACCGGGAAAACGAGGGGCCCATCATCTGCAGAGGCAGATGATGAGCNTTTTCGCGCTCCAAGCAAGTCTCCGAGGATGCTCTGCTGTAGCCTAAAAGCTTCGACCGGGAAAACGAGGGGCCCATCATCTGCAGAGGCAGATGATGAGCACCCTCCCCTGCTGGCCAAACCTTCCAAGCCGGGGCAACAAGGCAACAAAGCCATCACCATAACTTCCATTGCGAGAGCAATCTACTGGGCAGCAAACAGATTATACCAAGCCCTTCGGGGGATATAGGAGGCCTCCAGGAAAAGAGCAAGCTTAAGCACCAGAGGGAAGCCAATGGCGAGCTGTTGGATCAAAGTACGGACTGATCCCTGAAGTTGTGGCACAAAGGTAGTGGTAACAATTTCCTGAAGGTAAATTCCCATCACTCTGCTTGAAAGCCACCGGCCCCCACGACGAACCAGCTCTGGGTTTTCCGTGAGATGTAACATCCAGGTCGCGCCGCCAGGCCTAAAAGAAGCAAGATCGAAAACAGACTTCTCGCCAGGGTGCTCGAGGCCAAGTCGGTGTAAAATTGTCTTCAGTCGGCGGCGTAGGACACCATCTGAGAAGGGCCAGAGCTTGGCAGAGCGAGGCAAGGGCCCCAGTATCGAGCTGATCAGGAGCACAAGGTCCTGAGGGTCAACCCGCGCTGCTTGGTGCCTGGCCGCCCGGCCTCTAGTTTTGGGTTGCTTTATCTGCAGCAAGATGAAATCAGTTCCCGGGGCAGCGTCGTCCGGAAGTACCAAATCACCACGAGTAGCAGTAAAGATTTCCCCAAAGCGAAGAAGGCCGGCCCAGGCCAGTCCAAAGAGAGCAGCTTCTGTGGCCCAGCCCCAAACCAGAGCAACTGAAAGCACAGCTAAGAGGACACTCTTAGGGAGAGCCCTGTGATGGATATGGGGTTCCTCAGTAAGCCAAGCGTAGGCCAAATCCCAAGCATGAGTCAAGGTGCGTCGCAGGGCAGGTCGTAAAGAAGCAACCGCGTTGATTGTCTCGCTGTACTTATAATAAGCTTGACCAGTTCGATTTAAGAATTGCCCATAGGCAACGAGCGCCTCAGAGACCTGCTCGATCTGGTCGTACGGCAGGTTAACAAGGGCATCGAGGGACACCCCCCTCTGTTGCAGAAGCCAGTCCGAGAAAGCTTCAGCGAGGCGTGCTCGATTCGAACGTGTAACAGGGCGGACAATGCGATCAGCCACAAGTAAAACAGACCCACGCTTGCTGGCTCGTTCTTGGTCAGCTTTCGAAGCGGGTGCGGCGAGGGCCATGGCAACTAAAGCTAAAGCCCTGAAGACCCTGAAGAAGAACCAACCCTCACCAGGAAAGCCAAGAGTGGCGTCGAAGGCAGAGATAAGGAAGGGCAAGGCAAGGAATTCGGTAGGCCGAAGAAAGGTGTGATGCTCAACCCGAAGGGAGCGGGCACAAGGCCAGGAAGGCCCGAGGAAAAGTCCAAGGACAGAGGAGAAAGGGCAGCCAAAGGAAAGAGAAGCTGCAACAAGACCAGAGGAGTGGTCGGCATGGGGCCCCTCACCCGGAAAGCCCAGAGTGGAGTCGAAATCCAGAGAGGAGCCGGCATGAAGAACAGGCGGAGAGAAGCGGCCGGCGAGGAAGGCAGCGAAGTCAGGGGAGAGAGCGCCCCGAGACAAAAGGCGCGCCAACACAAGCCGAACCCAGCTAGCGTAGGTACGCCGGAGGCGCAGGCGCCCAAGTGAGTGCAGAACCGGCACCGGAGAGAACGGTGAAGGGGAAAACCAGCTGGCTCACGGAGAGGGACAAGTCTGGTAGGGTCGTCCGCGATGTTGAGCCGCGTGGGGGCGGTACAGTCCAAAGGCCACCTGCAACGCACAGGCACGGCGAAGCCCAGGAGTGAGCGCAACAGAAGTGGACCTGCCTTTGGCGGCGGCTGCCTTAGCGACCGAGCTGTCAGCTAGCGAGAAGAAGCGGCTGTCCGGTGACTCAAGAGCAAGGCGGCGCTCTAAGACCCCGATGGCTGCGAGCTCGAGGACGTTGATGTGAGCAGAGCCACGCCAAGGAAAGACCTGAGAAACGGACCACTCAGCGGTGTCCAAAACGTCATTGAGGACAACCGACTCAAGACCATAGGGGGAAGGGCCGCCAGGGGAGGCCTCAATGCCTTTAACGATGGTCCGAGCGACCTCAAGAGCAAGGCCCCAAGGAAGGGGATCCGAGGCAGAAGAAGGAAGGCTGCAGTGGAGCTTGGGCAGGTCTCTCTGGCAGATGCACTGGCGCGACAGCAACGTTAAGTCAAGTCCGGAAGCAAAGGCCCGGAAAGCATGGCACCGCTGGCGCTGATCCCCGTACTGGCAAGCACTAAGGGACACAGAGCTGAAGCGAGAGCAGGCCAGGGGTTCGGAAGACTGACAGTCGGAGCCTGCAAGCAGCAGGGCACAGGCACCGCGGCGCCGGGCAAAGCCAAGGAACAGAACAAGACGGCAGAGCACACGGTAGGCTCGGGCCTCTCGCCTCCCCTTGGCCTGCTTAGAGTGAGCACCCTGAACCCTCGCTCTCGGAGGGAGGAGCACGACGGCAAGCACCACACAGCAAAGGAGGGGTTGAGGACATCATAGTGGGGGGAAGCCGTCAAGGTGATGGCAGGGCCAACTCGGAGCCCGAGGTTTGAGGCAGCCTGCAAAAGGTGCGCAGAGGGGCGGCCAATGACGAGGAGGTCCAGCTTAAAAGGGATCTGAGCCAGGAAAGGGATCTCGTAGGGGTCCTCGTCCTCATTGACAGTGGGAACACCAAGAGCACTTAGAGCAGCAGAGGCCCCAGTGGCAAGCTTCGAGTACGCTCCCCGACGGTCAGAGTTCAGCCAAAGCGAACGGGCGAGGTCCCTGGGCAAAGAGGCAAAGATCCGCGGCAGCGTCAGGGCGGTGAGATCAGAAGCAAAGAAGGGAGCAAGCACGCTTGCCAGGCAAAGCTCCTGGGCCAGGCCACGGGTCTGTTTCTTCACAAGCTGCTCGGCCGCCCCACTATCACAGCCTCTTGCCTCCTTGAAGATGCTCCCGAAAAGAACCATAAGAGGGCGCCTGAAAAGGGCGACGGAGACCCAGGCTCCACCCAGTCGAGCACAGAGCTTGGCAGAAGTGACAGGTAGGGCGGCGGCCCTGAGGCTCAGGAAAGCGAGGGGCAGCCTTCTAGAAAGAGGGGCCCCGAACTGCCCCTATAGCCTGAAAACGGTCGGCTGCAACCACATCCTTATCAGGAGAGCCCTCGACCTCCAACCTGGCATAAGTCTCCTGGGCCTTGGCGTGCAGAGCAGCTGCAGGGCAGTGAGAGCCGTCGTGGCCGGCCGGCACAACGCTGACGCAAACGAAGTCATCAATGACTAGGGCCTGGACGTCCGGGCCAAGCGGTGGAGGTCCCCGGTTGCGCAGGAGCAGGCCATCATGGAGGGCGCCCCCGGCTGTCAGCATCTGAGAATGGGCCTCTAAGGCGAATTCGACCCCATGGTGGTCGCCCTGGAACAGGCTGGCAAAGCAGGGGGTGTAGACCTGCGAGGGTGCAAGGATGCCGCCCCTATGTGCCACTCCCGCAAAGGAGGCATCATCACCTCCAACAAGATCGGCAACCGGCCGTGCAACGCCTGCAGCAGCAAGCTCTTGAGCAGTGTAGCCGAAAGGGAGGGCATTGGTCTGGGCACGTTCCCAGCTTACGGCAGCCTGGTGGTAGAAGTCCCTCCTATCACTTATGAAACCAACGGCCTTATGAGTAAATCGTGGAACCTCCAAGCACAGCAGGGCAGAGCCAGCCGGTAAGTCAGCAGAAGGGCCGGCTAAGTGCATCTCAGCGCTGTTGCCCCACCTGCGGTCTCCTATTTGCCTATCACGAAGAAGGTTCTTATAGGCATTAAAAGCCCGACACCTACCCGACACGGGGGGGTTACCAGGACGAAGGGCAAGCAGGCTCTGGGTGCTCCAAAGACAAGCAAGCTGTAAGTTCTCTGCCCGGTCCTCGAAGTCAAAACGAGGGAGTGACCTAGGATCGAGGGGCAAGTGGTGATGAAGGACAGAAGGCTCCAAGAAGGGGAGCCAAAGAGGTCCATCAAGCCAGGCGGCCATGTCCCAATGACCCCTCCCGAACAGCTTCAAGCGAGAGGTGTCCAATGACCGATAGGGGTGCAGCTGTGGCAAATCAGGAGAAGGGGCCACACGAGGCACCGAGCACGGCACAGAGCGAGGCATGTAGCAGCCAGGGCCTGGCAAGTTCAGCTGCTCAGCGAAAGCCTCCAGCTCCAAAAGGCGACTCAACAAATCACATCCAGAACGGCCCGGCGGCAAAGGATGCTCGTCGGGGCCAGCACACGCTACTATAAACCGCCTAAGTCTAGCATAGACCTTCCTCTGGTGGGAGCTAGGGGTTCTCCAAAGAAGCCTCTCGTTGGGCCAGCGGTGGCCGTCATGCACAAAGTTCAGGGCACAAACGACAACATGAAGCCGCTGCCGCGAAAGATGCCAAGAGAAGGCACAGGCAGGGGGAAAGTAGCGGAGGAGGGGCAGGTGCCCACACGTTGCTTGGGCATGTCGAAAGTAGAAGCCAGAAAAGCGGCAAAAGGGGTGCCAGTCTTAAGAATCCATCTAGGAAGACAGGCAGCAAAACGAAAGAAAGAAATCGTGGTGCCAAACGTGGATGCAACGTGTGCTGCAGATGGTGCCTCAGGTCGGCCTCTTAAAGCATTGGCGCCCTGAGTCGCAACAGATGCAAAACGTGGTGGCAGGATTGGGGGCACCGAGGTGCCCAGAGGGGCCCCAGCAGTCGGAGGAGAGAAATTTGGCCGCTCCGCCGGTATCGCAGGTGCGGCGCCAGAGGCAGGCGGAAAGGGCGCAAAAGGGCCCTGCGGGCCGGCACTCAAGTAGAGGGCTGCTTGGGCTTTCGGGGCGGTCTCTTTGGCTTCTGACCTGGCTCCTGATCGGCTGCTCCCTCTGCTCCTCCAACCGGTGCCCTTGGGCGCGTAGTATCCTGCCTCTTGTTTTGGATAACCTCCATTTCTTTGAGATACCCAAGCACGACGGTGACCCAACGCTGGCTTGCCAAAGGAGTGAAGGGGCGATTCTTGAGGAGGCTGCTGCCCTGCCGGGCCTGATACATTCCACTGGGGGGCTCCTCCAGCCAAGTCAAATGATGGCCTAGGTCCAGCCTCCCACCGTCCATACTGCCCTGCTCTAGGCAAACAGCAAGGAGCGCCACGTGGTCTTGGGCCTGCTCCACCTTTCCCACCTGCAAGGCATCCATGATCATCGCCACTTGGTGCCCTCAGAGCAAGGTCCTTTGCCGAGCCAAACCCTCCGAACCGCTCCCAATACCTCGACAGGCACACACCTTGAGAGTGGAGGACCGCGGGGTCTGTGGAGGCGGTGGCTGCAGGAGACATCCGCCGGGCCATGTTCCCCAGGACGGCGGCAAAGAAAGAACCACGTCCCGAAGCCAGCTCCTCCTGCAGCTTGGCCCGTTGAGCCGCACCTCGAGTCGAGACGCCCTGGCCCCCCAGATCGAGGACAGGATCCGAGCTGGCGGCTGCCAGTTGGGACACTAAGGCAGTCAGAGCCTGACTCTGGGCGAGGACCGCCCGCGCCAAAGGGTCGTTGCTTTGCTCCACGCCTTCCTGCTGAAGCTCCTCTGCCTCTAGTGCCAGACCGGACAAAGGAGCCCAGCATGCGCGAAGTCCCAGGAGGGGGGCCCAAACTTGCGATCGGCACAGCCTGCAAGGCCTTCGGCGTAGCACCCAGAGTGCCCAAAGGTTCTTTCAGGGAGGCAGCCGGGCGCGCAGCAATCCTGGCTTCCATGTCCTGCTGCTTGCTGGCCACCTCCTCCCTTTGGCACATCTTGACGGGAGAGCCTTAGGACCTTGCGAGGGGCCGGGGCCTCTTCCTCGGCCGAGTAGAAGGCCACCCTCTCGGGAACCAGATCGGGTCGCTGGGCCCAAACCAAGGCCTGCTGCAGGAGTCCGGAGGGCTCCGGGATAGTGTCGGGAGCCTCGGCATCGAAGCTGAGCAAGGCTTCGGGATCGGAGCCAGGGCCCAAGGGCGCAAAGCGGGCGGCCGCCTGAGCTGAAAAATCCACCAAAAGACACGGGAGGGAAACACCGGGCTGAGGGATCGGACCCTCCTCTGTAAGCAAGGCCGCGGAGGCCTGAATTTGCAAGGACGGGCCCACCAATGCCTCCATACCTGCCTCGGCACCTTCTGCAAGCTCGGGGTCGGAGAAAACTCCCGAAGGGAGAGCAGCCATAAACCCGTGGGCCCGCCTCATAACCACTATGGCCGGGCACTCCAACACGCCATCCTCTTCGGCCTGAGGGTGTTCGTAGAGGTAAACCTGAGGGAGGGCACCAAAGGGAATGATGTGATCCATCATCGTTGTCCTCCAGGGGGCCACTCCAAGCCTGCAGCCTCCGTGTAGGTCTGAGCTTCGGTTTCCGAGGGGAAGCCGTGGGAAACAGATGCATATTGATTGAGGGGGCCCAGGGCCGCAGAGTAGTCACGGAAGGTGCGGTACACAGCAGGGCGAGCACCGCCGCCACCAAGCACACAGTAAACCCGAGAGGGGAGCGACAGACGCTCAGATGGCAAAGGAGTACCGACGTGGCCGTCAAGGACCTGGCGGGCCCAAAGACCAGCGGCCCAGGCTCGCAAGATCCGGTCGGTGGCGGAGAGGTTGGCTGCACCAGTCAGAGAGTTTGCTCGCTGCAAGATTGAAGCGGGGCACTGAGGAAACTGGCGGCTCAGCTCCGTACGTGTGCGGGGCTGCTCTGGCACAAAGGCCTGCAAGGGCACCTGAGAGGCAGGGACCGAGGAAGAGGCTAAAGCCGAGGCGGGGCGAGGTGAGGGCACAGCACGGCCAGAAGGCAAAGGAAGCTGAGCAGCCGGTGAGGGAGTCTCAGGCTCGACCTCTGCACGGTGTGGCCGGAAGGCCTGCAGGTGGTGGAGAAGCTCGGTAGCCTCAGCGACAGGGCCAAAGATCGAAACCTCTAAGGCACCTATCCTAGCAACCAAAGAAACCTCACCGTCCTCAGTAGTGCGGCCCGGCATGCAAGTAGCCGCCCAAGCGGCTCGAAGGAGAGGACTGAGACGCCGTGCCGGGAGCCACCGGAAGGGAGCACAGCCACCAGGTGGCCAACAAAGTGCAAAAGATACCGCAAAGCCAACCCAGGACGAAGGCGAGCCCCAAGGTGGGCAGAGAGGAGGGCTGACAGTAGAAAGGACAGGCAAGACCCCACAGCCCCGAACTCAACCCCGAATGAACCACCTGGGCGAACCTGAGGAAATCCATCTACAGCTTGAGCAATGGATCACATACGAATGCCTGGCAGCTTATACGTCAGGGTGAGGGTAGGCTTCGGTGAACACTCTCCCATCTTTTCTCTTGTCCACCTTTCTTTTCCACCTTTCCAACCGGTCAGGGTTCCCAGACGGGTTGGCGCGAGTGCTGCTCGCAGATGCCGCCCATCCAAGAGGAGGAACCGATGGAGAGAGCCATGCCAACGAAAGTCTTGCAAGAAACCCCCGCACGGGCTCGATCGATCCGTGCTCCAGGTTTGCAGCATGCAGACAGTAAGTCAAACCAAGCACCGAAGATGCGTGTATCTGAGACGATCACTTTATCGTGCTCGGCTTTTTCACCTGGCTTGCAAGAGCAAGAGATTTGATGCTGGTGCTCGAGGAAGACTGCCCTTGCAGTGCCATACACAATTAAGACTGAATTCCCATTCCCATCCTGCTGGAAGGTCTCCACGCATCGTGACATGGCCTGACCACAATGTCTAAACACTAATTACGACACTGCTGCATGCACCCACATGCACGCATGCTTCTGCCATCGTGTCCTTACCCTTGCGACAAATGTCATGATGGCCAGAACCTGGAGCTCGCATGCCATGAAGGTCGTAGACGTGAGTTCATGGGGTCGGTGCTAGTTCTCCTCTTGCTCATGCTGAGTAAAGCTCGAGCCGCCACCACCACCACCATCGGCGTCCCCAAAACCATCACTCCGATGCAGCAGCAGCAGCAGCAGCGGTCGGGGCAGCGGCAGCGGTCGGGGCAGCCGCAGCAGCAGCCGCTCTTGATCTTGTTGGTGCTGCTGATCGAACTGCTGCTGGGGCCATGCAGCACAAAACCCGTCGTCTTGAGCAAGGATCTGGTGTCGCGACTGTTGAATTCTTTCCGTGGGACAGGCATGTGCAAATTTGCTGGCCTCGTTGAGGTGCGTGAAGTACTCGTAGTGATCCGCCGTGACCGTTGCAAGGGCCTTCTGCCGGTGACAACTCCACAAGACTGCAACACGCTGGCAGTAAAACAGGGACACTTCGGGGACGCAGTGACTTGCCTCCTGTTGCAGAGTCAGATTGCTGGTAAAGTCGTGTAGCTTCTGGCTGTTCCTGCAAGGCGCTTGGAACTCTCGGACGTGAAAATGCAGACGTGCGATCTTCAGAGCACTTTCTGCCTACGTTACTCAGTGCCAGTCAGTGGCCGAGCCTCAGATTGGAGTAGCAGGCTCATCAACAGACTTCCAAATCATACCGTCTTCCCTACGAGACCAGCACCGTCGGGGCAAGCCCGAAGCTGTTTGGTTTTGACTGTGTGATAAAGTGAGACACCCTAATCTCTCTCGCTGTGGCGACTTTTGCTTTTCTGCACCGCCGGCCTGTGATGAAGCTATGGCGTTCAAGCCGAAAAGCTGATCATCCGTGGGGCTTGCTTGCAGCTGGAACTTATCGCGAAATGGTGTACGACGTTTGATTCGCCTAGACTTCTGCAGGCAAGCGTGTGGAACAACGAAATCGCTCAAAACCAAGCGACCTCGAAGGAGGAAATCAGAGGAAGCGTACTCGACGAAGCGGCTACGGAAACGCATGAGCAAAGCTCAGAGTCGCATCGTAAGAGCCTCCGCTCCTGTGCGATGTACCTGGGAAGTCGCTGCACATCTACGAGCATAAGCCAATATGAAATTGTAGGACCATACTGCACGTTCAGGTGAGATTGCGAGTGTCCAAGGGACTTAGAAAAGCCAACGGGCAAGTTGCATGCAAGTGCAGGCTTTGTCGGCATTCTCTTGACCTGCCGCGGGACTTGCTGTCGTCCAGCGACCCAGCATCAAATTGGCTGTCGCTTGGACGTCGACTTGAGCAGAGACTGCAACATCTCCCTGAACGGTATGCCACTAGGCGACTGTGAGGGGGGCAAATGTCTAGAGATGGTGTGGGGAAACTCGTCTCAAGTCCTTGCTCTGCACTTTAGGCAAAAGCACAGATCCCTACCAATCTTGGTTGGACGGGTATCTGCATGAACTGCTGTCTGTGGGGCATGCTCGCCGTGAAGAAATGAGTGGGTGTGGCTTTTGCTGCAATCATAAGTGTCCTCAGTCCTGTCGAGTTTACCAAGGCTCGCAGCCATGCAGAAGCATGTTCTGAGTCATTACCCACACGGGATCGAATTTGCCAGTCAATCAGGATCAACAAGCAGTGAGAAAAAGGATGCAGCACCCAGCCGTGCTACTAGCAACGATGACAACAATAAGCATAGTGATCATCACACCCTGCCTTGACAATGTTAATGATGCTAAACCTTCGGATGCTGACAAGAATACCTCGGAAGGCAATACCCGACATGAGACGCAGAATGGCAAGCAGGTAAGCAGTTAGATGGATGGGTAGATACACATGGTACTTGAATGCATGCATGCATGCCCCCAGGATGGATGGATACATACTTGAATAAATACATACGTCGATGCATAAACCTATATGCCCTACACTGACACCCGCATACACGCAGATAGGTAGAGAGGCAGATAGATAGATAGGTAGATACATAGATTGACAGATCGATGGATGGATGGATGGATGGATGGATGGATAGGCAGGTAGGTAGGTAGATGGGTGCTGCATGTACATAACTACTCCTATATGCATGCCCGCATGCATGGACATGCATGCATGTGGTGCGCAGTGTATGCATTCATGCATGCACCTATATTTGCATGTGTAGTCATTTACGTATGCGACATTTTGCCTAGTGCTGTTGTTAGGTCATTAGGATTATCACGATCCCTGCCACCATCATTGGCGCTATTACTGTTGCCACTGCTGGTACTACTAATTATCACTATCACTATGCCACTATCATTATCACTGTGACTATGACTGTGACTACTATTACTATTACCGTTGCTGTTGCTCTAGCCATTGCTACTGCTGTTGCGATTGCTATTGCTCTTTGTAAATGTATATGATGTGTATGCACACACTCACACACACACACACGCACACTGAGTCCTGCATGTTAGTAACCATGTTCGTATGCATGTACGGATGGATGGGCGGATGTTCTCATGCATGTATGGATGGATGGGCAGATGGGTGGATGGATGGATGGGTGGGTGGGTGGGTGGGTGGGTGGATGGATGGATGGATAGCAACAGCAACGTATATGCTGTATATGCAACTTCGCTTTAGCAGTCCGTTAGGACGTGGTGCTCTTGGCCGGACTTTCTGCCGGGCAGTCCGACCATTCAGAAGATTGGGGACGCGAGGAATCAGCACCGATTACAAGTTCGTGCAAGATCTGAGGTGCTGAGTCGGCGCTTTTTATGCGCAACTCGCGGATTTAATCAGGATGGCTCCGCTCCAGGAGCGAGAATCCAGGTGTAGAAGCTTCAAATAAAGCTGAGCTTCGTCTCGTTGGCAACAAGATCAAAGCAAGTCTCGCTGCTACGCAAAGCAGATTGGCTGACAGCCGATGGACATGACACCTTCGTGCTTCTAAATGTTAACGGTTAACTTCATGAGTGCTGCTGTGCTGGATCCGGAACGGACCGATGTTTTCGTTATCCTACACTCGCCTCGACAATGACTTTGCTGCGGAATGGTTTAGCACGAAGATCAAAGCAGCGTCACACCAGCTGACACGGTACCAAGATCCTGCTTGCAGCATTGCTTTACAGACCCGATGCACTTTGCAAGCATGCTCGGGCCGTGTAAAAAGTCGAAATAGCTGATCAAATAGCTGAGTCCCAAGACGATGTCACCAAATGGCAGTCAGCAGCCCATTCGCAGAACCGGACTATAAGCTGATGGTGATGTCCATCACAGAACCTCTCGGAAGACCCGGAGGTCCATCTAATCTTTGCTCCAGCCTGGGATTCTGCAAAGGTGCTCAACTCTAGACAGCTTGATCCAATGACCAGCACAGTCCTCTGAGAGCCTACGTCGGGCTTGAAGCCAGCCGCCCGAAACTCAAACCTGCAGATGAGATGATTCTAACCCCAAATGCGGTTCTGCCACTCGCAGAAGGCTTGCTCCTTTTGCCATGAGGGTCCGCACAGAACGCTGTGAGCTGGCATCCTTGGTTTCAAAGGGCACGGACAAACTCAACAAAAGCAGAGACTGGATCACTTGATCACTCGACAGGCTGTCTTGATTAAGCAGATCAAACATGCTCTGGAGGATTGCATGAACTCGTTCTCCTTCCATTATTCTCCACCCTCCTTGCGGCTCAAGGCATGTGCAGTTACGGGCAGGCGAACCGAAGACGAGGACGGTGTATGACGTCCGTCAGGGGCTAGATAGCTGTAGCATGTCGAGTCTAAAGCACACTTCAAGTCCGACTTCCATTCCTGGTCAAAGTCCGCTGGACCCATAAGCACACTCAATCCAAGAAGTCAATTGCCGACCGGCTGCTTCGACAAGTCAGACACCCATGGAGGCGACAGCCGGGCTGACTCCTTCTGTGACCTCGCGAGCTATCGCACAGTGCAGCTACGAGTAGGTGAGTGGCCTGGCAAGTACGAAAACACGAGTGGCACATGTTGCCCAGACTCACAACAAAGAGAAGAATTACGGAGTGACCCTGGGGCAACAGATCCACCTTTTGGGTATGTCGAGTCATGTACCATCCGGCACCCGGTTTTGTTGCTGCGTCGAACGAAATCCACTGACGTGTGCAGCCGACCAACTCGCATGTCTCATTCTGCAAGGAAAAGTCCATCAAGCAGCTCGGCCATGCAAGCAGGCTGCGGACCACGCAGAGCAATAGCTCGTCCTTTAGAGTTCGGTGCCGAGCTGCTGGAAGTATTGTTGCGGATGACACGCAGCAGGCCTTGTGTCGGCAGACTTGCACATCTACAATCCTAGAAGGCATTCAAACATCCTTTTGCAAGAGCCTGGAACTTTTCCAGGATTCCCGAACTAAGCAGACCAAGCTGGAAGACACGCCGCGCCTCGCGGATGCTGACATGTTCAACCATAATGGCCATCCTGCAGATTCCACATCATCCTGCAACGTAAGACTAGGCGGGGTCAGGTCTGGAGCTCTGGAACACTGCGCGGTGACGCTGTGCCACGGCCTGATCCAGGTCCATGCTTGGCATCTGTCTGAAGGTACTGGCCGGGCAGGATGTGGACGAGACGGACGAGTCTTGCCTGGAAGTCCGTTAGGTTGCGCGTGGGAGAAGCTTGCACAAGTGCACCTCAACATACTCAAGCCGCCTGTATACGGAGTCGGCCCCATCGAAGAGAGAAGACAATGAAGGGTCCTTGTGCCCGACAACAACTGACGTTTGGCTGTACTTTGGTGCTGTCGCAGTCCTCCGCTAGCTTCTCACGGAGATCCATGCGGAGCTCTGACTCATCGTGAGCATGTCGGCCTAGGATGGCTTCACTCCAGCAACTTCTGCGACTCTGACACAGTTTTCGGTTGGTGCCACAAGAACGACATCCCTTCGAGGTTCCAGCAGGCCGCCCCCATTCGGCATTGTCGCATCATGTGAAATTTACCTAACACGAGCAGCCATAGCAGAACCATTCAGGGTCACAGGCCCTGTCATGTCTGTTGCAAAACGTGCAGAAAAGAAGCACATGGAAGTCTTGTAGAACCTTGGCGAATAGGTCTCATAGGACTTGCGGGAGAGAGCCTGTGATCCCCAGTCCATCCTGTCCCCCGCAGCACTGTTCCCAAAACCAAGCGTCAACGAACTTCTAGAATCGCACTCTTTCTGTGCTTCTGGATTTCTCCAAGGATCTTCGTCGTGGCACGAAGCTCTTCTACACCATGCCTGGGCCAAAACAGGTCAATCGCGACGTCAAGACTCTACTAAACAAATCTTCCCTTACTTAAGACTTGAGAATACTGTCAGGAGCATCTCACGGACCACGACTAGGCCCAGGCTGTCAAACACACACGGAGTATCGGGTGACACCACCACTCACACTTTCTGGGCAGATCTGGATGTCGATGATGATTCGGCCTAGGCGACCTGAATGTTAATGAAGACACTGCAATGCGAACTCACTCAGCTGCGAAATTCACTCGGCTTGCCAGGTTTTTGGCTTGGCCTGGTTGCCATGTCGCTAGCAGGTGCGTCAAGAGATCGTCCCCTCTTGATATCACATTCCAATGGTGCGGTCTTCGTTGGGCAATGCACACCAAAGGAATCATTGCCCCCCTGCTGCTGCTTCAACGACTGCACAAAACACATGTCTTGCCAAAACGCTTAGCTTAGAATCAGGATGTACACACACACACCCCTCATAAGAGGGGAATCTGTCCTTCGTGTGCAAGTCCTGATGTTCAGTCCACTGCTGCTACGAAGAACCTCAAAGCTGGCGAGTCCTTAGTGTGGTCGTCGTCATCGTCGTCGTCGAAGAGGATAAGGAGAGCAGGCGAGAAAAGAAGACGACCAGAAGGAGGGAAGAGGGGGGAGCGAGCGAGAAGAGAAGCCAATAGCTCGGCAGACAGACTAAGAAGACGCCAATCCTGATCACTTCCGAGAACCTGCCGAGTGCTTGGGAAACATTTCCTGGGACCTGAAGAAGCACGCTCACTACATGCACTGCAAAGAGAGAGAGGAGAGAGAGAGAGAGAGAGAGCGAAAAAAAAGAGGGGAGAGAAACATGAAGCTTGCACGAGCAATCAGAAGCCGAGATGCTGCCATAAACCATGAGCTGACACTGATCAACGCTCGAAGTCACGCTCCTTCATGAGCACCATGCGACTACTTGAGTCANCCGAGATGCTGCCATAAACCATGAGCTGACACTGATCAACGCTCGAAGTCACGCTCCTTCATGAGCACCATGCGACTACTTGAGTCACCGGAGGACCTTTTGGTCACGAAAGCCCATCACCTGTCAATATCGGGGCACCATTCCACTGTTGGCTCCATAGGAGCGTTTGGGCCTATCACCTGAAAAGAACTGGCCACCATCAAGTGCGGTACGCTCCATTAGTCTGTCCCGAAGGAGTACGACTTGTTATGCTACCATCATATGGTACCATAATGGGCCGCACAACGCACCCTGGCAGTTCGCATGAGCGAGTGTTGCCGGTGGCGACAAGACCGCACACGGAGTATAGGGTGACACCACCACTCACACTTTCTGGGAAGATCTGGATGTCGATGATGATTCGGCCTGGGCAACCTGAATGCTAATGAAGACACTGCAATGCGAACTCACTCAGCTGCGAAATCACTCAGCTTGCCAGGTTTTTGGCTTGGCCTGGTTGCCATGTCGCTAGCGGGTACGCCAAGAGAGCGTCCTCTCTTGATATCACATTCCAATGGTGCGGTCTTCGTTGGGCAACGCACACCAAAGGAATCATTGCGCCCCTGCTGCTGCTTCAGCGACTGCACAAAACACATGTCTTGCCAAAACCCTTAGCTTAGAATCAGGGTGTACACACACACACCACGGCACTTGTGAACTGCCTGTCCCGTATTCAATCGTCTACCTTTTTGCGCCTGAAGCCTCCCCAACACACTTGCACGTCCACCTAAAACCCCCAACCCGACTGAAAACATCACCCCGAAAAACACCCTGACACCGAACCACAAACCCTGTGCTGACGCAAAACTATGACTCACACCTTTTTCGCCTGCTAAGCGCAGTAGATTTGGCTAGCTATCAAGGGGCACGCAGCCACGGTCAGGTGCTTGCATGCAGCAAGAGAGGCAGTTCTCAGACAGCGCTGCCAAGCTCTGCATGTTCCTGCTAAACCTCTTATGCTGCAGGGGAGTTGCGCAAAGAGGCAAGCGCCGTCGTCGCATGCCTTCGTGGTCAGTCAAACACTGGCATACAAGTATCTTCATGTTCCTGCCATCACCTCCTAATGGCCGATGCTTCGTGACAAGATCGTTGCACAAGACTGCAGGGCGATATTGTCCTACACCCGAGTCGGTAATTCGAGGTCAAAACGTTTGGCCAAGCAGCCCCAAATTGCATTAAGGCAGGGCAGAGCGATGTCTTGGTGAGATCCGGAAGCTGTTGTAGCTCAAAGCTTCCATGTGCAAAGGTGCCTTGGACAGTCGGCAGCTGGACTGTGATTCCTCTCATCCTCCTTTGACATGTCATTCGCATTTGTCCAAGCTTGCTCCAGCCAGAAAAATCAAGATTTGTATTTAGACGGCACTCTATGTCGGCTATCGCCGTGCCCTTAACAATTCGGAATACAGTCAGAGTTTACTAACATAAAATGGGGCGTCATCACGCAGAATACATACTACGTTGCCACCCAAGCCCTGCCCGTGCCTAACAATGCCTAGCATGTCAATGGCTAAGCTCGCAGCACTGAGCTCCGCGAGTGCATTTGCCTTTCTCCTCGGCCATTACCAGATTTGCCATATGTGCAAGGTCGGGAGATGTGGGGAGTTGGCTGCACTCGAAGATCTCCACCCACTCCTAGTCCTAATAGCACTGACATTGACCGGCCTTTTGCGGGACTGCACGGAAGATGCCACCGGGCGACAAACGCAGGCTGAGAAAGCCGAGCGTCATAGAAAGAGCAAAGCTTCGTCTTCACAAATTGATCTTCGTAGCGAGAGCGATCTCTGTTAGGTACCTGTCGAGGGACACGGAATGACATGGTACAATCGCTTACTCCAGTGTGTCTGCTTGTACTTCTACGGCTGCACCCCTAAGCCTTGAATGCAAATCCGCGCACCTTGGATGTCTTTACGCTTGAAGCTTTTTTGGCCGTCATGCCCACCAGCAAATGCCGGGCCTCAGCATCGCGGAAAATCAGACTTGGTCTGGGGAATCGATTTTTAGGCTTCTGGGTAGCTTTGCTGCGCAGTGCTCCTGAGTGCTGGGTCGCCCGCTCAAGGAGCAATGGCAAGGGCCGAAATTGCCGCTCAAACTACCCGTGGTCACTGATTGAATGGCTAAGTGTCCCATTGATTGACTTCGAGCCGTTTAAGCTCTGACGAAGGTTGCTGACCGTGGAAAAATCAGAGCAGCGAAGAGCAGATCTGAGCCAGGCTGGAGAATTGCGACGGGCATTCCTTCTGCTACACCACCAATGGGTTCCCATACTTGGAATAGCTCGGACGGGTCCTGAGAACCCTGCAAGCAAGATCTCGCAAGATGTCATGCAAAACATGAGCCGGAGGGGAAGCACAAGGGAGACGTGGGGGGGGGAAAGCCTCAATCTTCGTACTGAGACCCAACATGTACCCAGAACAAAACGGCAACACTCGGCCTGTTGAAGATGCCTGTCGAAAACCGTAGCCTGGCAGAGAGGCCCTGGGCCCCAGAGGGCCCCGGGCCCCGCAGAGCAGAGCAGCCGAGGCATTTTGAAGCATGTCATTGAAACCAGCTCCTAGGTCCTAGAATGCCAGGCCTTCCGCCGGACAGGCCGGTGTGATCCTTCCGCTCAGACTGGGTACACGTCTCGTCACATCAGACTCCTGTAAGTAGACATGCTTAGCGATCTGCTCCGATGCCTGGCATCGTAACTCATCGTAGTTTAGGCTCCCATAATGATGCTGCTCGTGCCGGAACTTCATAAGAATCTCCAGCATGCCGACTTACACGGAAAGCTCGACAAACCAAAGGCAGGCTTGGCTGCATAGGTCTTCTCAAATATTGGCAAACTGGCAAACAACGTAGTGCTGCGGGTGTTTGTGGGGATGCACTAAACAGTCCCAGACTGCAGCTCTGGCATTCAATCTGCCTGCGGCTTGTTGGTACTGAAGATGTTGCCAAGAAATCTGCTGAACGCGGTGGACGAGTTCAACTTCAGTTCCTGGCAGGGGCGCAGTTCAAGGGTTGTCAAGATGTATATATGCTTGCACGGCACTAACCTTAGATGCCGGGAATGTCAAATATGAAACTGTCCAAGTCAGTAGGAGTCACGCCTCAACTCGATCCACAAGCTGTTGCAGAGTTCCTTCTCGTTGTCTTTGCATGGCCTCGATGCGTACTCTCAAGACTCCGGCAAGTTTCGCTGAAAGAATGGGAACAGAAAGTCGACAGAATGTCAAACAGGCATTGTCATGTGACTGTTGCAACAACTGGTGATGCACCCGGAACCTGTCTGGGGACAAAATAGCTGGGCATCCTGCTTCATGCATGTCTTTCGAGAAGGACTTCACAACCTGGCATACTGATGGCCGACATCCATCAATAGGAAATGCCAAGGGAAAGAAACCTCAGCTCAGCCACCCTCGTGCTTGAAGGCTTGTAGCGAGCCGCCGCAGAGCAGACGTGGCCTGGTGTTGCTGATCTCGTCGTTCTTTCATGTGGTTCGACGTGTCCATCATCAGCACCTTCAAGTCTTCAGGCAGACAAAGCAGACGATGGCACGCGGTCTGGTCGAGCACGGGATTTCGCGACTATGGGGATGCTTGCTACGGAAATGCCCGACCCTGAACGATTGGGACCCTTGAAAGCTGCCCAGACGACAGGCCCACGGCCCACGCCATGTCGATGTTCTCCATCGTGACAAACGCACTGATGATGGTGTCCGGCTGCAGGAAAGTCTTGTACAGTGCAACCTGGTCACACCACCGAATGGCACAGCGTCAGCACCCGGAAAGCTTCAGCTTGCCCATGCTCTATCTGCTTCAAGTCACATGATGTCACATGTCCCAGGTCAACCCGTCGCCACTCAGCTTGTCATGACAGGCATGTCAATGCGTGCGTTCAGGAACTAGGTTCTAGCTTCGCGCTCGGGTGCGGATTCAGGAAGATCGAGCTTTCCTCTCGACTGCTGAGCGTCTGGCCCAAACTCCCAAAACAGCCTGCACCAGGCGGCACTGGGAAAGAAAATGGCCCATAGGCATTTCTCCCTCAGAACTAGATGAAGTCTCTTTACATGCTCCCGGTCGGTGGATGCGCAAAGAGCCTGGCAGATGAGGCAGGTCAAGATGACCTGGAATGCTTGCAAGGTCATTTGAAACCGATGTGCTGGCCGTTACAACTGTTAACGACAGCTACTGCTAACATTGTGGGTCAGGCCAAGCGTGGGCAAGACACGTTTTGGAGCCGATTCTGGCGATCTCGTTGCCGCTGCCTTTTCCGATTCTGCTTGCCGGTGGCAACCTGGCATTTGCAGGGTAGTCGAAGCAAGCGGCATCAACGTAGAAGACATACTCGCAGCTGTGGCGGCGACGATGAGTTGCTGCATGTAGCTCTCGTCGAGCAGCGCATCCACGTAATCCTCTGGAACTCCTGCTTCAGGCTGCTGCCGGTCGCAGCGAACAACGTGCAGACTCCGTGCCCGGCTGGACTCCTCGCCGGAGCATGTCGAGGCGCGATGGCCGGCTGGACATTCGGCCAGGCGATGCCATGGCGGCTTAGGGGATGCTGGCAATTCTTCCAGTGGCTCGGGAAGTTTTCTCTATGGCCAAAACCTGTTTAAAATCTGCTGGGTTGCTGAAGCTCTAGTGGGTCTGGCTTGGGGATGGGGCCTGAAATGGGCCGACACCGACTGCAGGTTTCCCGCTTGGAATAAACGACATCACTCATTTAGCGCTCAGACTAATTGCAAGTCTCGGTTTGCAAAGTTCGAGCAACAGCCGCGCATGGACGTCAGCGAAGCTTCACAGGGGAGCAGACAGAAGTCTCTCGTGAAACTGAAAGCACTCTCCGTGTTGTAAGACAGAGGCTCGCACCCTCCTCATGAGTTCCTGTCGCGTAGTTGGCGATATCCTTGAAGCCAGGCTTCCCGCAAGCAGCCCACTTCAGCTCTTTTGCAATTCACTTCCATAATTGAGCTACGCCCGATCCCACCTCCCTGCTCAAAGGAGAGACAGACTGTGTACACTCAAACATGCAAGCGCAAGTAGGGGATGGCATGTGCTCTGAAGGCATATAGATGCGGCCGAGCGGATGTCGCGCACTCTGCGCATCTTACTGGTGAGTCAAGCACTATTGGATCTGTTGTTGACGAGGGTCGCAACAACATACAGCTCAAACGACCAACGAACTCACACTCCGGTCCGCGCGCGTTTTCCTTCAAATTTCTGGAATCCAACTCTGAAGCTTGAGGCTCCTTGAAACAAGAAGCCATCTGTCGCATTACTAAGCCGGCTGCAAGCCTGGCTGCCTAGCGCCGTCGATTCTGCTGGAAGGGCCTGCCTTTTGCGAGTGGCTCCCTCCTGTGTACAGCGCCCTGGTGCTTCTGGAACTGGTGCTTCTGGACCTGACCCACCGAGCCCTTTGCAAGCACTTTGGGCAGAGGGACCACCACGCTTTTTACGTCGCGGCTCTGCCCGGCAGGTGCTACGGAATCATCGTCATCATAGCTGTACTCATCTTCATCGCTGTAGTACTCGTAGCTCGAAGATTGCTCTTCTGCAGGCTTGTGAAGGGGCAGTTTGGGGCGTTGGGGCGGGGAGGGAGGCCTCCGAACCTGTGGAAGGTTGCCCAGGTTACGGGGGAGCGGAGCCGGCGGAGCTTGCAGTGGAGCGTGTCGGTTTCGCTGGGCTGGGTTGCGCTGATAGTTCGGAGGCTCACGGGCGGGAGAGAGACGGCGTGGAGCTCGAAGGGGCTGCCGAGGCTGCTGCCGAGGCTGCTGCCGAGGCTGCTGTCGAGGCTGTCTTCTCGGCCTTGGCGGGGTCGGAGCCTTGCGTGGGGGGAACGGTTCTGTTCTTCGAGCTGGGGGTGCCTGAGCCGTTCGTCTCCGCGGTGGGCCGGGAGGGCTCGGCACGCGGGTTACTTCACGGACGTTACGAACACTTGGAAAACGTCGGGGTGGAGGAGAGAAACGCTCGGTGAGTCGTACCCGGTTTGGTGGAGGGGTACGGCTCCGCGAGTCACGCCGTCTGTCTCGGAACTCCTCGTGGGAATGGTATCTGTCGGAACGGGTACGATCTTGCGTGATGGTACGATGGCTTCTGTAGTCTCTTCCAGCAGCTGCCTCGTCGTAGCCGTTGCTGCCGAAACGACCATATCCAGGATCTTTGTTGTAGCCCCTGTGATCATAACCATTCCTGTCATTGTGGTTGCTGCCATAACCATTGCTCCCGTAAGAACTGCCAGTGTAACCATTGGGGCCATAATCGTTCTGGTCGTGCCGGTATCGGTCGCGGTACTCGTAGCTCCCGGACTGCCACGGGCTCCACGATGTGCCGTTGTTTTTCCAGTCCTTGTTGTCATCCAGCAGGAACGGCAAGTGGATCCGTGCACCGTGCTTACATTTTCGATTCGTGCAGCGTCTTCCATCTTCACGAAAGCACACTGAAAGCCCGCCTTCCCGACAGCGACCTGCAATTTCCGATGCGCCGTTGAAGTTGTGCTCCATACGGAGCCATAGTGGACGCGAATGTTGCTCCGGCAGGTGCGTGGATGCCTCTCGGACCAAGAGCCAGCCACCCTCTTCTGTAATCCAGTTATGGCTCAAATGGACCTCCCACAGGCGAGGGCAGTGTTTGAAGATGTGCATGAGGTCGTCTTCGACCACAGCATCATCTATGCCATTGTGATGTAGCTTGAGGATCTTCAGCGCCGGGCACTTCTGGCAGAATTTTGCCACTTCCCGAGCTGCATCACCCTCGAGCTTGCACTTTGCCAGGTTCACCTCTGTGAAGTCATAGAGACCTCCGTCAGTCCGACGTGCACAGATGTGCCAAACGCTTAGCATGAGTATCTTCTTGCTGCCAAGCGCACCTTTCTCATTCGCTTTTTCCTGTTTTCACACAGAGCTCTCGACATCCCGCACTTGCATTTGCAAGCGCCAACTTGCCCAGTCATGCACCGTGCAACATTCTCCAAAGAGCAACACAGTTCGCAACACTCCTGTCCCAAGTACCACTGCACATCCGACAGCTTCTTCATGACTGTCCGCGACAAATCGAGAACCTGCAAGTGCGAGTGAACACAACCTGCACTGGCAGTGAGGGAATGGCATACTACTGTCGCAACAGTGCATCGTTGCGAAAAGCCGTCTGCTTGCACAAGCAAGCCTTCATAGGTCCATCTTCCTGACACATGACAGTCATGAAAGACGCTGCACGACTCACAGTGCGGCCGAAATTCTGCTCGGATGTGAAGTCGAACTGAACGCACTCACTCGGTGAAGTCAAGTAGCTGCTGGCAGCTCATTGCTCTCGAAACGGGATCCGCCACCCGTGTCGTTCTCCTCTTCTGCCCTGAGGTTCGGGACAAGAATTTCGTAGCACCACGGCAGCCTCAAACCCAGTCTGAGAACGGCGCTGACTGCCAGAAGGACCTGAAGCAGCAGCCCTCAAAAGATCCTAAGAAAGGATTCTCGAAGTCTCATCTTTAACGCTGAGCTCCGAGACCGTGCTGGTTTTCTGCGTGCTCCTGGTTGCTTTCATCTGTCACTTCAGTCTATCCAGAATAGATCAATGGACACAAGCAGGGCAGATCCTCTTGCAGCGCGCTCGGAGCTGTGAATTCGGCATCCTCGCGGTGTTCCAGATTGCCCTGGCGACTTCAGCTGCGGCAGCGGGCTGTTGCGTGGCACTGCCCGACCGTGGCATGGCGTCATTGTGCCCTCTGCATCTTGTTCTTCATTACCGACTGCGAGTTTCCGAAGTCTCTGCTCTCTCTGCTCGCAGCCTGGTCATTGCTGTCGTAGTCGACGGCATCCGCATCAACGTCGCCGCCTGCTTCGACCTGACAAGGTGAAATGCCCGCCGCGGTCTATCGACGGTCAGAGTTTATCATCGCACGACGGGCACAGACACAGAGTAAGTCCTAACAAGTCCTTGTCACCGCTGTCGCGACTGGCCCAGGTCTGCTCATGGTAGGAGTGGAGGCGGTGGTGCGACCACGACGACGGCTTGCTGCTGAAGCTGTTGTTGCGGCGGCCGCGGCGGCTGCCGCTGTAGATTCTGCAGAGCTACCGCGACTACTGCCACCACCAGCAAGTATTCCCAGCATCAGCGATACTCAATCGATAGCTATGACCTCATCAGTTGACTTTGTTGCGAGTTACCCTATTCTTCGGGGGGGGCGGGCATTCTGTAGCATGGCTATCACAAGCAATTCGACATGCGTTCGATTTCTTGCTATTGAATTTTTGAATCCGTCACTGCCAGGTACTGAGTATCTGTTTGTGACTTCGTTGGGCTGGTGCCCTCATGATGTATCCGCTCCGTGGTACACACACCGGAACTTGGGTCCGCTGGCCTCCTCTTCCTTTACGTCCATCAAAGCCTTCACAGGATTGTGAAACGCGGCCGCTGCTAACATCTCGTGCAAGTGCAGGAGAAGCGCGGGCAATCGATGAACCCTTGAATAGAATTCTTCCGTCTGCCTCCTCAGCTTCAGGCTCTTCAGCTTGATCAGGCTGGTCAAGCTGATCATGTGCCTACCGAGGTCTCATATTTCTTCAGAGATTTGAACAATGGATACAAACATCCCCAGATGGATCATGTAACACTGTTGCGACTTGATACCAACAGTTGTTGCTGTGCAAGTGTGCCCATGGCATTTGCAGCTCGTGCTCGACCCCTACAGTAGGGGCACCCTTTGCCGCGTTTGATGGGATCCCTTGTCTTTGCTGCGAATGCATCGGAGTTCTTAAGAACCTGTGGGGCCATTATGCAGGGTGTTGGGGGACGGGGGCAGCGGGCCAGAAGTCCGAAATCTCACTGCCAGAGTTGTGCACAAGGCTGCAGAAGGAGGGGGTGTCTATGCGCACATTGGAATGGCAGAAGGCATCCTCTTCGCTTGCTGCTTCTTCCATCTCGGCAGAGGAAGCAAGCACTTGAACGTTAGTAATCGCGTCGGACTTCTCTTGGTTTGAGGCTCAAGTACCGCAGATTCACGTGTGGCTCTGTTTTGTATTCGTGCTCGTGAGGTTGCTCGTCTGCGTCAGCACTTGAGTCGTTTTTGAACCAGAATGCGATCGCTTCATGATTCTCAAGACTGTCGAGAATTACAAACTACGTGCACTGATGAACACAACATGCGTTCAACATGTACTGTCGTGCTGGTAGACTCGCTTCAAAACCACATGCTCGAAGCCCTCGGCTGGGCACTTGGCCATCAGCCATGCCGTGCTAGGAACTGATGCTGCGGCTTTTGGTTGCGAAGCACACCCACTCGGTAGGTCCAGAACTCATCGCACGTGAAGTTTCAAGCATTGCACGAGAATGCGCCAAATGCCTCGGAATGCTCACAGGACTGAAATCTTGGAGCGAAGTAGGAACCAAGTCAAACCCTGACTTAGACGAGGGCTCTCTGATGCTTTCCAGCAGTGTCCAGAATGCAGAGTGATCAAAGGGCCGCTTGATAGGCGAATTTGTAGACATAGCCTTCAGATAGTCAGCCAAGCTCCGCACTTGACGGCAAGCTTGCCCACAGCTTCACAGCAGGGCAGTTGTTGCACTCTAAGTAGCGTCCCCACGGATCGTCGGAGTCAACACGAAGGTGCCAAGTCCCACTCAACCGCTCGAACCACGCAAGCTTCTTCTCTGGCGCTGCCTCCATCAGCTTCTCTAAGGCCTAAGTGTTCCGAGTAGGACGCTTCAAAGGGAGCACAGGCACAGCTGGAGTGGGTTGTGAGCACGCCAGATTCCGTCGGCCTCGCTCCTAGGCTCCGGCCTCCTAGACGTGCTAGACGTGCTAGGCCTCTTGGTGCTGCCGGCTTGCCACGATCAGCTTTGGGATGGTCCACTGCATCTCGTCTACGTCTACGTGGCCTGTAGTCTGGAGAACCAGCTTGACTCGCATGCTGATGGCGCGCGCAATCAATTGCAGAACATCTTGGAAGTGCCTTGTTGAGACAAGCTGTGCAAGCCAGCATGGTTCAGATCAGCAATCACCTCAGTCTGTTTGGTCAGCAGAACGCCCACCATATAGGCTCCCCAAATCTCACCCAAGTCTGAATGCCACTACGATATCCAGAAATTACACGACCGCGATAGCGCAGAATCGCTTTACAAAACTTCTTGAGTCGATGTATGATTCGCACCAATGCTCAGAGGCACTCAGATGTGCGGGCTCCCCTCCAAAATAAGTGCGAAGCATGGCACTCGCAAGCACTCGAGCATCAGCGAAGCACGCTGCCGTTCCGCAGGTCCTGAATGCAAAGCAAAAGTGGCGCGAGTTCGCAGCCGCAGCAAGCGCCATCGTTTCTGTGGCGGCAGCTGTCTTGTCAGGAGGGACGACACAGAGGTTTTTGCCCTTTGCGGCATCCGGCACCAGGAGAAAGCAGCTCCAGCTACAGTTCAGGAACTGACCAGGCCAATTCGCTGTCCTGAAAACTTCGCTTTGATCTCGATCATGCTGAACATGCCTTGAAGTGCTCGATGGCTTCGGCCGATTCTGGCACGGGCTCGAGCCAGGTTGTGGCCAACGAAGGAACCTGAAAGCACGCAGGTCGAAACATTCAGATGAGGCCGAAAGGCCGCAACATGCCGCAACTCCAACTCCTGCCTGCAGCTGCGAGCTTCAGGGCCCGAAGGGTCGCAACGAGAAAGAGCCTTTCTTGGAGAGACTCCGGCCACACGCCTGAAAGCGGAAAAAGCGGAAGACAAGAGCTCAAGGCCCAGGACCAGACTTCCTCGGGCATCCTCGGGCCTGCGCCGAAGCTCAGGGGATCCATCGCCTCGTAGAGTCCAGCCAGGGCTTCCCCAAAGAGCCGCGTGTACTGCGAGGACCGCGAGGACGCGTTGCTTTGAACCTTCGTCCCCCCCCTTGTGGAGATGCACCACGGCATGGGGCATATGGGGCGGGGGGGGTTCAGGATGTACGTTGCAGCAGATCACACCTCTGCAGGTACTGCAACTGGAAGTTCCTGGAGAGGCTGTTGGCCGCAGGTTCCAACACGAGTGCCGCCGAGCCGCCTTGCCTGCATGAGCCATGTCCGAACGGAACAGCGCCCGCGCAACCAACGCCACCGGACGGCGCGCAGCTCTGAGCTTCCGCTGGCGCGGAAGCTCCGTCTTTACTCCTCGCAGATTTCGCATGGCTCTGCAAGGTCAAAGAGCAGCTGGGCTTCTGCTTCTGCCTGGCCCTGGCCTTGCCAAGGGCACTCGGCGTATTCAGAAAGAGGGCTTGAGCAGAGGGTGGAACCATGACCGCCATTCGTGAAGTAGCCGCGGCACCCAAAGTGAACCTGGGCTCTTGGATCCCGGTTGCACTCCCCTGGATGTTCTGGTGTGATACTCCTCTCCAAGCCGAGCATCCCAAACACCACCGTGCACGCACCCGTAGTTCTGATGCAAAACACACGGCAGACTGCCCGTCAGCTGCTGGATCACACGAGCAGAGCAGTCTGTCGTTTCCTTCCGCCTGGCACCGTCACATGATGACTGGTGTGTAATGTTTGGACGCCCACTCAAGGATGCCACTCTGCTTGCATTGATTCTCGCACATCCACAACGCTGAGAAGGCCTCTTCCTCAGGACAATGGCGTTTGCATTCCATGGGCAACAAAGCAATCCTCCAAGTGCTCCAACGTGGCGGCCTCAGAAACACCCACACAGATGCACGTTTTCCCTTCCACCATCTCAGCAACTTGAGCTGAGTAAGCCCACGGCTGGCATCCCTGTCAACCACGTAGCCTTGCATCAATCATATGAATCTCTGTTCCCAAAAAGGATCAAACAGAGACCTCGATGGCGAAGAGCTCGAACGAGATCCCGTCTTTTTGCGTCTTGCAAGGGCCTCTCGAAAGAATTCCGAAAGAAGTTACTGACAGAATCTTCATCGAGCTTCCCTCCGATAGCCCTAGATATCATATCAAAAGAACCACGACTGATGATGCAGAATGGATTGCATCGTGGTCTGATCTGCCGCAACATGGCTTCATCATTTAGGCACCCTCAGTTCAATGCATGATTAACATGAAGAACCCTCCACCAGCACAGGGAATAGGTCTCTTCTTCTCGTCTGCTTTCTGGCTACGGGGTCTGCCAGCTGGCCCCGCAGCCGATTGCCCGGGATCGCGGGTGAATACCTCTGTGCAAGCGACGACGAGACTCCGTCGTGGGGGTAGTTTCTTCGTTTTTGCAAGGTTTGGTGGGTGTGCGAAACGCGCACCGCGCATTCAGTCGCACTCCATGTTCCAGGTTTTCGAGCAATGACTGGGCAGGTGTCGGGTTTCAGACAGGGTAAGGAGGCAAGAGCGGAACTTGGCATCAGCATTAACGTTCGGGTTTCCTGAAGCTGTCACAGCATTGCTTGGCCTTGGCAAACAGCTCCCAATTCTGGCCAAGGCAGAGTGTTCTCCAACAGCAACAGTCGGTTCAGCCGTGCTGTGCAGCAAAACTCCCTCGGCTGCGCTTTTTCCTCGGCTTCCCTTCCCGGGTCTTGGGCGTGGGCTCCAGATCCTCCATAGCAGCAAAGCATGAGCTCGCATGCAATTGGCCTCCTGACTGGCTTCGTTATTTCCTCCTCTTCGCTGCAGTGCGCGACAATCCAAGAGGTTGTCAGCATCGGTCCATCTTTTTTTTGAGCCTACTCTTTCATTTGGGACAACTCTTCCATCAGCTGCTTCCGCCTCATCTTTCTGCGACCGGGCCGTCATACTCTCGGCAGAACGATTGCTGCGAATGGATTTAGATACACTATACACCTCTCGATCTTAGTCTTGTGCATGCTTCACCGTAGCCCAGAGACTAGAGGAAGCCCATACCCTCTTTCGCTCTGTCACGGCTTTCGGGGTGTGTGTGTGTGTGTGCAGGCATTCGCGAGTCAGTAATACTCCGTCAATCTCCGACGTATGCCACGCAATCGCACCGCATCATCATGAAAAAATCGCCCAAACACAGCTCAACTTAGAGCGGAAAGATACCGTCAAGCTGCCAACCTGCCAATCGGCATGGTCAGAATGACGCCCTCCCGGCCCAAGCTGAGCTCTCTTGCGAGCCTCCCCAGAGTGCGTTTCTCAAAGTTTGTGAAATCTCGGAACTGTATGGGCATGGCAGGCCTTGGAAGCAGGTGGCGGGGAATCTCCGGAAGGAGATTGAGAGCCTTGGCTAGTTCGGCCCTAGCACACATCGTGGCGGAAGCTCGGCCAATGAACATCAAGCCACCAGTGCCCAGTCGCTCTTCGAAACACCTTGCAACCAGTGGCACCAGACCTTCGTCTCCTTTGAGCCGAGAGCCTGGCGTCACACAGGCTGGAAACCTGATTGGCCAAGGGAGCTACGCCGCCTTCAATTCTGGATCAACCCGAGAAGCCGGTGGCACCTCTGACAAGCTGGAAAAGGCCAGCTTTGGGCGGCGAGACATGCTAGATTGGGAGCTGCCTCCCACCTCGGCCCCACATGCTGCCTCTGCCCACGTGCCCAAGCCACGAGGATGCACAACATCGGCACACAGTCCGCGATGTTCAGCGGTGAACTCCACCATGCAGTTCCCTTAGGCTGGAGGAGCAGGCACGCAAATTCTGGGTTTCTCTCAAGCTTGCCAGGGTGCCATCTATGGCCACCGTTGGCAGGCCCCAGCGTGCCAGCTGCTCCTGAGCTTTAAAGCATGCATCGCATTGCGAGAGAGGCACCCAAGCACACCTTTGCACTGGCCGTCGCTTCGTTGAATACATTCAAAACCAGGCGTCTGCCAAAGCCCCGCGTCCAGCCCCCAGGATTAAAATTTTTGGTGGCCGTGACTGGCCTCGAGATTCCTTTCGTCATGGCATGCGGGACAGTTGTGCGTGGGGCATATGCAACGTGCCTTCGCCCCCCATTCCGCCAAGAAGAAATCGGCCAGACCCGCTGCAAAGATCCCATCGTACGGCAAGAGCCGAGTTTCCGTTTTCGCGCTTCCAGGTGATGCAGCCTGCCCGAAGGAGATGGTTGGAGATGGCATCACATGCTCAGAGACTCTTTCGAGAATTGCATGCATGGAATGGTGGACGCGAGGTTTCGCACCTGCCGCTGCAAGTAGGCTTGAAACATGCTTCCCGTCAAGGGCGAGGTGTCCCAGTCGTGTGTCCAATACCCGTGAGGGTGACGCTCGGGTAGCTGCTTGCAGGAGGAGTCCGGAATCCTGGGCCAGCTTCTGAAATCTCAGCAACATGTAACGTTCCGCGCAAGACACTGTCGAGCGGCTGGGTGAGGTGGCTGAAGCAGATGTCGCTTCTTAGTCGGAAGGTGACTCCGGGATTCGCTGAAGCCTGCATGCGGTGAGAAAGGCTCGGAACTCGCACGATCAAAGGCACCCCCTGTCGACAGGGGCCAGGATCTCAAGTAGTTCGCTGCCTGCCTGGAATGTCAGCATCCGAGCTTCGAGAACGTTTTCTGGTCCTCTTTCAAGCGGTGTGAACCAAGAAACGACACGACAGCATGACTCAGGATGTTCTGAGAGCGCCACGGGAACAAGGAACTCAGCAACCGTATGGTGCCGTGTTGGCACACACGTACACGTGCAGTCACACGCACGAGCACCGGCGCGCACACAGACAAACTCACACACAGGCGCGCACGCGTGCGCTTGCACGTCATCACACGTCCGTGGTTTCCCCTCAAGCCGACAAAGAGACCGTTTGTCGGGTTGGGCCGATCCGGTTATCGGAGCTACTTGTACCGACGGTCCTATGCAAATGTCGGTCCTGGATACGCCAAGCCACGCGCCGAGTGCTCGGGGCAGGGCCAGAGCTTGCCGAAGGCCCGGAGCCGATGCTCTCCGCTCTCCCCAGGCTCCAGCTGGAGGTGGCCACGTCGTGCACAGGCCTTACAAAAAGCTCTGCACTCTTCGGCCGAAGAACGGCGAACTTGACCGCGCTGCAAGGAGAACCTATATACTGCTTTCAAGAGACGGTGCGAACTCCCGGATCATAGTGTTGCCAGCTTCTTTTGTCGAGCATCCACCGGTAAGTCGTGAAGTACGCGTCCATCAACCGAGGCGGCCCCATTGCGAATCTTCAGGGGTTCAACCGTTGCCCCACACGATGCTTTGGCTTCCTGCTCTTCATAATACGAGCTACGAGCTGCCTGTCTGGCATTGCAATCCACTGACGATCAGGGATGGCATATGCCCAGATGGTATTCTCCTCATCAAAAACCGCCACATCCTGCACTATACAGTTCTAACTCTGACTGCTTGGCATGAACCAGTTCATTAACAGTTAACTGTAAACGCCTTTGGGAAGATCGCGATGCGCAAGTCCAGCCGCATTCGGGCCACCCTCCAATACGAAACGCGGAACCTGCGCCGGGGGATCTGCAGCTCCGTGCGTCTAGGCACCTACAGGAGATGATCGGAGATATCTCATGCAGCTTTGTTGCTACCCACCACATGATTGGGAATGCATGCAGGACCATGAACAACAGCAAAACAGTACATTGTAAGCAGTCTCCAGCACGAGCAGTTCGCGCCACGGCAAGGCTTTTGCACGATTTTCTCTGCTGGTTCTCGGCTTCGCTGTCTCTCCGGTAAACCTGGCAAAAAGGATTCGCTGAAGACTTTGAGGACTTAGGAAGGTGACGAAAAGGCCGAGCGGAATCAGGTCGGACTTACCGGATCCTGGGAATCGCGGCACGTCCACGGCGCACTCCACCTCCCAAGTATTTCCTACGACACAAAGATACACAAAGACCGTCCGCTACAGCACAAAGGCATATGCTGAAAGCTAAAGATGCGACAAGTCCTAGGCATGATTTTCAGCTCAAGCTTCTGAAGAAAGGCATGGCAAAGCTGTACGGAGCAATGATGTCACTGCAGCTACTGTTTCGCCTCCTCCACCGGATGCAACCATTTCAAGCACCAGAACAACAGCGTGTCGAGTGCAGCGAGCAGCAGAAACAGCCTTGGTCTGCGAATGTCTGCGAGGCTCATCCCATCCATTCCAGCGCGCCGTGCAAAGGCTCTTGGCTGTTAAGTTGCAGGCTTGCCGGACACGGGTCCAACCCGCAAGAAGCGCAGCAAACGCTGACGCAAGCAAACTCGTGGAAGTTTCACCTCGGCGGTCTCGGGTGTTACAGCATGTCACAACCTCGCCTCTCGAAAATCGTTGAACCATAACGATCCTGCAACATGCATGTAATGGCTTGTTAGTGTTGATCGGCATGCAGCTGACGCTTCTGCAACCCGTCTGAGCATGCAGCAACCTTGCGGTATACCTTTTCCGTCCTCTCTGCAATGTCCTGGGTCATTCTTTGCTAAGCTAGAAAATCATGAAACCCGCTCAGTTCTGTCACTGAATTGCATTCTGCACTATGCGGGGCATTCAAGAAAACTACCAGTAGTTCTGCGCAAGCCAGGCTGGGGTTGGTGCGAGCCAGGAGTACATCCCGCGCACCTCTTCATGAAAAGTCGCGGCTGCCTGGCTGGCAGCTGCATATTTCTGGACTATGCAACACTGCAGCAATTCTCTTGATTCGCCATTGCTCTGATGGCATTCGCAACAGGACGAAAGCTGAAAACCTGCTAGCAACAGCAGGCAGTCCAATTTGTCTTCGCCTCCGGGGGAGGGAGTGAGCCGAGAGCATCTTCCAAGGCCTCTCGTGAGCTGCAGGCCAAAGCCAAGGAAGGCAGCTCTGATGGCTGTAAAACTGCACCCAAACGAGGCTCCGGAGCTCTTTTCTTGCGTCTAAACGCTGAAGTCCACCTGCACGATGTCGTCCACGCACGGAGCAGCCAGGCGAGTCATGTGAGGCCTTGGCGCTCTGGCTGCCCCCATCTAAGAGATTCGCGGCTTGGCAATGATTGCTTGGCTCGCATGTGCTTGTAACAAATTGACGTGAATGCAGTGATTGGAGAAGGATATCGTCTTGACTTGTGAGACTCATCACGTGAAGTCTGCGATGACTCATCCCAGTGTGACAGCAAAGTTCCAAGGTCTACTCTACTACCACTGAACTGTTGCAAGGATGTGCAAGGCTCCAGGAGGCAAATTGATCACAGGGCCAAGAATGACTGTCAATGCAATCGGCTTGAGTTGCAAGTTCAATTGCGGTTGAAGAGTTCAACAAAAAAGATCGGGTATTACCTCCATGAGTGGCGTGGGAGCGATCCTAGAAATCCCAAGGAGCCCCCAGGCAACGTTTGCACTTGGAACACACAGAAGCGTGCGAGGCCGAAGCGGGAGCACTTCGGGGATGCCCCCGACATTGGTCGACACGACCATTAGTCCACAAGCAGCTGCCTCTACCTGGCTTTCAAGATGCCACCGAAGCTCTGGATGGTCTGGAATCTCAAAGCAAGCCAGGTCGACAATAGCAATGCAGAAGGCTTCTGTGAGCGAGGTGTTGAGGAAGATGTCCCCTCTCACAAGAACCTGGCATCACAAGTGCCGGTAAGGCAAACTGCCTGGCAAATCTGCTTCTGCCGAAACTTCTGCTGGCCTTGCGGACATCTTCGTGTGGAACCGATCCCAAAAGCTCCACTCGATCCTAAGGTTGCTGTGCATGGTCATCTGCACCTCCTATGCAACAGCAGTTCACTGGCAGCACTTGCACCTGGAACAACGATGCCCTGAGCTCCTGACGTGAAGATTTTCCTGGAATGCAGGCTCCCGCATCACGTATGGTTGGACCGACTCTCAAAGGCAGACAAGGGCGCCCTCTCGATCATCTCTTCGAGCAACAGCCTCTTTGGGCCACTGCCACCGATGACCCTGAGGTGCAACACGTCACGAGTTACTTTGCACAACATGATCACTGAAGAACGCTCAATGCAGAAAAGCCACCATCGCACATCCGGGTTCCTGGCGCAACTCGTGCTCCAAAACTGCCTACACACATCTCCCTGAACTCAACCACGGCTGAACCACCTCCGGCAAGTCTCCGGCACGGCACCCACCAGCAGGTCCACGCCCTGCAGCATCAGTTACGAGCTTCCGGCAGCTGAGTTTACGGATCCATTCGGAAGAAAACACATCCAGGCAGAGCATAGCCGGAACCCGCCTTGCGATAAGTGAGGCGACTTACCACCACCACTGTCACAGCTGGTCGCGGTGCTCTCTTGGAAGTGTCCGGGGTAAAGCGCCTGAGGAGGAACGCGATTGCTGAATCACTGAAGTATGGAAAGTATGGTGTGCAAATCTCGCCGGCCTCGTGTCCACTGCATTCGGAATGACAGAGACATTGGCTGGATTTAAAGATGCTCGCAGCACCAGGTTCTCGCGGTTTGTGTGCGACACACAGATGCAGTGCCTTGGTTCTTGCAAAACCAAATCCCACAGAAGGCTACCTGTTCCCTCTGAGCTGGCAGGCCTGAGACTTCCAACTTCTGGCATCCCAGGAAATCCAGTAATGCGATCCAGAGACTCGACGTTGGTCAGGAAGAACTTCAAGAGCTTATTGACCTTGTATCGAGTCTGACGGCAGTTCAGGGAAGCATGCTCAGTTGCCTTCCCGGCCAAGATTGCGACGTGTATGCAAGCAGCATCTGCGAAGCCGAAAAGTGAGTGGTCCGTGTACACGGTGTGATAGCCCATCGTCCGCGCATGGAGTACGCACCTGAGCTCTTGCCCGTCAAGAACGAACGCAACGTGATGTTGCCACTTGTCTGCAGATCAGCAGTGCTGAATGTCTTTCACTGCAGCCAGACCGCTCGTGCGCTAAGTTGGACGTAGCTTGGTGGCCATGGACGATGTCAATGCGCTCACGAATGAGAACTTTGCGAATCAGCGGAAAAAACGATAGGAATGTTGGAAAGGTACCTCTGATGCAGGGGCAAAAGTTGATGTTGAGGAACAAAAGCAAGCTTTGCCGAGGCGCAATTGTCATGGAAAGGCAAGAAAGGAAGATAGTAGACCTTCCTTGGCCATGGGCCATGGGATCAAAAATTCTCCAAAGCTTGAGGAAGGCAAGTTGCATCCCAAGAGCAATCCATTCCGCATGTAGCGAACACCTTGTCGAGTCCCACGAAAGTGGGTCACCACGATGACCTCCCAACTCTCAGTTGTCTTAAAGTCTTTGAGGCAGACACCAAAAAGTCCGTCCCTCCTGAGCTCGGTGCCTTGTGCCCACGCTGAATTAGGCACTCAGAAAGCTGGTAGATGTGCATCTCAACGCCTCCCAGGCCTTCGCTTGCAGTGCGTCGGTGTCAAACTGTGAACTCCCTTCCGGCATAGTCGGCATGCCACAGCTTCTGCAACCAAGTGACCAGGATGAAAGAAGTCTGACACCATGCAGATGTTCAAAGATCTGTCCTTGTGCAGACTTTGCTAATCTTGTGTGTATGGCCGACACAAAACCAAACTGAAGGCTGAAGGAGCCTTCAAATCCCTGCGGACCAGATGCCATGTCTTCTTTGGTCATAGGTACTTCTCCCACCTGAAGCGTAAAAGTCTCAGTATGTCTCAGTCATGCATGTTTCAGCTCAGAGCAATCGTGCCTTGGCTTGGCAGTGGGTCACCAGGTCACATAGGGAAGCCGCAAGTGCAGGGCCCACGGGAGCAGGGCTGCTCCCTCACACATGGCTCGTATTTCGGCGCCTTGTTTTGTTGACTGCAAATGCCGTCCATAGGCCCGTAGGCACAGCCGGAGTCTTTTGCAAGTAACTCTCTTTACGCAACTTCGCAAAGCACTGTCTGCTGTCAGAGTACAACGTGTGCTCAAGTTTCGTCCATGTTTCAACGTATTCACTGTACTTTTGTTTACAGCCTTGCAAAGTGCCAGAAACGGCCACGCACGGCATCCATTCAGAACACGGTTGACACAGCTATGGAACGGCTGTGCCAAGAAAACCAGGCAAACAGCATGTTTGGGAGGCACCGTCTAATGTAGCGGTGAAGAAGGCGGCCGCAAGTGTCAACATCACGCCATACGTAGACCTTGGATGAAAAGACTAGCGTAGCTTGTGACAATCCCAACTGATTGTGCAATGTGAGGCATCACCTTGCAGCACTGAACTGGAGCACGGCATGTCTGATAAAACACTGCCAGCAGACACAATGATGCCCGGGGCAAACGTCGGGGTCGGCTTTGGGCCCTTCTCGAATCCACTGTAGCTCTTCTGGGCTCATGAAGAGGCTGTCAACACAAAGCACCTGAAGAAGCCAGAAATCCGATGGACTGCAGCGCAACACGGCAACACAACTGCAGCTCTCGGCAAAACATGAAAGCTGGCCTGGGTTTGCAGTGGAGCGAGTACCTCGCAAGCCCGAGCACAGTCCTGCCAGGAATGCATCACGATGTCAAAGAATGGAGGGCGACGCGGCGACGCCCATGACACCATTCGATCGGATGTCAACCTCCCAGTAGCTCGGATTGCAACACGCCGCTGACGCATGCATCTATTTCCCGACTATGACACCCAGCATATGGCTAAATCATAGACGTAGCAAACAAAGGTACAAGCTGACCCAACTCAGCAAATGGCCGACACATATGCACGTCCTGGGAAGGTACAACCGCGAACACGTCGAAGCTAGCAAATCGGCGCAGGACCTGCGGATGTCTGTGGGCTATCTTGCAAATTTCACCAGGATTGCACCGGACACTTCGGCCTGCTGAAGGTCTGCGACTCCGTTGCGGCTGCGCAGTTGGCCCGTCAAGCACAAACCTGCCGGAAGAGTGGTGAGCTGTGAGAAAACGCCCCTTTTTCCTTGCGAAGAGCCTAGGCGACGTTGTGGGCCGGCCATGGCTGCGTGCAACACGAAGTGCTCCAAGGACCTCCAGGCAGAGGCTTCGAAGGACCCCAAACTCAGCCTCCCGGGCTCATCCGGGCCCCAGCGCCTTCCCTGCAAGAGTCGGATGGCCAGAGCGTCTGAGGCAACGGAGGAAGCATTTCGCCAGATGACACCATGGCGCCAATCTGTCGCCTCTGGTTATACAGTGCTCCTACCACCGTAGGCCTTCGGTGAGTCACGGAAGGGGCCCTTTCTTGTCAAATTCCGAGTGACCTCATCTCCAAGAGGTCCTCCAGCGCATACTTCGTCCGTGCAGCCGAAGAGGGACTGACGAGACACCTGTCAGTCGTATCTTCACGGCCTATTACAGACGTCGGCAGAGCAAATCCGAGCAATAAGCCCCATTCGCACAAACTCCGTGTGCGCTCGGGGCTCGGGCCAGGACCCACGACCACCAAAAGCCCAGGTCCCCATGCGGCCTTGAAGTGCTCGTAGCCCCGGCTGGAAAGCTCCGGCAGCAGCCGTGAGATCTCCATGCTCCTTTCAGCCGCCACGCATCCCGCACATCACAACCGCCATGAACTGAGACGTGAGCACCTCAAGTCCAAGGCCAGGAATGTCGGAGACCTTCCTGAAGCCTGCACACGGAAGGTACATCCCATCCAGGCTCCTCTTCACTACTCCGGATGGCACGCGGCAGTCCTTGAGCAGCTCTTCAAGCAAAGACAAGATGCAGGGAACCTGGGATGCAAAAAATCTTAGATGTCACTTCCTGAATGTAGCAAATCTGCAGCCGCACTACTTACTGAACGCTTTCATTTCGACTCGGGCGTGAGCTTGCAGTCGTGGTCCGTATGCTTGCAGCACGGCAATGGGTGAAGTTGCCTTCGTCGGTGGTAAATGAGTGCATCCTGATCCACGCGCTGGCGCAGTCTTTGGGCAGACAGCTAGTCATGAAGGATACAGGACATAGGCGCTGTACAATTTCCACCACTACTGCACCGTCTTCATCTGTCCCGCCTTTAATTTCCACTGCAGTCATCCGGTTGGCACTGTACAGTCTGGTGTCGAAGTCATGCAAAGCACCCAGGTGGAGAACCTTTCCATGCAATGTGGCATATGCAAGGCTTGCCGAGCTACATGCTGCTTTGACTGAATGCACTGCTGTCATGCATTCGAAGACAGCTCGAACACTTGCCCTGGACACCGTTGTTGAAAGCCTGTAGACCGAGACTGTTCTGTCCGCTCAGCACTGAAATCTCGGTTGGACTAGACTCACATAGTTTGGAAGTGGAATCCGACGTGGATGAGCTGCGGGCTGTTCTCGTGCGCCGGTATGTCCGCTGTCGCCGAAAAACGGAAATTGATCCAAAGGTGTCTAGAGATAGCTCCAAGGCTCATAGACAAAGAAACTCCCATGCTGACCGATTTCGTTTATGGTGTGTAGCCACACAGGATCTCTGGTTAATCTCACGAATATCCTGCCGTTGTGCGGGCAAAGGGCGGTCCCCCGCAGGCTGCCAAAGATGTGGTGGAGCAGAGCCGGTGAAGGAGCTACCTTCATGCAACGGCTGGAGATGCTGCTTGGAGGAGGGATGAGAGCTGAGAGAGATGACACTTGGACCATCTTCTGGCGCCTCTCCACAACCTGAACCCCTCGAGCCGCACTACTTTACACCCGCTTGCATGCAGTCGGGTGGGGCGGGAACGTGTTCCCCGCCTCACGTCTCCGCAAGCCGTATGCATAGGCGAGCTCTGGTGCCGAACGCCCCAGCATCTGGCCATCACCAAAGATGTACATGCAGGAAGGGGTGGCTTCGAAACAGCGAATCAAGGGACAAACAAACGTTTGAAGCTTCTTGCACCGGAACACACTAGAATCCACCCGGAACCCAATGACCAAACCATCCTGCACCACATTTTGAAGAACACCTCCTGGGTCTGCTGCAAATGCTCAGGCGCGGACAAGACTATCGCCAAAACGTGTTGCGAGGCAGTTTGACAGGTGGCCGACCTGGCCTGGAACATGTGGTCCGTCTCGGGGGGAAGGCCGCCCCCAGACCGGTCATCTCTTTCCTCGATGGCTCGAGGCTTCAATGCGACTTCTCACCCCCTGCAGCCCATTGTTCCCGCCTTGCAATGCGATCTGAGCATCGCTGTTGCACTTCATGCAATCGTCCAAAAAGCTCAAAAAGCCATCCAAGGGCCGAAAGCCGTCGGAATCCCGGTCCTCAATGTCATGACAAGACGTTCTCTCTTTGCACAGTGTTGTAAGGTGCTGAATGTTCTTGGCACAGTCGATTTCGAGGTCCTCCCAAGGCAGCGCTTCTGGGCAGGTCAAATCATCTGCACCAACCATCTGGAGGGGCCCATTTCCGGACTCGGCTTTCGGAGCACGGCCCGGACGGATGGAGCCTGGGTGCCTCAGACATGATCCAAACCACAGGTCATGAGGATAACAGGTACTTTGCTCCGGCCGGTCTTAGTCTTAGGTTCCGACTTGGCAAGAGATTCCAGGCAGGGACGCAGCAAAGCAGCGTCGCAGCGATTCGCCGTTGCAGGACGCAGACAGAGCAGATACCACAGTGAGTGAGCTGGCCACTGCATGCCGAGGGATTCCTTGGACTCGCTGCCATTGCTCGCGGCTTTTCTTTGAGTCGAGTCTAGAAAGAAACACTGCGATGTCGTCTCGTGCAGCCGGTTGCTGGCCCTTCATCCGACGGAAAGGGTTGACGGTGCTGCAGTGCTTCATGGCAGCATGGCCGGGAGAGATTAGTCTCAATGACCGGTTGTCCTGGTGCTGTCCGAGCCGTCCCGTGCAAACAAAGCTGGCTGCTAGGCGACTGTGACAACGACGACATATCCTTCGGCGGCACTTGAGCTTGAGCTGTGTTGGCGATCTTTCTTTCCCTCTTGTAGCTGGACGGCACTGCTGGCAACTTCTTGCTGCCCCACGCTGCCTGCGGAAAAGAACAAACAAGGTGAAGGACAGGGAAATCCTTTGCACAAGCTCTCTTTGCGCAACTTGCATCATGAAAGGCTTCGGAGAATGGTAGGAGTATACAGTATACCGCATCAAGTCGATATAGTAGCTGGTTACTGCACAGCTGAGGTTCATGAGGGTCAATCGCGCGTATTGCAGTGATGCAGGCAAGTGCGGCAGATCCTATGCTTTGCGCATTGGTGACTGTTGGTTCTCGATTTGAAACGGCTTTCAATCTCATCCGCCCTCGGCTGCGGTCAGAGCAAGATTCCCGCCTGCTGCTGAAACCAGTCCATCCGGAAAAATGAAATCCAATTGTTGCAGCACCTGCTGAACAATTTGTTCCCGCAGCTCGCTGTCATGCACCTTCAGGAAGCCAGGACACAGTCGTTCAGAACTCACATGTGGCTAGAGTTCTGTTTGTCGCGGGTAGCTTCTAGGTCCACCTCGTCGCGCACGGACCTGCGCAGCCTCTTCTTCAAAGCCCTGCGACTTTAGGGGAGATGCTTCTCGCAGGCACATGGGATGCATGGAGGCCTAACTTCCAGCGGGTACAGCGCATTCGCACGGACGACCCGCGCCTAGAATCGGACATCTGAGACTTCGTGGAACCTCCTTTCTGATTGAAGCTGTTCCGGATCCGCTACGAGGGGCCGCCTGTAATTTCGCGCTGAAAAGATCTGGCTCTTCACGGAATGGCACGATCCAAGCATCTACTGCTGCTGCACGAAGGAGTACAAGCCTCAGCAAACACCACAATCTAGCAAACATGCCAAGATTATCGCCAGAATGTGCTCACTCGACACTGAAGCATCACATGCTTGGACAAAGAATGGCAAAGCACCTTCTAGATTGCTGCAACTTTCCAAAGGTCACGACGAGAGGGCCTGTCTCTATGGCAGGCCGCGACGAAGTTTCAAAGCCGAGGGACCTCCACCCCTCCTCACACAGCTGCTGCACGCGCAAGCGAGGTGTGGCCCGGAGTCGCGGCATCGTCCAAATGGAGCCTGCAGAGGCCTCCAGGACGAAGTCCCGTTGTGAGAGCACCTTGCAAGACGATACAAAAATCGACTCCATTCAGAGACACTCCGAGAACGACACCAGAATACCCAGGCGGAAGAAAGGATGCCCCCAGTCCACATCGTAGCAGCCTTGACATTGCAAGAGACATCCTACTCCGAAAAGAGACGCGATGCAGAGGTGGTGCGAGCACCACATGCAAGCAGAATACATGCCGATGAATCGTTGCATACATCCCTTCCATTGCACTAGTCCACTCTAAGACTCTGGTCCTCCGGCGGACTCCGGGACCATGAGCCGCCACACGTCGAAACTTCTCTCGTCCGGCCTGCGGGCCAGCGGAGCTCGAAGCCGCCGCTGCCACGTGCCGCCTCGGCCGCGAGGCGGTCCCCAGAGGGATGCGGAGCGGCTCGCAGCAGCTGCGCCGTATTCAAAGCCTCAGTGTGATGCATCTCAGTGCCATGCAGAGGCCACGCCAGGGAAGATGCAGGGAGAAGCACGAGAATCTTTCATCTTGCGCAGAGAACTCATCAGGATGGAAACTCGCAAACAGCACGGACGCCAAACATTGCGGCCTGGCGACAGCCAAGACTGAGCCCAGCAGCTGCTTGGCTTTTGACAGACCCTCGCTTTCCTTCAGCTGCACAGGACACAAATTTCGGCCACACACGTCACCTAATCCTGGTCGCCTGCCTTTTTTCGTCGTGCCATCTCCCAGCGAATTGCCAGCTCATCGAGTAGAGAGCGACCTGCCATGCTGATTCCCAACCCAAGATCTCGAGTGTTCCTTGCATCCGAACTTCCCGGTCACGCTGCGCGATTTGTTAGCGTTGGCATCTCCGGTCCGCTGTTTCCTTCAAAGGCTTTAGCATATAGACGAAGCCTTCACTTTAACCTGGCTTCGATTTGGGCTGTTGGCTTGTACTGCTTGCTGCTTGCTCGCACATGTGCACTGCAAGGCCGAGAAAACTGGAGTATATTCCCTGGTGATCGGAACCAGACAGTGTGGCCTCCGCTGTCTGTCGCGTCTGTCGCACTCTCCTCTATCGCTCTGGAGTTGGCGAGGAGCTCCTGAAGAGTCGATTCGGCACGCGATGCAACAAGAAAGCACGAGCAGACTCCAAAGCCGAAGCCGCCCGCCAGCTTGTCCTTATCATCCTCGCGGCTCTCGAGCAACTTCGGCTCCGGACTGCGCATGGCACGGCCCGAACGCGAATGCCCCAACAGTCTCTCAGGGCAGGCATCGACAGATCACACATCGCGCACCTACCCGAGAGCGACAGCAGCTCCTGCGGACTCCGCAATGGACGCCCGACTTCCAGCAGCACCTGTTAACTTGCTGAGATTTGAAGCAGAGAGCATTCCGAAGGGGACGGAACTCCCGGACAGTTGCACCTGCTCTGCCACGGGAGAATGGCTCGCCTGCAGAGCTTGCAGGTGCCTGCAAGCAAGCCAAAAAGGAATCTGGTCGAGGCATTCGGACGCGATTGCGTTGGATGGCACACAAGGTGGAACCAACCCTTCTTCCATTCGCAAGCACACGGTCTGTGCCTTCGTCCTGCTTCTTTTCTTTTCTGCTGCCATTTGGAAGTTGCGGGATTAAGTTGCCGCTCAATTCTGTTGGTGTGGATGATAATGATATTCCTTGTGGTGACGATTGCAGAAGTGCCAAAAACCAAGTTGGTGGGCCGAGCAGGATCAACGAACCTTTGCTCCGGGTCAGAAAACCAGGGAGCTATAGGAGACCACCAAGACATGAGAAACAGGCAAGCAGCAGCGGAATTAAGAAGCCAAAAAATCGCAGACCAGCAAGCCATAAAGCTATATTCAGCTATATAAGCCACGAGGCTAAGAGCAAGAAAACCAACATGCCATGCGACTAATCAAGGAGGTGACCGCAGCCAAACCAGACCAGGACCCAAATACTCGATTAATACGCGTATCCCCTTGTTTCTGAAAAGGACTTACAACAATCAGAAACAAGGAAGGATGATAGTATAACACAACAGCACAAAAGGCCTCTTAGCCTGCGTCTCTTGCTGCCTGGCATGTCCTAGCATTTGCCTTGGTTTTTCTCTTTAGCCCTCTCTCTGTCTTGCTTTCTGATGCAAGTCTAAAGTCTGGAGGGTTGCCCCCGCTCTCGCCGCACGTGCGCCCCACTGTGGCAGGGAATGAAAGGAGGCAGGACGTTCACAACGCAGTTTCCACTTACCCTGTTGCTGTTAAGGCAGGGTGTCTTTGCAGAACAACACAACCATCACATGTATATCATAGAAAGACCCAATTCCTGTAAGCCCCGCTCGGAGAGCCTGTGCAAATTATGACCACAGCAACAGCGTCAGCGGTTTTGACTCCCCGAATCTCCCCGACGGGCCTGACTCGCTCTATCTAAAAAAATAGTAAGGGAGAAGCAGCGACCTCCCCCCCCCCACCGCGCTCCAGGCGCCCCCGGCGCCCCCCACATGTTATAGGGGCGTGTCCAGCTGACGCTCTCGTCTCAATACATCGCCTTGTATGAACCCTGATTTTGTTCCTCACACAAGCCCTTGCTGATGCTTACGTATTGTTTCACATTGACCGGTGATGCCATTCGTGTGTTTACATGTTCGTGCTGCTGTTGCTTCCTTGTTCCGCCTGGTCTGACCTGGATACCACTTAGACATCATCACATAAATCAAGCACGATTAATATACTTTACTTACGTAGAGCCCTGCCACTTAAGTTTCGCTCCCAACACGACTTAGTGATAACTAGTGTCCATATCGAATCCGTTATCGATGTAGCATAAGATGTAAGTTTCTCTCACGTCTGCGTGTTGAAGGCGCACACGTCTGTTCACGTTGCAATGATCGCAAGCAAAACGATTTTACTAAGCTGCCTCCTTGCATGATCAAGACCCTGAACCTCCATGCAGGATTGAAGGCCCCTGTGACGCGCCTGGCTGCAACTCCGGGCACAACTAGGCGGACGGCGTCGAGAGAAGCGAACAGCAGCAAAGCCTTCAAGAAGCGAGTGATGCCTTGAGAAGGCTTAAGAAGTCCATGGGAGGAATCCAACCGGCCTGGCTTCGGATTCCCAGCACATACCTCAGTGCAGCATTGGCATCCATCCACTCGACATGCCGCTGCGACAAAATGACAATCTGGGGATGTGGCGTCGCAACTGTCTCGCGACACAGGAAGGTCAACAGCCAATCCACACTTGCCGCCGCCCTGCAACAGCTCAAACGAATTCTTTCGAGGTTCAGTGCCACAGACACCGGATCTCCTTGGCACCAGATTCAGTGCACAGAGTGACCAGAGTGCAACCAAAGCAGGCCGTGGTCGAAGATCTGTGCCATGAGGATCCTGCACCTGGCAATTCCTCCACTAGACTCAAGCTACGCATCGGAACGCTTCCAGACCAGGAGCCTCCCAGCCCTCCAACTCAGCAACGAGAAGCTCCACCAGCTCTGTTTCCCGTTCTCCAAGCTGCCTCGGCCGAGTACAAGCGCAAAAACTGCGCACTTGCCACATAAATAACTCAGGAGGCTCACGGCTCGCATCCAACGTCAAACATCAAAAGAAGAGAAAACCAGCGCAGGTTCTTCGGCTCGCGTGTCGCATTCCCTACACCTAAACTCCTTGCGAGCTGAGGATCGCCAAGGCCCACAGAGCCTCAGGTCCAGGATTCATGGGTCTTCTTTGAGAGAAGGGGTCATCAACGAATTCGGAACATACCGAAGCCGACCGGCTCATCTTAAAACCATGCTGCTTGGCTTTCCGGGCGTCACTGCTCGGTCTAATTCTGCATGATGCCTACAAGGCCGCAAAATTAAGCAAGAAACTCGTCTTGGTCCCTTCCCTAATTTTTTAAACTCCCTCGTCCCTAGACTTCTGACCGTGCAACAAAACATTGATCGACACAAAACAGTTCAGGCGTGCCCCCCTTGTTCTTTTCAATCAACGAAACGGGCCAATCAAGTTTCGACCCGATCAGCAAGCATTCTCTCCACACAGTTTCGGCATTGAAGAAGCAACAAAAAGACCCTGCTCGTTAAGGAAAGCAGAAAGAAGGAACGTTAGCGAAGCATTCTCGGGTCAATCTGAAAGCACCTGTGACGACCCGAACCACAGTCAACTCGTCATGACCTGTAGTCAAGGTTAGCCATCCTCTCAAAGAGCACCTCTGGTCAGCAATCCAATTGCCAGAACAAACACAGATGCGCTGCAACAATCATCATCTTCAGACAGTCGGAGACCTAACCATTTCAACCCTGTGGTCCCAAAAGTGGCCATGCGTGCAAAACAGCAAACCACCCCAGCATGGCAACTTTGCTGCCTTCACTGTGCCTCATTGCTGCCAGCAGAGTGGCTCTGGCTGTGTTGCGCCGTGACAGTCTTCCCCCGTTGGCGCGGTATCTGGCCACAATCGCCTCTGAGTTGAAAGCGAGGGGCCAGTGTAAGAGCATGCAATCATGCCAAGTGCAGACGAGCCGCGTCGGCAACTGCTCCACAGCCGATGAGGCCCTGTTGGCCGAAGGCCTCAAGGATGTCCACCAGCTCCACCATGCCCATCCTCTTGCTCTTGCAGCCAGAACACAGAAGACATGCACCCAAGTGCATTGCAATCTCCTCGCCAGCATTCCCGTAGGTTGATGAAGTTGAAGTACCGACTCTGTGGGCGGATCTGCAGCTCCTGTGATATGATGTGCAAAGGACTGAAGTGTGCTGACCCGCCACCGCCGGCGGCGTGCTCCTCCGCCCTCAGACTCGGGGGATGCCAGGCGCCTCGTCGGTTGCTTCTGTGTACTCATGCTCGGAGATCTAAGTGTCACAGATGCAACCGAGACAAACAAGTCACGCCTTGAACCGCTTTGAAGAGGGGATGGGCTCAGTGCTCGCAAAATGCGAAGCAAAAGCCTCGAATCCTGCATTGCCAGAGCGATACTTGCGTCAAGGTCAAGAATGCAAAATTAAGCCTTGAAAGCTGCCAAAGTCTGCTCGCGTTGCACACCCAGGCCAGGGGAACAGCGTTCAAGCTTTACTCCTGCCTGAAGTTCGTGCATGCAGCGAACCCGGTCAAGCTTCCTCGAACTTCAGCTCTGGGAACGATTTGATCGCCGCAGCTGCCTGCATAGAGTAATGCAGATCTATCGACGAACGAAGCTAGAGCGAGACTGCAGCCACCTCCGCTGGTGTGAGTATGGCCCATGGCCTCTGGTCACCCAGGCCTCCGGACACCCCGTCTGCACCAGGAAGCTTTACTTTCCAAAGGTAACACGATGCAGGACAAGCCTGCAGTCTGGCTTTCGAGGGAAGATGCCAAGCGAGCATAGGCTGCTTCGAAAACATGGCGATACTCCTGACTTCAGGGACTGGCTCAGAACTCGCGAGTCACATCAGCAAGCAAAAGGAATGACACCGATCAAACCCAGCCTTGTAGCTGTAGCCCTTCAAGCTTTCGATGCAGCTTGCCACCTCTCGCGGGAGAGCACTCTACTCTAGTGCTTGTGAAGATGAAGCAACCATTAATTACCGCGACAACATGCAGGACTGCTTAGCGCTTGCAACAGGTATACGGACTCCAAATTCACACGGAATCCTTGTGTCTGCACTTCTACCAATACCAATACCACTACGACTACTCCTCCTACTCCTGCCTCTGCCACTCCTACCGCTACTGCTCCTGCTCCTGCTACACGGGCCTACACCTGCGCATTCCTGCGCCTTCGCCTGCGTCTGCGCGTCCTCCTTCCTCCGCCTCCTACTCCTCTTCTGCTGCTGCTTCTGCTGCTACTCCTACAACGCAAGTGCGATTGATCATGACCTGTGCAACTACAGTGCCCTTACAACTACACCCGCAGCTACACCTACTAGCACAGCACGAACGACGATTAGAGTGGGAACAATGCCGATTTGCGACAACGATCGCAGTTGCTGATGACCACAACTTCGGCGGCAGCTGATTCTGCTCTTTCCGCACCCCAAGCTCCCAAACCTTTCGCCTGTTTCGGCTCCATGCCATGAAGGAGGGCACCGAAGGCCAGGCAAAGCGGAAGCCGCAACTCCTCTCGAGGAACTGGCCCGCGCACCAAGCCTCCAGTGATCGAACTGCGAGGCCCTGAGCCCACCCCACCCGCCCAATCTCGGTCGAATCTATCTGCACTTGCTACAGTTAGCCCATCTCAATGTACCCCTTCTCACCAAGAAGGATTGCCGGCTCAGAATCTGGCGCGTAGCATAGGCGAGCGACACGAAAGCAGCAGGTGACAAGGACAAAAGTCTTCCGGACCTCCGCTAGTTTCCATGCAGCCAAAGCTTGTCCCGTCAGCAACAGCCTACAGCACTGGTAACAGATCAGCACGCTCATGACACGTCGCGGCTTCGGCGAAGCAGACATCATGTCCATCGGCCAGGCAACTTCAGGCGTTCGTCAAGGCTGTGCAAAGCTCGGCGGCTCATGGAGCCAAGCTGAGCCTTTGCGAAACACTTCAAGTGACCGACTCAGTCCGTACCAGTACCAGGCTGCCCTCGTCGAAAGCATGGCCGTTAGACACTCAGCGCAAGACCATGGCCAACACGGGACGAGACAAGTTCTCCATGGGCAAAGCGCTGATCTGAGCAGCAGCATCCTTCGACAGCTCCTGTTTGCGATCACACTTCATGGGATCAGCTCTTTGTAGCATGCCTTCGCAGACCGCACAGCTCCTTCAAGAGCTTCTTGGCAGCCTGTCATTGCAGCACGATGCTTCATCTGATTGCTGTTTGCAGACATCCCAAGAAGAGCCTCGTCATAGAGTGGATGCGTCAGCCCCAGAGCCACAGCGGTGCGATCGAATGCGCTCTTGTGCAAGGCCAGAAGAAGCAGCAGCGCCTTCAAGAGCCCAGGGCCCAGCATCGCAGGCAACAAAAACTCAGAAGCCTAGAAGAGGCAGCGGCTAGCGGCTGCCGCAGTGTGATGTCGAACTAGTAACGTCCACTTGAAAGGCCTTCGTGCTCTGACGCCTGTCTGCGTCTGTTCTTGAAGGTACCACGAGCCTAGCAGCCTGTGAGCGAAGCATGTGAGAGACTGCGAGCTCGAGCCTCGCGATCGGCCCTGCCGATGAACTCACTGCGAGCCTTGTCCGCGCAAAACCCGAACAGGCACTGCATGGCATTGCACTATGGCCTCCAGCTCTGCCAATATCAAGCGGCAAGTCTTCACATCGAGGGCATTGGCCTTGCCGAGCTTCGGGCACACATGCCGTGTGCGTCCCTCGATCCCTTTAGCAAAACAGGGACTGCTCCTCCTGCGTGGGCACATCAAACGGGTGAAGTCTTCTTGTTCGCGAAAGGTTCTCATCTGTTGGAGATGTTTGTTTTGTCGATAAGGCCTGGCAGGATCCTGTTCTGCGTCAAACTATTGGAGACGAGTTCATGTGCAGCTTCACGCGTAACACGATCGACTCACGATCGATCCGGCGAAGTGTCGTTTCCCAAATGCTTCACACAAGGACCCTGCAAACGGGAGTTGCCCAAGAGCCTGCCACGAAACACTGCCCTGCAAGCACTAGCTTGACACAAAACAGCACCCTGCAAAGCGGGATGCCCCAACAGCTTGACGCATCCGAGACCCTGGAAATGCAATTCTCCAACAGCTTGACGCAAAACCGGATCCTGCCAGGCCCCAGGCAGAACAAGAAAGAGTTCTTTTTTCGCTCTTTCGTTCTGTACTTTTGCTCCTTCCTTCTTTCTCTCTGCTTCCTTCCTGCCCTCCTTCCTTCCTTCCTTCCCGCTTGGTTGCTTCCGTGCCGTGCCCCCAGCCACCCGAAAAGAATGGAAAATGGGCCCTCAACGTCGAACCAGCGGAAGTCTAGTGCATTGTACACCCAGGAGCGCGACACACCCAGTCTGGATGCGATCTCAAGCGCTCCGCACTGCTCGGAGCATGTCGGGAACCCGCCAAAGGGGCGAGCATCGACATGAGCATACAAGTACACTGACTTGCTGAGCACTGACCGAGGGGGAACGGCTGAGCCTACCTCTGCTAATTGCTCTTGCTTTGCACCGGGCCTGGCCAAGGGCGAGCAAGGCCTGTCCAGGGCCAGGGAGAGCGAAGACATGCAACGCGCTGCAGGAACACTCATAACTCCACTGAACATGTAATCAGAGTGCCAATGGCAGGGGGAAGTTTACCGGTCTTGGCAACTGCACCTTGATGAGTGTGCGGCTCCCACATAGTGGCCAAACATACCTCCGGCAGAAGCATCCGTTGAGCAGTGGCCACATACAACTGCAGAAGGTCAGCTTTCATTCTCGGCGTGCTAGGGCACACGTGGACGGACCAAACTTGTGGCGAAAAGAGACAAACAGCCATCGAAGCACAATCAATGTAGCCTAAAGAGTTCAAAAAGCGGAACGGCAGAGATGCGATAAAACGCTGGGATGCGCCACAACCGGAAACACACGTACACAGAGCGGGTCACCCACACAAAAACACCCACATAAATGCCCGCCCAAGGCGCTGCACGTCTGCTACGGTGTCTACCAGAAACCTAAAAGAGCTCGCTTCTAATCAACGGTGATCAACACGGTTTAGATACAAGTCTCTTCCAAACTCAAAGCACTCAGGCAAGTAGGGATGGGCTGCTGTCTGCCACTCCAACGTTGCTCAGCTCCCCTCAAAACTTCACAGCCGACACCTCAATGACTCGACGAAGTCTTCCACGACTGCAGGATCCGCCTGATGACATCTTGGCCCAAGGCATGTTCTCTGAGCGGTCTCTCCTACACTACCTGCCTCCCCTACGTGGCTTCCAAGGACATCAAGGACCTCAAATAACTCCTTGATCAAGGAGCCAAAACATTGCACAAAAACGCGATCAAGACCCACAGGCGGCGATACCATGCAGCAAATTGCTCCTGTTCTTGTATCATCGGACCCATTTCAGCCAGCTCTGCAAGAAGGGCACACAATAACCTCGGCGTGTGAGGCTATCAGGAGATGCTTCAAATCCGTTCAGGGCTTGGGACAGGGTCCGGACGTCCTTGTAAAATCCAGTTTCCCCTGCTTGCATGTCGTCCTAGAATCTCCTACAATGCTGCACCAGCATGGGTACAGTATCGGAGGGCCAAAAACAGATGCTGCACAATCGCCTGGGACGCCGCACCCACTTGCACTTGGCAATCCTCCGACTGCATTCGCAGCTCCCTGGCATTGATCGGATCTGCATTTATGGCAAAGCATGCGCACATCAACTGCCTTTAAATCTCTTCCAAATGGCTGAGAACGTCATGATACTTCAGCCAATCTGATCTAGATTCGTCAAGCAGTGCCAGCACCACCAGCACAGACGGAAGATCTCTGCGAACAGCGACCTGAGACAGACTGCATGACGCGCGGCTTTTGGGAGTCACCTCATAGAAGCTTCAGCCACTGCAGTCGGAACTGCAGCCTTCCTACGTTGCCTCTGGCATCACCGCGGTGAACTCGCCTCCGCAAAACAGGATACACCCCAACTGCGCTCAGCATTTTTTCGGTCCTTTCCGAATCGAGGCCTCGTAATCTGTGCGATGAAAATGAGGCATCAGTCTTCTATAAGCAAGTGTCTTGTACGAAGCTAGGAGCCTTTCGCTGGTCAAGCTGCAATACAGGACATGATCTCAGGATGCGCAGCTGATGCCATCGGAGTGGCTGCCACAAGGCCTTTTAAGCAGGACAGTTGCAGCCTCGCATCTCCTTGCCTTTGGGCCATGTGCTGCATTTCCCGCGTGCTGCCATGAAGGCACGTGAAGCCAAAGCCTGTGCATCCAGGCCGAAGCCACAGCGGCGCAACGGCAGCAGAGCCAGAGTGAAACAGGATTGCCCACCAAAGCGGGAGCTAAACTTCCTCGGAGGAGTCGGCAGACAGAGGTCCCGGATCTGCCACGAGGCTTTTGCACAGGGGACAGGTCACATTCGCTTTGCACCATTTCGTAAGACCTCGGCTGGCACCAGGCTCGGTTTGTTGTGCATGCTCTGTAAAGGCCTTCACTAGCCCAGGTGAGCGGTGCCGAGAACCACTTTTGTTGCATGTTGTCCTGCTGCTAACAGACCCTTCTGGGAAGCCCTTACCCGTACTTGCAGCTGGAAACTTACTCAAGCTTGCACAACTTCTGCGCCTCATTGCGCGTTTCAGCACCTTCTGTGCAATGGAGATCGTTGGACTGGGGCATTCGGGCCGAGTCACGGTGCTTCACGTGCATCACGCGTGCTTTCCCAAGAGTTTCTTCTTCAAACCCCCGTTTCGGATCTTATAAGAAAGCAGCGGTCGCACGAGTTTCTTCACGAAGGAACAGTATCGCGGCAAGCAAAACTAGCAGAAGCAGCAGCAACCATTTAACACTTACCACAAGACTCATAATCGTCACTTCACAACCACACAGATGAACTGGCACATTCATTGCAATAGTCGCATTGAATGTAACGGACGACAGCTTTGGGTCCTCGTCCGGGGATAGCACTCATTCTCAGCCAAATTCAACGAAATCGGATTCTGCACCATGGGGCGCACTCGCTTACCCGGCATAGCTGCCACGATGTAGGCAAACGCAAAGCTCTCAATCTGCCGGGCCACAAGGCTCACAAAAATAATGCTTGCACGGTGTCCGCACCTGGGGGGCTGAGAGTTCTGAAGCTCGCCACAAAGTCAAGCTGCAGCAAAGGCTTTCATGCAACTGGCGTCCAAGAAACAACAAAGCTTTTGGGGGCAATGAGTGCTGTCCAGGCGTCAACTGTCAGCGAGGAGAAGGACACCAAACAGATGCTGCACTCCATTATGCCTCTTCTTGAAGGCTCGGCTTTAACAAAAGGTACAAAATCTTCACCCACCCGTCAACGAGTTGCATTGCGCAAACGTCAAAACGACAAACGTCTCTCGCCGGGCCGCTGCCATCTTCCGGGTCCTGGAGCTCCGGGCTGTCACTTGGAATCTTCCTCGGACGATGGCAAAAAAAGGATTCGACCAGGTACAAAGTGACGAGACTCTCACCGGCGCGACTTCGACTTCTGCTCTGCAGCTCTGATTCGGAAGATCCTTGATCATCGCAGCGCCTGGGCCGATAGAACACCGACAGTCTCGCAGCCATCCAGGCGTCTACTCTGCAATGCTTCCGACGCGGCAAGTAGCGATTCACTCCACGCCGAGCTGCAGCCTCGAACACCCTCGCCAGAATTCAGGCTTCGGATGGCCAGCAAGAAGCGATGCGCAAAGAGGATCAGCGGAATACCCAACTTGGTTGCTCGAGAAGTATCGGCGCTTCGAGATCTTTAGTGAATTTACCGATGTGACGTGCAGTAGCATGCAGTGAGAGGGGATGAGCGAGATGTCAAGCTGTCACAGCTGTCGCTTTCGCGATACTGAGTCCCGGACCAAAAGGTATGCTAAGGAAGCCGCTATCCTTCGTTCAGACTTTAAGATTTCTCTTATCTTGATGTCGTGAGTGACCAGGGCAAAGGAACACCAAGATTAGTTTTAGCTGCCAAGCCAAGCAACTGAAAATAAACGTAGGTCCGCGTGTCAAAGAATAAGTGCGGATTCGTCGTCCGGCATGTGGAAGACCCCTTCAGAACAGAGGTGGCTGGAACGCAAAGATCACATAAGCTGTGGCGCGATTTCGCTTCAGCCAGGCGTGGGAGCACACGTGATTAAGCTAGCATATACCATGCCCATTTTCTAACCATGCACACCCCCCTAGGCCACCTGAAGACGCAAACCATAACAACCTATGCCCCAACCCTAAACCCGCCGAAGGACCCATAGGAAAGACCCACCTGAAGACCCAAAACCATAACAACCTATGTCTCAACCCTTAACCCACCGAAAGACCCACAGCAAGACCCCTAGGATGGAACCACCAGAAGAACCATACCCCGCCACATAGAAAAAACCCAACCTCAAACCATAGACCCGCACCTCCATAGAAAAATCATATTCCTCAACCCGAAATCCCTAACCCTAGAAAATGGAAACGGTATTCTCTAAAAAAATATTATTAGGAATAAGGTTTAGGAATAAGGTTGTACCTATAATGTAGTTATAAACTATAAAATCTTAAGGGCTATAACTACATTATACTTATGAATGCATTAATTATCCTATATAATGACGCATATGAAGCCATTTTGGTGTCCGCGGTCGTTGCTTTCGGTTCGGCAACATCAGCAGGAATTTCAATAATTATCCTATCCTTATGCTTGCCGAATAGCACAAAATAGTCTTCTAAAACTCATCGTTCATTAGCAACTGATGGACATGATTAAACACTTTATCAATATCGGGTTTAGGTTTCTCGGGTTCGGGTTGTGCTTGCGTATTTCCCGTTTCTGCTTTTCGTCTTCTGCCTTAATTTCTGATTGTAATTTATCGTTTAGTTTGCCTTCTTTCCTTAAATTACCTAATTCTGTTAACTAACCTTTCATCAATATATTTAGTTCCGAGTTCGGATGTAACGCATAATGGAAATGGGCATCCGAGTTTTCGTGTTTGATTTTATGTCCGCACTCTTCGCATAATTTGCTCCCCTTTGCCCTCTCTCCTCTTTTCCCTTGGTTATATTCCTTCTGGTTCTTTTTGTAACATTTTCTTTTCGCTTCACGGCACCTGTTACAAGTCTTAAAACTGTCAAACTCCTCAACATCTTTAGTCGCACAGCACGATTTGCACACTCGCTTTTCCATCTTACTATATAAAAAAGTCTAGTCGCTAGGCGTGGATAGACCGAAGTAATACTCTAATGATTTGAACTCATGAATTAAATCATTAGAACATTTCATGGGGACTATCGGGTTTTTCTTCTCCTTCTTCCAAAAGCACGAAACAAACTAATTAGACCATTACCACATTCTGTTGATGCGCTTCCGGAAGCACACGGGGCACTGGCATGGGGGCACTGTCGCGTTTAGCACGCGAGGCTCGTTCCTCGTGTCAATATATAACTCAAATACATCTTTAAACTACTTTAACAACTCTTCTAACTGATAAAACTCAAACAACAATTTAAATCGTTTCTTATAGTCTTCATAGTGATGATAATCCTCTAGTTCATCCAAAATCGCATTGAATCTCGCATTAAATTTTCTTATATTCCTTCGTTCCTCTAACCTATCTTTCTTCACTGAATCGTTTTCTTTCTTAGGAAATAAACACTCTGTATTTATGTAATACAAATTTCATTCTAATTTTAGTTTCAAATCATTTAGTTCAAACTCCAACCTTTCTATGTCCTTCTTAATGGCTTCCATGTCTGTTTCAGTTCCTTCTAATGCTTGTTCGCATTCCTCAGGTGTTATACCTTGATTTCCGAAACCAGTATCACATATTTCAACGCTTCTCATTGGTTTATCAGTTTTAAATATACCTGTTTCATCAGGACTTACATTCCTGCCACCACCAAATTTCAAACTTCGTCTACCCTCTATAACACTTATTGCAACTATGGTGTTTTCCTTTGTTGTCTTCTTTTCCTTATGATAAGATTGTCTTTTACATCTGCAAGGACTACAAGATACGCCTTTAGAATTTATGAAAAACCCTTTTTCCCTGTCACTATCAGTTATATCGCTCATTTATACTATTTAGATTTCTTAACATTTTTTAAGCAAATAATAACTGCATAGCAACATCGGTTTATTCTATTATCTTAAATTTCCCTGCGATTCTACTACTTCCAAACGAGTTATAGTTTCAATATAAGTACCGTAGTTTTCATTCATTATATATTTAAATCATATATTTTGAAAGTAATAGTAACTATGAGTGAAAATATACCTATAGTTAAACCATACAAAACTAAAGAATACACATTCACACAAAGTAAATACGATGTAGCACCCCGCATTACCTTTTCAATGGTAATAACGGGTCAATCTTGCAGTGGTAAAACGGTTCTCCTATCAAATTTAATATTAAACATATATAGGGGGTGTTTCTCTCGTATTTTTACTTGGTCAAGCTCAACTGATTTAGACGCAGTATGGACACCAGTAAAAGATTATGTTGAAAATACGTTAAAACGGACACTAAAAAAGAAAAAGTGTTTTTTGATACGTTTGACATTGATGAAATGCAAAAAGTCTTAAACTTACAACATGAGACTAACGAGTTCCAAAAGAAAAAGGAGAAACCAAATTGTTTTCGGCGTTATTTCTAGTAGCTGATTTTATAGACCAAGCATCGTTCGCAAAGCATAATAACCTACTTAATGCCTTATATATCAAAGCAAGACACCATGGAGTTAATATAATTAGTTCATCTGAAAAATACAACGGATTAAGCATAACTATGAGAACTAATTCAAGACAACTAATATTTTTCAATCTAAGAAAATATAAAGAAGTTGAAGCAGTGTTAGATGAATTATCAAGTGTATTGATAATGAAAAAGCAATGTCTGATATGAAAGTCCTCACCAAGCAAAGCAACAACTATCGTTAGAAATATATAACCTAGCAACAGAAGAACCTTTTAGTTTTTTATATGTAAATATGATGGGACCCGATATTAATAAAATGTTTATGGTTTTATCTGAAAAGTATATACAAATTGATGATACTTAATAATATTTATATTTATATTATTAAATATCGCTAGAATAATGATACAGGACAACAATGTAAAGAAGCAAAATTGAAGCAGGGACATTTCCTTTTCCTTTTTAATGCATCTACCTTCCTTTCTTATTCTTCCAATTTTTGCAACAAATCTTTCATCGCCGTTAATAATATATCGGTTTCGGATACTTCCCTGCTTTTTTGTTTTATTAGTTCCATACACACTTTATACTAATTTTCAAGGTAGTTGCTAATCAAGCATAAACAATAAACCAACAATAATATTGTTTTGTTGAAATAAGATTATTCTTGTTTCTTATTCCTACCTTATTCCGAAATCTTATTCCTATAATATACATTTTTTTAGAGAATGCCATTTCCATTTTCTAGGGTTAGGGATTTCGGGTTGGGGAATATGGTTTTTCTATGGAGGTGCAGGTCCATGGGTTTGAGGTTGGGGTTTTTCTATGTGGTGGGGTATGGTTCTGCTGGTGGTTCCATCCTAGGGGTCTTGCTGTGGGTCCTTCGGTGGGTTTCGGGTTGAGACATAGGTTGTTATGGTTTTGGGTCTTCAGGTGGGTCTTTCCTATGGGTCTTTCAGTGGGTTTAAGGTTGAGGCATAGGTTGTTATGGTTTGGGTCTTCAGGTGGCCTAGGGGGGGTGTGCATGCTTAGAAAATGGAAACGGTATATGCTAACTGATTAAAGAAGCCCCCAACGCGAAAACAGGCCCAATCAACACCTTGACACTTCGGACTCAGCCCCAAAGGTACTTTCTGCCTTTGCAGACTCAAAATGTGCCCGGAAACAGGAAGGCAAATCCTGCAACATCTGCGTCGAAAAACCTATCGATCGAGCAATTGCCCATGCCCTCCACTCACCACAGACGAGGATTGCACGGGGATAAAATGCCGGACAGAATTGCTGGCACCCGATTCAAACCAAGGCCGTCTGATGCACGAACTGGCTGGGGACGCCCTTTCGAGTTCCATGCTGCCTGGATAAGGGTGTAGCCCCACATCATCGTGATCCATCCGGGAATCAAGGAAGTCAACGTCGTAGACACCCATACCTGCAGTTCGCTCTAAGAAAGCGAAGCTTCCAGGTATGGAGGTGCAGGAGTACAGGCAACGAAAGTCAAGGCACGGATCGCGTTGACATGCCGCGAACCTGCATGTAGCCTCAGGTCAGACTTCTCGGGTCCCCGGCACATCAAAATTAAAGTTGGACCCTTTCGGTGCAGCACAAGCGGCGGCTAGCTTTTGCGGAGAGCTGCTCCGATATTCTACCTATGAGAATGCTGAAGATCATGTAGTATCTCCTGAGCTCTCATCTGTTCTGTCTGCATGCAGTCTTCTTGTTGAAATCTTCTGGCAAGACCAATACGGTTGATGCCCAAAATCCTGCATGACTTTGAACATCCCCACGGCCCCCCTGCTACCCTTAATTTTAATATTTGCTCTGACGCAGGGGCTAGAAGAAGGGCTTGCGCGCATGCCCTAGATCCTGCATGACCCCATGGGCGTGCAACATTGAAATTAAGGGGTTGCGGGGAAGTGGATAGCGCGATATGGAGTATGTAGGACGTTGTGGGTCATGCAGGATTTTGGGCATCAACAGTATCACCGTTGCTGCTGGAGGTCAGCATTGGCTGGTCGCATGGAAGAGATCCATAGGCGAGTGCTGCGAAGAAGGCGCGCCAAAACACGATCACCAGAGCAAAAGAAGCAACCTCAGGTCGGCTGCAGCCAAACTGGCCTGGGACCGGGAAGGGGCCACAGCGACAGCCCTGTCTTAGTATTGCAGTCACGGCGCAGCGATTCCAAACAGGCCGACAAAGCAAAGGCAAATCTCAGCACGATTCAACGACAAACTTGCAAGAAACACATTGCCTTTGGATGTCTGTCGCAGCAATGAGCATTACTGTACTCTGCTTGAGATTCACGAAGCTGCTGAGATTGGGAACGGGACATCATACACGACTGAGAGTGCACAGTGATGACTAGTGCAAGGTTTCGTTCAACTGTTTAAGGGCAGTCCAAGGTGCGATTTTTGGCGTGAATCTTTGCATGAGCTGCTCGACTGCCTGCTGAGCTTCATCATGCCGACTCAGAGAGCGAAGTCTCGGCTCAATATGAAAGAAACACCTGTGCTCCCTACAGGAACTCTACGACGACTCCTGTGACCATCTGCAGGAAATTTGATATCCTAAAAAGGGAAAGCAAGAGCAGGCCTGAACCTGGGTCGCCCCCGCTTCCCCATACCGTACCCATACCCGGGACAATCCCGCACAGCTTTCACGGCTTGCCCTCCCTGGCCGACCCCGGGAATCATGTGCCGAGGCAGCCAATCACAACACCATTCCCGCACATCGGCCTCGTCGCGAAGGCGTCGTTGCACAGACTGGCTATCTACCTGGCAGTCGCTGATGCGGCGCGTGCTGCTGCGCCCTGTACTGAACGCTATACCAGCAGCTTTGACGATAGGCACAACAACGCAGGTGCCCAGCTGCCAGTGACAACTTCAGACTCTTGGCAAATCAACGTTCCCGCCTGTCTCCGTGAACTGACACGCGAGAGCAAGGTCTCTTCTGCTCCTGACAAAAAACCGCCGACTTCGCGGAGGAAGAATTTGCGAGGTTCACCTCTGCATCCAATCTCTGCAAACCCAAGCGCCTGAATTCTCACCAGGTCTTGACAAGCTTGGAGGGCCAGCAGAAACACCACCGCCCAGAAGCGCAGACGCACTGCGCGTGAAGCTTGACGCCGACATGTCAGAAACCTGAGCCATGGCCGCTGCTGTTGGCCGGCACTGGCGAGAACCCTCAGCCCACACCTCCCTCCCTGCCTGGACCACTCAGCAGGGCCCGGCGAATCCGTGAGATACTTCTCTGTCCATCTCTACATTGCAAGGGAAAACTCTCGAGCCAGCTTCCAACTCATTGAAGACATCGCAGCACATTGCGCCCGTGAGACGATGCATGTTCGCACGCAGTGTTGTGCTACATGCGCTACTAGCATGCCGAATGCATCAGGCGCACATGATCGCACATGTGTACACGGGCGCTCTGCACATGTGCACGACATGATGCAACGGCGAGGCGAGCTTGGCGCAGCACCGCATGAGGTGCCAGAGCCTGACACCCGACGGAACAAGACCGACGGTCCGTCAGAGAGCATTTCGCCTCCAGGAGAGCTTCCGCTGCGTTCGGGTCAGTGGCTGGAAGAAGAGCCAAAGCCAGGCACACCCCATCTGCCAGCGCCTCCGATCAATCTCATACGGCCTAGCTCAAGCTCCGGACTTCTCGTGGATACGTCATTTGCCACTGCAGCCCGGACCGAAGCAAACGGAGGGATGGCGCCTGCGGAGCCAGCATCCGACGAAGCTGCAGAGTGCGCCGCAGTACCGCTGCTAGACCGCTCTCCTCTAGGGATTTCCGTGCGGAATGCCAGCTCTCGCTTCGTTCGCTGTGCTCAACAGAGCTGCAACATGCCACGTCTTCGGTGTGTCCTGGGCAGCCCACCGGCGGAACTGGAGGGAGATTCCTCTTCCACACTCCTTTCTTTTTCACGGAGCGACGGGAGCGCCATAGCGAAAGCTTCTCAGGCCTTGGCCTCCTTGGCCTCACGCTCGGCCGCTTCGTAGCAGTCGCGCGTACGTCGCAGGACCTAGGCGCTTGCAAGCGGCCCCGCAACGCTTCCGGGTCTTGTCGGGCCGGGCCTGGCCTGGGCCACCTCCACCGGACCCGCGTGACCGGGCCGGAGATCACATAGCAAGGCCACCTTTCTCTCTTCCGAACCCTGCAAAGTCAGGAGAAGAGTTGCGGGCACCTTGGACTTCAGACGTAGCTCTGCTGGATCTAGCGACTCTTGTCCATCCTGCAAGGTGCCAAAACCCTTGATGTGGTCTTGCCGTTGCTCCTGATGACACACCAAACATGATCTCCAGGCGAGGTGCCTTCGGCGGTCTTTCAGGTAGCGTGGCTAGAGCTTCCGCAATTTCGTCTTGCACCTCAGCCTTCTCCTGGCCACAGGCTGACACTCGTGGCTCAATGTGAAGCGTTTGGCCGGTAGCATCTGGTGCAGTTATCGGGTCTACCTTACACCTGCACCTGTGCAAGCCATACCAACTGGTGCCCCAAGAGGGGTCACAGATCAGAAGCTCGAGTCCCCCCACTCGCCGTGACTCGAGTTGCTGAACCCGCTGTTTACAACACTTACAGCTACGACTTGACGATGCGGCGCAAATCAAACGCCGTGCACCAAGCAAGACGGCCCGTTGCTCCATGTCTTAAGCAAAGCCACATCGAGCACAACGATGCGCTTCCTTGGGATTTTCGTCTTCCTTTGTCGCACCCACGAGGCACAGACTTGCATTCCACCCACGGAACTGTGGGGCCAGCAAAGGATCGTCCGGGTCACGGTCAGTTGAACATGCATTGACTGCACAGCTGCGCAGTACAAACGAGTGCCTGCCGCGTGTAAGGCCGGGCGAGATCGAAGCGCAGCGCCTGGTTGCGGCCGTGGCTGAAGCAAGCGTCCGTACATACTACCAAGCGGCCCATGTCTGCCTGCCTCCCGGCGCCGCCGCCGCGGACGCCTCTTGGCCTGAGATGGAGCTGCATCCGGCTTCGAGTGACATCCGCATGAGAGTACGTGCAGAAAAGGGTCCTCAGTTTCCAATGGCAGCCTCCACGACAGCGCAACGCAGCGCAAAGCTCACATGCCTTAGCCCTGGAGCCCCTGAGCCCCTGCTTCGACACCGAATTGAAGCGAACCTCCGCCCGTGCGTGCTCGTGGTGGAGCTGTACTGCCGCCATGCCAAGGCCTGAACAGTTGAGCGCGGCCTTCCCACGTCTTCAAGCCGAAGACTCGATCAGACTGTGACCAGTCAGACCGCTACCACAGATCCATGTGGGAATCGAAAATGGAGTGTCATGAATTTCTTCGCTTCGTGCGTCCTTGCCGATGCTCATGGCTCATGGTGCTTATGAAAACGATTGAGAGGCTGGTTCGCTAAAGCAAAAATCTGGAGGAAGAAGGCGGAGAAGCAGTGTTGCCAAATTCTCCGTGTGGCCGCATGACCATTTCTGGAAAGGCGTTAAGTCCGACAGCAGTACTGTGGAAAAGTAGTCCCTTGGATATACTGGCCGGTGTCGATCTCCAGAGATTGAGGGTGCGATTGATCTGCTGCAACAGCCAGAGGGGATTTCAGAAAATGTGGGGGCGAGCGCAGCGAAGTTGCTGAAACCACAATCTTGGCACTTGAGAGACCCTTAAACGGCCCCCAAACAGACCAGGGTGCTCGGTTGGGAGCCCGCTCCCTTGAGGGTGCAGGTCCGAAGCGAAGTGGCGAAACTCCACCGTTTTCACACTGCTCCACACCAGCCAGAAGAGTTTTCTAGAGCGCGGCCTTTCCAGTTTGTTCATCTATTTTCGGTTCAAAGACGTTGAGAGCCACATCAGGGCAGCCGCGAAATCTGGATCGTGTAACGGCCGTTTCCGACGTTACAGAGCGCTGCTGATGCCAAGCCCGCTGCCGTTCTGACAGCCGCGATGGTCCTCACGACAGAAAACGCCGTGCTGGGCAAGCCAAGGGCCGATTCGGCCAGGAAGTTCGATCGGTCCTTGTAACTTGAGATCTACCTGCCATTCCACCATGGCTGCTCGCTCAGGTGGCCCCTGGCCAACCCAGATAAGGAGCGAAAGACCACCCAAGCGACAGCTTGTCGAAAGGACTTTAACAGCGGTGAAATCCCCTGCTCTTCTATCATTCGGAGGACACCAAACTGAAACGGCAGGGAGCTCTCGCAGCAGCGGGACGATTTGCACGAGAGCCAAGGCTTCAGTTTGAAGTCTGTCAAGCCCATTCATCACAGCACGTTGAAGACGGATAGGAACCTCTGTCGAACGATGGCAATGCTGGCGCATCACATGTTTTGCCACGCAGCACATCAGCTTAAACAAGCTCTCTCAAACAGACTAGGAGATTTCTCCCGGCCCACAAGACACTCGATGCTTACTTGTGAAGCACTGTCTTAATCTTCAAGCATTCGCTGTACAGCATTGCGTCACTCATTAACTATTTGATCGGCCTGTAGGTCGCGGAGCCCAGCGGCATGTCCTTGCAGGCACGGCGCGCTGCTTCTGACAAAGAAAAGGCAAGTCAGTTCCTGCATCTGCAAGACACAGCCGAAGATTTTGCAGACAAAGGCTGAAGCTTTGTCCAATCAGATGCGGCTTGCTCTGGGACTAGGCCAATGTGGACGTAACATGCCCACAGATCTCCCACCGGCCGCACCAAGCAGATTGGAAACCGGAGTGACCCAAATCTGTTCAGCCCTTCTGTGCCTTCTGAGTCACATTCTATACGCTTAAACAGTAACACGTGATAGGAACCAAACCTCAAACCCGAGGAGGAGGAATGGCGGGTGACTGGTAGCCCACAGCAAGAATATGCAAGAATGTGCAAGAATGACGGGCAGAAAGCCTCCATGCAGAACGCCGAAGCTGCTTGCCGCTTGCATGCTTCCCAGAGCAGGCACACCAAGGACGAATTGCTTCCGCAGATCAAGTTATGCGGCAAGGTGCTTCTTGAACTACTTACTAAGTTACTACTTTCCTGGGTGATAGGTTGTCCTTATCGCTGTTTGCACAGACTCGAGACACCACAGCGTGTGCTTCAGGTGAACAGGTTTCCACAAGTGTGGTGAACAGTGGACACCCGAAAGTTGCTCAAGCAATTGGGAAAATGTTGAGATGATAACTGGAGCTCCGTGCATGAGATCAGCCACCAATTTTTCGGGCTGGGAGTGGCTGCACCAAGTCTTAAGTCTCAGGACTTGGCGTTGACGTTCAGATTTACGCCGAAGTGCGCTGCAGGGGAGTTCAAGTGATTTGAAGTGACCATGCGTATGCACCTCATCTCCCGTCCTGGGCACAAACCCAGATTGCTTCATCTGAAGTAGCAAGATCCTGCAGTGTGAGAGAAATTGATTCTGCAAAGCAGAGCAAATCCCAGCAGTGACCCTGCCTGACTCTCCGACCGCGTGCGTCGCAGCAAGTAGCCACAACAGCAGCCGGAGAGAATGGCTGTCCTAGTGCGATTTCAGTGGAGCAAAAACTCTTGTTTCTGCGCCACAGATTCTATGTGGAGCGCGTTCTGCCACAAGTGCAAGCAAGACACACCGCACAGCTGCCGAGTCTGCTGAGCTGAACTGCTGGGCTCTCGTGGGCTTTCGCGCTGTTCTGCAGCACTGGCGATGCATAAAGGATCCTCAATCGAACGGCAGGCTGCAGTCGTAGCCACGAACTCGTGAACTAACTAGTGGCCGTGGCAGCCCCCAAGCAGTGCAGAAGAGACGCCAACCCAGTAGAGCCGGCATTCCGTGGGCGAAGAGAACACCGCACGTGTCCACGCTGCTGCGTGACAAGAACCGAAGTCCCAGCACAGAAATGGCGCCGGCCACAGACCCGACCTGGTTTGTTGCATTAGCGAGCTTGGCGCAGCAGAGAGCGTGAAAGAGCTATCACTGCAACGCAAAGCTGTTGAGACCGAGCAACCATCACCGCAAATGCGGGATCCACCGTCTCCGCCACTGCAGAAATTGCGATGCCTGCGTGCATCGTCGCTCAAGTCCATTGCAACTCGAACCGCGTTGAGCAATCGGAAGGTGTCACCGTCCGAACAAGTCCATCCTTCAATCCGTCAGTGCGCTAATCCACTTTAGAACTCCACATGCAAATTTCGACAGATATTACATCCCCAATCGATGCACGATGCACCTCCGGCAAGGACGGCCGTGCGGATGCATGCGACGCTCAGCTTTCCAGAATCGCTCAGCGAGTCCGTAACGAAAGCGGCAACTGTGGAGCCCAACCTTGCCATGAAGATCAGGCCTTGAACTTTGAACGAATCTGCGGCCTCCTTGTGTCCGAGCAGCAGTGCCAAGACGACGATGATGTGCGCATGCTGCGTCCGGGAGCCGTAGCCGATGTTCGGAAAGCAGATCCAGAAGCAGAGGGTGCCCAACAGCGAGACCAGGTCCTGCCACATGCGACAGTTGACGGTGGTCTGGGGAGAGAGCCCACTTGCAGGCAACAGGCTAAAACCCTGCGGTGTCCAGACCATAGCTGCCCTGATGCAGCCAGTCCATCTCGAAGGGGCCCAGTAGGCACGCTGCCGAGTAGCCGAACAAAGCTCCGAAGAGATGAATCTCAAGGCCGTCAAGGCCATCAAGATGCCCCTGCAGAGAAGCTCCAGCTTGTGAGCGACTAGATCTGAGCTCATATCTTTCACTGAGGAGCCTGTGGCACGCGGTCCCTGGAGAGCCCTCCACTTCTGGTCCAGCAGTAGCATGGTAACCTGCACTTCAAAGGAGAACTTCAAAGAAGAGGCATTCCCTCCTGCCGCACCCGAATCGGAGTGGAGAGCTAGGCGGAAAATCCACACTGCTAAGTTCAAGCGAGTCGCTCTATCAGCAGAACCAGAAAGACTTGCCGGAGGCTGACCTGGAAATCGAAACGGACAGTCTCTCACAGTCAAAAAGTACAACTGCATGTGTCGCGACATGTGCCAAGCTATGCAGTGACTCCGTTAACCTTGCGAACTTTGCATTTGGGCTCCAGAGTCGCTCCTACTGCCGACTGCAAAGGGGGAGTAAGTTTGTTTCGCCAAGAGACAAACTAATGCGTTATGGCAGAGGTAGACCAGCAGGGTCGGGAGGGTGTGGCGGGGGGGAGGGCAAAACAAGCTAACTCCGTAACTCCAGCTCGACGAGTTTGTTTCGGCGGGCGAAAACAAACTGGCCGGGCGAGTTTGTTCGTCAGCGCAAACCAAACTCCAACCAGGTGAGTTTGCTTCGGCGGCGAAACACAAACGCTGGCTGGGAAAGTTTGCTTCGACGGCTCGACGAGTTTGTTTCGATGGCCAAACACAAACCGTGGCCGGGCGAGTTTGTTTCGGAGGCAGAAAACAACCTTTGGCGGGCGAGTTTGTTTCAGCGGCGACAAGCAAACTCTGCTGATAGAAGTCTGTTTGTTGCAGCGACCCCTGGGGAAGTGACGGGCGTATATTATGTGCAGTGGCCGGGGGGGGAGTTTGGTGGCCGAAAACAAGCGCCGGCCGGGCGAGTTTGTTTCGAAGGCCGAAAAAGGCTGGGAAGGTTTGCTTCGGCGTCGAAAAACAAATCAAGAAGGAGGAAGCCACACGTCTTCGCTTTAAGGAGTGTAAAAAACAAAAACCATGTAAAATCACTGCAAACATGGTTAAAGTTAAAGGTTACGATATCAATCAAAAATTGCAAAGGGGGTGGGCTGCGAAACAAACCTTTCTTGAGGAAGTTAGTCTCTCCTACCGGAAACAAACTCAATGGTACGGAGTTAGCTTCTCGCGTGGAAACAAAACAACTCCTGTGGAGTTAGTTTTTCGCTCCGAAGCTAACTTCTCTGGGTAGAGAAAGTTTCTCATTTCGGAAACAAACCCACCCTTGTGGAGTTAGTTTCTCGCTCCGAAACTAACTTGTTTGGGTGGAGCTAACTTGCTCCGCTCCGAAACTATAGCTTTTCTGGGTAGAGTTAGTTTCTCCATTCGGAAACAAACCCACTCCTGTGGAGTTAGTTTCTCACTCCGAAACCAACCTTTCTTGAAGGAGTTAGTTTCTGCTACGGGAGACAAGCCCGGTGCCACGGAGTTAGTTTCTCGCACGGAAATCAACCCACTCCTGTGGCGCGCCGAAACTAGTTTTTTTCTGGGTAGAGTTAGTTTCTCCTTTCGGAAACAAACCCACCCCCGTGGAGTTAGTTTCTCCCTCCGAAACTAAGCTTTTTTGAGGGAGTTAGTAGTCAGTTTTTCGCTCGGAAGCTAACTCTGCTACGGAAGGCTAGTTTCTCCTGAGACTAACAAACTTGGGTCCGTCGTATATGCAAAACGGAGACTCAAGTAGACTCGAACACGCATGCAGTCTGAGCAAGACCCGGTCTTGACAGCAGCAGGCCTTGCCAATCAAGGCTCCAAAGGAGACGAGCGCAGTCGCAGCAGCAAAATATCCCGACCTTATGTGCGGCCCACACTGAGTGACAGCCCTGCAGCTGTTGGAGGACATGATTATGCACCGGCCGAGACACGAAAGCGAGTCTAAGCCAATGCTTAGCGCTGTCTGGTTGAGGAGACTTTCCAGCACCATCGACCACTGTATGGCTAAGGACGTGATCACCAGGCAGAAAGCCACGGCTCCTAAGCCATGCCTGGGCTGCAAGAAACCCCAAACTTGCCGTCTGTGCGGAAAGCAGAAAGCTCGTGAAAGGCAAGCACGCTTTGGCAAAGGCCCTCATGAAGCCAAGACCGACCACGGTCAGCAAGGACAGTCCAGCCTCGCAGTTCCGCAGTTCGGCTCCAGCTGCTCTAGCTCCACGGGAGCTTGCTCTTTCTTCTGTCCGCAGCCCTCAACCCCTCAAATCTAAGCATCCGAGGTCAGAGCAACGTGGTCAAATTTCTCCACCACATCCACGGAAGTCTTGTCGAGTTCGGCAAACATGAGAAATATCAGGAACACAATCCTGAAAGTTGCTCTGGGTTGCGGAGATCGATGCAAAACAAATACCTCGCACAATTGAGCGTGCTTCGCTTCACGATGCCGGGTCGCTGGGACAGAACCTCGGGACAAACCATGGTAAAGCAATGCCCGCTCATCTGATTGTGACGCTGCAGTGCCGGCAAAGCTGCCATCAGCAAGCCAACGTTCGTCTTGGCGAGTGCGCTGAAGGGTGTCTTCTCAACATCAGAACGATGTCTTTGCAGAACCCTTTCGGAATGTCCTGCACAAGCAAGCTGCTTTCAAGAAGCCAGGCGTCTGAGGGCACGAACAAGGGTACTAAGATGGAGCAGTGATGGACGAAATGTGCTGAAAACTCAGCCATAGAGATTTCAAGCCCCACATGCCTTGCTGGGGTAATCCGGGAGTAGCATGCTGCCATGGCCAATGACGAGGATAGAGCCTGGAGGCTCAAAGCCCTGCTTCCAAGAGTTCACAAACAAAAACAAAGAGAGATGTCGCCTGGTTTCCTGTAAGTTGTTCAGCAACGCACCGTAGATCACGAGGAGGCATGTGCCTGACTTGAGCTGTGAGCTCTGACCGGCTCGAGTATTGCCTCTCTCAAGCTTTCGTACAGACTTGAGACCTGTTAGGCACGGCACTGAGCACACCAGGCTGTAGGACGAAGCTCCAGCCCCGTCTGCGAGCTTCTGGCATCACCTTGCTTAACTCCAAATACTGCTAAATGCCTTGGCCTAGCTCCACATCTTGAAAACATGCGGGGCAGTAGTTTAGCAAACAAAAGAACATGTCTGCATGTTTCAGTGCTTTGCCTGAGCGAGCCTACATGCTTGTCAGTTGTATCGCAAACAGGATTTCAGACATAGATCGCCCAGTGCCCGGAGCTTTGGTGGACACAGCATGTAGCTGCTGTGGCCGCAAGTCTTTCGAGTGTGCCAGCCAACAGTTGACTGTCGCCCGGTGGACACACAGCTGGCACAGGATGGGCTCTGGGTATGCGCATGGGGCGCCCAAAACCGTTCATCTGGCTTATCATCACTCGCAAACTTACTTTACCACCGCTTCACCTTGCACGTTTAGAGAAACCGTGCGCGAATCAACGCCCTTTGCTGCCAGGAGGATTCTCGAGGACTGCGCTAAGCCCGGCACAATGATGCTCAAAGCGATAGATCCGCCTGCACACAAGGGACTGCAGCACAGCTAGAACAGCACATGGTAGCGGAAACGCCTGCAGGGATCCTGGCAAAAGCGAGCTCTTGAAGCGCTGCAGAGAAGGCTACAGCCATGGCAGCTGGCATCCACCTCTGCGGGCAGTGCGCAGTGCAAAGCTGCACGGAACGCCGTAGCATCGCAGTTCCCGATGCCAAGATGCAAGTGCCCAGCGAAAGCTGAGCCGCCCTGGCAGAGACGCACACGATAGCCCTTCGCCTAGGCATGGGGGCATGGGCCGGTTGGGTTCGCCGCTTCGCCTCGCTCGCTTCGAGGAAGAGCGATCCGGAGGCAGCGCCCAGCACGCAGCCGACGACGCATGGCCAGGGCTGCGAGCTGGCGCCTGGCAAAGGCAAAGGCAGGAGCAAGCCTTTCAAAGGCAGGGCAAAGGTAAAGACGCGGCTCCGTCTGTCCGACCTCGCCAGTCGCTGAAGACCGACACAGAGGCCGCCGCCGGTCCGACTAGCCTTGGGAACAAACTCGACTTCTCCGCTAGCCGACTTGGCATGAAATCACGTTGAAGATCCTCGCAGCTTTGGATCGCAAGCTCCTCTTGCACAACTGTACAAAGCTTTTTGCCTGAAATCATCCATGCTGCATCTTGCGAGCTGTAACAGCAATCTGAAGCACTTCATGAGGCGTTTCGGCCAAGAAGCGATGCCGGAGTCCAGCCCAATAGATCGTTGAGTGAGGCCACAGACCTAGGCACCGGATTGCGGTACAGGCTCCCGTGGAAGTGAACATGAAGGCACCACACCCTTAAACTTGCCAAAGGCAAACAGTGTTGACATTGACACATCCCACCTTCGTGCGAGTCTTCCGGCTCTTCCCTCCTCCTCGTTGCCAGCCCTCCCTCGAGAAAGACCGTCGTGGCGCTCACAGGTGGATCGTCCGCAGTTCTGCTACGTCGGCAAGCGCGGCTTGTCCCCACGTCGGATTACTGATTGTCTCGTCCGAGCTTTTAAGGAAGCGTTCGCTCCTGCGATCAAATCGGACACCGTGAAGGGAGCATTGCGACGCGTCGCCGATTCCGCTAGTTTGGCGCAGACAGTCCGGCATACTGGCGCACAAAGAGAACAACAAAGCTTACTCCCTGGGCCATGCCCTGCTATGTCTCCACAGTCTCCTCATCTGGCAGCCAGCGTGATCTCTCTGTCATCTCCCATTCACAGCCGGCTTCTTGCATGCGGGCCACACCATGTAAGCAAAAGCCGCCAAGGAGCCTCACCACATAAAAATCTCTGGGTGCACTGAAGCCACACAGTCTACAGCACTGAGAGCTGGGCTGAAGCAAGTGTGAGCGTACGAAACTAGCACCGGGCCGCGATTACCGGCCCCTCGAAGCTTCAGCAGGTAGGTTGGCAGCCTGAGCACTGTTTCCAACGGCGTAGACAAGTCGATGCAAGACACCACCGTCGGCAGAAAGGGCATCTGACTGCCGTGTGCCCAGAAGGCGTGAAAACGGAATAAGTAGGGTTCATGACAGAGGGGCAGAGAAGGGCTTCTGGCCTTATGCCTGCAACAACCTTTCGGCACAAAAATCTTGTATCCCTGGGTGAGCACACCTTGCATGAAGGTGGCAGTGCCTCTACATCTACATCAGAGTAGTAAGTAAGTGCTCATCTGGGCGGCCGGAGTCGGGGACGGATCGCATTGGATCGTGGAACAACGGGCTATGGAGAGATAAGCCCTCGGCTAGGGAATGCATCTACACATCTGCAAAGCATGACTGAGCGCATGTAGCCTTGCAGACGCCAAAACATCTCACTCAACTGTAGACACAACAACATCAGGAACACACATAACCGCCTTTCTGCATGCACACGGTCATACCTGCACAGGTGCGATTCGAAGATGGAAACATACACACTTATCATCATCATCATTACCATCATTATCAGTATCGTGGATATCATTATCATATATTATCATGACTATCAGACAGCAACCGAATGAATCGCATTCCTAGCAGTTGCCCCACTGCCACAGGACAAATGAAGCTTCATCAAACCGTTCGCTCATCCCGAAAGACCAGGTAGCATATGTTTGGGGCAAGAGTGCATCCATACTGGCACTCTCACGTCATAGCAGCTTCCTTGAAAGTCTAAGTCTGGAACCATTGCTGGGGAGCATCCACGATGAAGCCCACTGGAGGCTTTGGGGCAGATCCTGAAGGGATCGACGCAAGCCGTGAGGCTTTGCAAGAATCAATGTCAGCCTATCTCCGACTCCACAGCCGGTGATGGCCACCAGGCCTGAGCAGATAGCAGGGCCAGGGGGACACAGACTGCACCTCCGAAAGTTTTCGGGCACCGCTTGTTGCGGTGTATGCACAAGCCAAAGCATTCTCTGCTTGCCTGCGGATACAGTCGGTCCATACACGTGTTGTTGAAGAGAGCTGCAACCTCAGCAAACCAAACGACAGCTGCTCAGAGTCTCATGGCAGTTGAAACAATCAGCTCTCATGGTGGCAGATTCGGCCCACTTTTGCACACAAGGCACCTGAATCCGAAGCTTCGACTGGCCGTGCCAGCTCAATGCTGATCGTAACAGGAGCTCTGAAACTGGGTGCTTCACACTTTTCAGAAGCCGGTGAGCGTTCGCAGCCGTCAAGACAATTTCTCGACACGGCTGGCCCAGCTGAAATAGGATCTCCACATCAGAATATTGATTTTGCCTGCGGGCTCTGATAGCAGATTTCTCCGGCTTTTTGCCACAAGGCAGCATTGCGCGCCTTCTAACGAATTTCTAAATACGACTGCGGATCTTGCAAGATGGACAAACACAACCATGGATAGTCCTGCAACAACTTTAAAGAAAGGACTGCTGTGGTCTGTGGTGTGTGCACCTCAGTAGTTCTGAAAACAGAGAGGGAAACCAGGTAGGCTCCCGAGTCCCTGCTTCGAAGCCTTTGTTTTAGAACAGGGGCTGATTTTGAAACACGCGTTTAGTTTCAAAACATTCTCGCCTTAGCACTGGATAAGACCCCTCCCTTTGAACAAATCCTGAAATAGTTGTGATGATGTAGAGTGCTCGGAGAAAATATAACAAATGATTCTGTTCGCACGCCACAACAGTCCCCTACAACTTTAAGAGCACTCGCATGTAATTCATTGTAACTCTTGAACTCCACATTCGATGTCCAAGCAAAATTCGCACAAATTCGTTGTTCCTGGTGGAACCGCTCTCAGTCAGCAGTGGATCCAGATGTAGTGGCCGCAGGAATACTGCTACCCCAGAACTGCATTGCTTCGACGAAGTACGGTGACAGCCGCCTCGACTTCGGCATCCTGAAAAATCAAATCAGAAAGGGGCATAGATGCAGAGAGCATGAGCAAAATAAAGGCCAGAATGACCAGAAATTACCTGGAACGTTTGAAAAATCTAAAAAAGGGGATAATGCGAAAGCACGTTCTGTTCTGCAAGTATTGATAACGTCTGGGTTGCTTGACACCACCAAGCTGCACTGCAGCCATTGCTAGAAAATTATAGAAGCCCACAGTCTGAGGTCTTCAGCATAGGATGCTCCGCCGACATCCTTGTCAATAACAATCCATCGATGTTATGATTTCATCGCTCCTTCGTGCTCTTGTGAGACCATATCTATCTACTGGACCCTCCGCAAAAAGTTTATCTGCAGCATGTGAAAGTGAAAATCGCAACGTCCTCCCACAGGCGTATATACTCGCTCATAGCGGCGGTCCCCGGTCTTAGTCATCCCATGTCATCAGGCGGTATTCGGCACACACAAGCACCGCAGCTTTGCCTCTGCGCAATCAGCATCTTTGCCCGTGTGGGTTGTGCGGGTCGGACTTGCTAGCTGCATCTCGCACTTACACTCACATGGCTCCCGGGAGTGCCAGGCCAAGATACGTAAATGTACCTGGCTGCACACCCTTTCTTAACGCACGTTGCATGTTTCAAGTACAAGGCTCGCACGTTTGAGCCTGCATAACCCACACACAGATTGACATCTGCTTGGCCTCTCTCTCTCTCTCTCAGGAAGTGTCATTTTTGACAAGACTGTTCAAAGACCGCAGCAACGCTGCTAGTTTCGCTTCGCTGTACGATTCCCAGGTCTTGCACGGGTTTAGAAGTCTGAGGCACTCTGCAGGTAGCTTTTTCTTGCAAAGCGATGCTTCGTGGTGAGCGTCGCGATGCACTATGTTTTGGTGTGGCAGACAGGTCGAAGCGGTTCCTTTCAGTTTTTCAGCTTCCCGAGATTTCCTGGGTCTTGGTCCCTGTCTTCGAAGCCAGCAAGGCCTAGACCTAGACCTCGGTCGGTGCGGTCAGCCTTTTGGGCCCCCCAAACAGTGCCGTCCGAAAAACCGGCTCCTTGCACTGGGCTGGCACGAAGTCCAGGAGTCGCATGAAAGTCATCTGCTCGAACGACTGGCGGAGCAACTCCACGTTCCTGGGATCTGCGAATCTTTGAAGCTCAACTGGCACATGCCCAGCAGACTTGCTTTTCTCGCCCAGACTCGGCTGTGCACCCGCTGTCTTGGGCAAGACAGGAAGACTGGCAAGGCGCCCCTCTCAGGTCAAAAGACAGCGCAGTTTCCTAGGCGCAGCTCGCGGGGATCCAGCCTCCAGAAGTCGCACAACTTCCGTTGCTGTGGGAGGTAGTTTCCTCGACTTGTCATTTTCTACTTGCGTTACATAGGATGGCTGTGGCTCAGTCTCACCCATCCTCACGTGTAACTGTGCCCTGTCATGAACATCTGAGGGCTGCTCGTCAGCGTGGCTCGAGCACGCAAGTGCTGTATGAGGTAGCTGAGCAGATCAGCCTTAACCGAAGATGTCTTCCGGCTTCGTGCGAAATCAGGGTCTGTCAAATCTGTGCATTCATTTTGAGGCTGAGGAATCGATGAATGGTTGGGCAGGACCTGGACGCGGAAACAGAGTAGCAGCAATTCAAGACGATAGCAAATCAAGTGAAGTAGGCAACCGAACATGCGAGAGCTAGCACAGAAGCGGAGGGCGGCTTCGTTCAGGCATTATCGGAAGCAAGCAGGCAAAGCGGGCCTCACATGGAAGCAAGAAATTACAACAACCAAGCGTGGAATGCTTCGTCGTGTTCGTGAACAAGACTCAGACCATCTATGAAGCTCTGGCATGCAAAACCGCTTTTGACACACTGGCAGGCATCGTACAAGCACGACACGACAGGCACGGCAACTTGCTGTTGGGGAATACCACTTTCGGGTCAGGAACAAGGAAACCTGCCGGTTGAGGATGTGGTCAAGAAGCAGACTTGCTCGGCCAAGCGTAGAGAAACACAGACATCAGGTCTTCAATTGAATCGACAAAGCCTAGCCCCTCCTCCCAGCAAGCTCTAACATGTGACACAGGAAACATCAACGGTGTCCGAGCTTCTTAACATATTACGAGCTGTACTGTGTGACGCATCGCCGGCCGCGCCTTGTGGGTCGTGTCATGTTTTGGGGGATGACCACCGACTCTGAGACACTGAAGCTCACAAGTTGTCGTGCTCCGATTTCGCTGGCAGTCGCTCTCTGCATTCACGCTGCATATTGAACGATTGAACGGTTTAAGCCAGGGAGAAACACACACAGAGAGAGACAGCGAAGAAGCGAAGAGGTCGGTGCAGTTCGAGGCCCCGCCTGCGCGAGGCTGCACAGCAACTGGCGCTGAGTGCGGTCCAACTTCGAGTGGTCCGCGGGATCCCGGTTAGCAGAGCTCCTGCCTGCCAAAAATCCAGGGCACCCTCAAGTCTTCTTAACATGTTATGGAGTCCGCTGGAACACATGGAACCTTGAAACTACTGTGATCGTAGGATGTTTCGGCTGAGCCCTTGCAGCAAGCACGAGGAAGCAGAGACATGCCACAGCGGCCTGCTGCGCGCTGAGATGGTCCCCCCTTCATCTTTTCACCCCGTTTCGGAGGCGAGTCGACGGTCTCTGGTAGCTTCGACCCGGGATCGGAAATGAAGGCTTCCAGGAGGCTCACGTAGTACTTGGCTGATTCACGACTTCGAACCGGCGTGGTATCCAAGTCCTCGGTCGTCATTTTCGGAGAATGGCTCCGAGCCCGACGGATGTTCATCTCATCCTTGACCACCAGGAAGGTGTTTTCATACTTGAGGCGGCGGCAGATCATTCGGTGGCGACCGTATTACGGAATCTCTGTCTGCACCATTGAGCCAACTGGCACGGTCAGCAGACATGGCAACTCGGACTCTGCGGAAAACTAGATCTTCTGCAACAGACAGTCGCTGCATCGCTTGCGGAAGTCTGAGTTTCAGCTGCAACCAAGAGCACTGCGGCACTTGCACACCTGCCCAGACCACAACATGCTCGATCTGCAAGCGCTTTGCTGTTGACATGAGACTCATGAGGTGGACTACTGGCACACGAGATGGAAGCAGCTGCTCCAGTTGAGAAACCTGTCTGATTGAACAAGTTGTGGCTAGTTATCTACCGACTGCGCTGTCCAGTACGGAGCTACATGTGCGAGACAAGAGTTTAATTTACTGTTAGCTGCGCTGCCTCTCTCATGAACATGTCGCACACCCTTCTGATTTGGCCGAGGCACATGCATGCAAAGGATGGCCATGAGCATGACTGAGCCTCGCATCAAACGCGGTTACTTCCCGGAAAACGGTTAGATTTGGTGTAAGTCCACGACCTCCAAGAAGATGACTGCATTGGCAGCACCTGCGACAGAAAGCAAAGGCTCTTGGAAAGGCTACTTCAGGTCGGTGACCTGCCGGATGAATCGATCCAGTTAACTCTTGTGCAGCGATGGTGGCTGCAACCGCCAGGGCGGCCTGGCAAGTAAGGAGGCACAGAGCAAAGAGAACGGAGGCCCATAATGACAGTACAAACGCAGTGGAACATGCAGCCATCAAGGTCTTACATGGCACGGATATGATGATGTGATGGGACCACCGACGAAGCCCCCCTCCAGCGAACGCAGCACGCTTGAGAGATTCCACTCCGAGCCCACTGTGTGCACGGGTGACACGCTGCGACACTCAGAGTACATGCTGGCGCACCTGAAGTTCCAGGCCGACAGGCAGGATCTTGACGAGTCCAGCACAGCTGCCTGAACAGGATTCAACAGGAGGCGGTCCGACGGTGACAGACCGCTATCCGGCACGACCTGGCCATCAAGCTTCCTGGCACTCAAAACCGTGGCTACAAGTGCATGACTTCGTTGTTTCAGGCAGTGCGCGCAGGTCGGAGATGGTCCAAAGACATGCTTTGTGGAAAACCAGCCACAGGCAGGCGATGCCGCACAATACGGCCTCCTTCTGCACAAACGATCAGTCAACTTGACCCGAACACCTAGTCATGAGCGGCGTGAAAGCCGCGGGCCGTTGGACGAGATGCTCCACATGCCATTTACCAGACATGGAGCCACTGTATACACACGTCTCCAGGACATGTCCAGTCAGCAGCCTAGAGCGACACACTCGCAGTGAGCGCCGGCCACCGAACGCTGACAAGCCTAGACACAGCTACACTCGGAGGGAGCCGAATTCAACCGCAGGCTTTGCAGCCGCCAGAATTGAGTCGCAGAGACTTGTGCACAGGTGTGCTCAATATTTTTTAAATACTGTACGGACGAGGAACCGCGGGAAGAAACCCGTCCGATGAGATCTGCCCCTGGCCCGACCCAAATTTGCCAGATGCATCCTGCTCGAGCTGTACAACAATTTTGGCACGATGCTGGGAGCCAGGATCTGCACTGCACGAGCGACCGCTCTATTCCAACCAAAGCCCAAAACTGAAAAAAAAAAAAAGCAAAGCAGCACACCCCAGCTCCCCCTTTGGCATTCCGCCGAACCTGTATCAAAACTTGCCAGCTTCCTTTTAGCCGGAGACCGGGTGGCTTGCTTAGCTACAAGGCACTTACAGGAATCGATATCATGCACCATACCCTCGGGCTCCGCATAAGAATACTTCAGAGATGTGCAGGTTGTGGGGTCTCTGTTAGCTTCTCCAACACCTATGCTCTTCCGATGTCGCCCTGTCCATACAGTGCTTCTCCCAATGAAAATCATAGGGGCACATGTCGATAACATGAGAAGCCACCCAGAGCCCTGCTGGATTGAATTCCTGACGTACGCGTCCATAACTCGCATCTCCCAAAAGGACCGAACTCGATTCCTTTGCACCTGTCAAAGCTGAGCAAACGGAGAAACAAGAGCGTATTAAAGCGGCTGACCTCCTCCGAAACCTGCAAACACACACTCCTCTGTTTCCAACAGCTGGCCTGGTCCCCATGCCTCTGCAGAGGCTCTTGCATGAGTCGAGGCTCTGGTCTCGAACGTGGGTGTAGTACAAAGGCGAATTATCCTGGAACTCCGTCATTCTGATATCACCGTTATTACCGAAACATCGCCGGTCTGTGAATGAATATTGCAGGGAAGTCGCGTACCATGTCCGTCCGCGGCATGCCTGATTCTCCCCGCCCACGCTCTCGAAGTCGGATGGGGCAAAGATGTAGCAGGAATGCCCCATCACCGGAACCGTCGCTTGGATGCCTGCAAGCTCGCGGAATTGCACCGATCATCACAGTACGGCTCCCTGTTCGTGATTTGCCGAAGAGGTGCAACAACCCCTGGAGAGTTTGCTGGTTTGCTCTGATTCTTGCTCGTCCACCAGATATGACTGGATGGCTTCTGCAGATTTTGAACAGAAACTCATAGAGCTGTCCATCAGGAGTTAAATACAGTTTATGCTTGTTTCGGCTTTCTTCGCGGTTGGTGGAAATCCGAAGCAAGTAACTATTTCCAGCGAAAGCATGAAAATCACTCAATGCAAGACTGTCACGGCCTGAACCCAGTGTAGATAGACTTCGCTGAGAACAAGTTCAATAGCTTAATAGAGTCAGTAAAATTAGCCTCCGTTCAAAGCTGCTTTCGCGAGTTTTCGAGTATGGCGCGAATGTGACGACGAAGTCTTAGCGTATGACTGGAAATCTTCATTGTCGGCACACTTCAAGCTCAACGGCTTCAACTGGCGATCGTTTCAATAATGGCATGAGCCGCCTCTCAGTGCAAAGGTAAGTGTCGTGAGTTCTCCGGTACTTTCCCTCGCGAGTCGTACAAGTACTATGTTCGTTGGTACTGTCGCAATCTATGTGCGAGAGCACCAGCACCTTCGCACACAGAGACTGTCTCATCTTTCCGAAGCGAGAGAGAGCTGAGGCGGCGTGAGCAACAGCATCAGGAGCGCACAGGTGGAGTAGAGAGAAAGACGGGGAGGGAGGGAGTAGGGGAGAAGGGGAGGCGAGAGGAGAGGGCAGATAGCGAAAGTCACTGAGAGGCGAGGCTAGAAGAGGAGAGGAGATGAGGGGAAGAAATGAGCTGGGCCGGAACGCTGGAGGATGAGTGTTCCGAAATTGTTTAGAGTGCGGAGGTAACGCCGAACATCATCTCATCCATCCGTCCACCGACCCAGCCAGCCATCCATCCATCCATCCATCCATCCTCTATCCATCCTCCATCCGTCCATCCGTCCGTCCATCCATCCATCCATCCGCCCACCTACACAGCCAGCCATCCAGCATAAACTGCTTCAATTCCATCATCCCTTCTTTTAAACTCCTCTCCAAACCCATTCAGACACGTTCTAGGACCTCTGACAGAAACACTTCCATAAGCCTTTGCAAAACCCCCTTCTATCCACCCCTCTCTGTAAACCCTTCTACAAAACCCTCTACACAAACAGTGAAAAACTTATACAAACCCTCGACCAAAATGCACCCCCGTGTACTGACGGCGATTCAGGGCCATAGCCTTCGGAAGACTCTAGAGGCGGAGGCGGCGCGCGTTTGGGGAACCCTTCCCTGGGGGAGGTGGCGCGCGTCTAGAGGGCTTTGGGGAAGGCGGCGGGCGTTTGGGGAACCCCTCCTCTTAGAGGGGTTTTGGGGAAGGGCGCGCGTTTGGGGAGCCCCTCCTCTGGAAGCCTCCAGAGGGCTTTGGGAAGGCGGCGCGCGTTTGGAGAACCCCTCCGCTTTGGAAGCCTCTAGAGGGCTCTGTGGGAGGCGGCCAAACTCTTTCCCCCATCTGCTCGAGGGATTCAGAGACATCACCAAAGTGTTTCCCCCAAGTACTGGCCGGGTTTAGACATCTCGAGGCCAAAATCGACGCCGAACCACACGTGCAGCAGCGCCTGGAGCGCCGGAAGCATTGAGAAGGTGATCATATCGAGGCCAACATGAACCCGATTCCCGATGCATTGGAATTTACAATGGATCGCGCTTGCTGGATGCGGTCAAGCCAGTATTTGGCCGGAACGACAAGAAGAGGGAAGAGGCGAGGGAGAAGGAAAGGAGAAAACGAGCGAAATATTGAGACAAAGACAAAGTCTGAGGAATGCGACCTGCGTGTGACCACTCGGTGACAGCTCTAATGCTTTCTCTTGTGATTTGGCTGCCGCACTGCTGCCGCTGCCTGCACTGTGAGTCCATACCTCGCATCTGCCATCCACGCCAAAGTCGATGCCCTGGCAAACATCCGAAGCAACGCGGCAGCGCCGTTGGCAGCCACCTCGGTGAAGACTTTGTAAGCCAACCCGCGCAAAATGCGTCAAAATGCTGGCACATCCTTGCAAGGCCCTTGAAAGGCAAGCTGCTGAACGTCTCGTTCACATAGAGTCTGTAATCGTGTTCTGAACTGTCGCGGGCCGTCAACCTGAGCTAGAGTCTAGAGTTGAAGACAATGACAAGCACACCATCTGTGTCAACTTGGCACAACAACGCAAGCTGCAAACAGAGCTTCAGTCCTGTCCCGCATCCTCTGCCACCGGCGGTACACAGCTGTCACTTCTCATAAGATGGACGAAGCACCCACGACAAGCTTCGTCTTTGCCCGTTCCCATCTGCTGGAACTCGAATGGGACCTGAGTGCGGTCACAAAACCAAAAGGATCCACGTGGTCGCTTGAGTTGCACAGAGCCAGAAGTCGAACTCGAACCTCTCTCCGAAAACAGCCCAGAGCCAAGCGGACACTAAGAAGACAAGAGCTGGCTTGCAAGAATGCAGACGTTGCAAGGGAAATGGCGCTAGTCACACCGAGGCACATGACGCAAACCAAAACACAGCACTAGAGTTCTTGGGGCCATCCGGTTTCGGATTTCGGAACACTGTGTAGCAGGAAGTACGACATGTACCGTGCACTAGGAAAGCCTAGCATCTCCATCGCAGATTATGCTTGTAAAGCCCTGTGATTCCCGGGGGAATGTATTGATGCCAAGACTCGTATCGGAGGCACCTGTACCCCGCCAGACTTCTGGTCGACTGGATGCCAGCACTTCGTGTCCAAACCTGCTCCAGCAGCGTGGCAAAAACGAGCGCAGCTTCACCAATAAATACTTCCAGCATGTCATGACATGCCCAGTGTGGGCAGCCTTTTTGGGAGAGGTGGGAAATTTAGGTATGAGCGTTCAAATACAAACAGTGAACATCTGAAGTAAGGCTACGAGAAGTTCATGCCGGCTTTGCCAGCTTGATGCAAAGCAAAGATCGAAGCATGCGTAGGAGTTGCTTGTATGCCATGCTTTCCTTCTGTTATCACTGTGATTTGATGAGGTCAACATCAGATGCAAACTTTGTTTTGCTGTGGTCCTCGCTAGGTTCACATGGTGGGGTTGAATAGGAGGCGGCAAGGAAAAAGCTGAAGAGCCCCTTCTTGAAACCCTGGTGCCTCGCACCGCCCGAAGGGGCCATACTCAATGCCCTTGCAACCATCCGTCAGGCGGCATCTCATCTTGCACTCACCTAGAGCCAGAAATCAAGCCAGAAACAGCTAACGACGGAGATCAGTGTTGCCGCGTTCTCCAGACCAGAGCTGCCACAAGCTTCACTGTCGGCTTCACACAGCACAAGCTACTTCCCAGATGGAGCACAAGCAAAGCGCAGATTCAAAAGAGCAGCAACTCCTTGAGGACAGAAGCTGAACTCACAGGAAGGCACCAATGCAGGAAAGAGACTCAGAGTCTGGCCAGAAAAGTGGATGAAGTACATGTTGTTGTTGTCCCACCAAGCTTCGCCTCTGCAAGCCTGTGGCCGGAGCACTTTGCACGCGAGGGTTCAAGCGCATGTCGTCCTTAACCCGGCAACTCGCAGTCCCTGACATTCGTTTGAGCCACCGGGACACACCGTAGACTCTAAAACACGGCTTGAAAGGCTGAACGAACAGGGGTGCGAACACAAGCCTGGTCAGCTCCACCCAGCTCCACGAAGTCCGGGTCCGTCGGGCATAGTGTTATGTTGTAGCCTGCCCTGTTGGGAATGCTGTCATCTTCCTGGCTCTCCGCAGTTCGACACGTGAATGTGCTGGTCTCATCATCGAATGCCTGGGCTGGGGCTGGACGCGACTGGTGGCGAATCGTGGCACGCACTCACGTCTCGCGGGCCTAGCGCCAGAGGCCAAGGCGGCCAAGGTGCAAAGGTGTACGCCGTCGGACAGCCGGCCTCATGAGCTCTCAACGACAGTCGCTCCACAGCCACAAAACAACAGCGGCAAACGCCCGAACCTTTCCTATCGTTCCCCAAAACTCTGGCACGGTCCGCCCATGACGCTAGACATGCTGCCGTCTGACACGATGCTCCGCGCAGAAAAGCGGAAAGAGAAAGTCCGAAAGGTCGCCAACACAAGGCGACTATAAACCGAAACCTGCCTACCTGTACCCACACACACACACACAAAAACTCCTCAATCCCCACCTTCAGAATCTCGTAGAAAGGTTGAGCGGTCACCTGCCATGTCTGACTGGCTCCTTGGCAGCCTGATCAGCATGGCAACACTCTTGACAAGTTGACTCTGCCAACCAGCAGCAGCAAGTTGGCAGGCCTGCACTGCTCTCTATCTCAGAAACCCAAGCACGGAATTCACTGAAGGAAGCCTGCCTTTGCCACCTTCCGGTATAGGAATTCCCAGTGCTTCTGTCCAGTTGGCACATCCGCAGCACTCACCACCAGCGGGTACCTCAGAGCAGCACCAGTTGCAGCTTCATAGCAGCAACGACCTGATTCCCTGAGCTCTTTAGCGTTGCACACACAGCAAACCTTTTAAAGGCAACCTAGACTGTGTGAAGGAAGTTGCGTCATTGTAGCACGTTGTTGTCCAGGGAGCAGGGCCAGCACCTTAGACCCTTCCGCACCCCCATCTGCACAGACAGCAGCTGTTGCATGAACCGAGTGCACTGGTGCGACTCGAACGCAGTCCCAGGCGCAGGCAAACATGTAGTGCATGCTAGGGCAATCGATGAGTCCATCGAAAGGGGCGGGGCTGCGATACGTGTTCCCACTCCAGACACAAAGCTGGTAGACTGACCACACACCAATCCGATGGCCACACCTTGGGCTTGAAGCTTGCATGGCCAGACACTTCCACACCGGGCCACACTCAACATTTGTCAAGGCAAGTCTCTCCATTGTAATCTGTGTCGTCGGACGATACACTTGCGCCACCCAATCCCAAACCGCTTTTGCAACCTGCCCACATACCTTTCGCCAGCAGTCACTGATAGCAACTGCAAAAGTTGCCGTTGAGCTCACAGATGCAAACAGTCTTGACCAAGAGCAAGATTCCACAAAAGTCCTACATCTTTCAGTGCAGTCGACTGGCAATGTCCTGCCCCTGGCAATCTCCATGCGTCCGGCAGTAGCCATATCCCCCATCGACTTGCGTTAGCAGGGGGCTGATGTCAGCCTGGGCAGTCAGAGCAGTGAAGTCTTTGGATCTGGCTGCACAGCTTGGAATGGGCCGTGCATCGTCAGCCCATGTGAGCCGAGCAGCTTGTCCCAGCGCCTGGAGTCGCTTGGAGAACTCCCATGGGCAAGCTGACAAGCGCCTGCCAAAGCGCTCTGTAGAGCGACTTCTAATCGCCTGAATGGAGATCTTTGCAAGGCAGCGTGCGTAATTTTCCAAATGCATGCAGGAGCCTCGGCAAACATTGGAAGGACGAGAGTGGCTGGGCGGCTTTCATTGCAGCTACTGTTCCACCCCCTTGCATGCCCGACCTGTCACGATTTCACATTTGAGGCGCATAGGTTATGTCGCTACATTTTGCAGATCCTCCAGGATCTGAGAAAAACGTCTTCAGACAAGCCCCGAAGCCGCACTGTGAGCTGCACAGTGGCACCTGTCTGCTTGCGCCATGGCTCCAGCTGCGCCGCAGTTGTAGCCGCGACTGTCGGCCCCTTGGCAGCCATCACAGCACAGTCACAGGACCCTCACCGGACTTGGTGGGCCTGCGTGGACGACAGGTCGGAAGGATCCGTCTGGCTTCATCCTGGCACAAGGTTACGGTGCACGTTGCTCGCTGCAGGATCTTTTCTGAGGCTTCTTACAGCGACAACAGTTCCCAATCCCGGGCCCCTGTACCCCGACAACTCGGGCTCAATATTCCAGACAGTTGGACCAGCTCCGACCCTGTAGCGCCCTCGAGCTGTGCTGATGCAACTGAAGAAAGCGATTCATCACTTGCAGCTGTCGACGCGACCGCCGCGACCATGAGTGCTTTCGTGCGCAACGTGCATCAAATCAATCTCCAAAGCAGCTTTGAGAACTTGGCCGAGTCGCTCGATGCCAATGTTGAACCCGTTGATAATCGAAACATCATAGAAGTCTGCACCGTGTGGAACGAAAGTGAACTCGACGGCCGTGGCAACTCCGTTCAGTCCCTGACCATGCACTAAAACTCAAGACTGATCGCGTTCTACTAAGCCGTGCAGTGAAGCATGTGCTTAGACATGTAGCACATCTGCATTCCCGGCGCCTGGTACGTCGGGCACTTGCTCTGTCCGTTGCAGAGAGCTGATGCCGGTGGCCCCATGTCCATGCTGGCATTGGGGTAGAACTCAGGGCAGGGCAGTGGTACCAATTGCACCGTCAGCTTCCGATGTCCCCGACCCTGCTAGGCTCAGGCCTCCAGTTTGCCGCTCCAGTCTGCGACCACCTAGCAGGCTCATCCCTTGACGCCACACGCTCACCGCGAAGGATATCGATGTATCGACAGCTAAGTTGAGCAAGCTGGGGAACCCACGCCGTTGCCCTGGCGAACAGCAACCTTGGGGCGACTTCAAACAGCTTCGAAACAGACTGAAGCAGCAAGCAGGGTCGAGCAGATGAAAGCCGAAGCGCATTTGGAGTGAAGACCTCCATCGTAGCTCCAGGTGGAATCGTCCATCCTCGCAGATAGGACAAAGGACGACAAAGGGTTGGCAACGTTTTGCGCCATCAGGTGAAACCTTTCACTCTGCCTGCAGATGGTTCGGGCAAGTCGAAGTAGCAGAACCTCGAAATGTCGCTGTCAGCTGCTGAAGCACCAGGTTGTTGTGCTGATAGAACCAGCCTGTCGTATGGATTGCAAGTCATCCCACCAGGACATCCAGAACCACATGGGATCTCCTCGGCGGGGGAATAAACATAGTGTCTTCATTCACAGGGATAACCTGACAACCGTCGGAAAATCTCAGAAATACGCAGGATGGCCGAGCGTCACTGTTGCCACCAGTCGGATGCATTATCATTGGCCGCGTGCACCGGTTGATGATCTGCAGCCTTCGGCCTGGCACCCCGATCAATCCAGCCCCCATCCCACCAGGTACTAGTCGCTCCGAGGTGACCCGGCGGAAGAGTTCATGCTCTTCGAACATGTCACTGAGACGAGTCTAAAAGGCTACAACTTGATAGATCTCGCTGTCCCTTCCGTTCCATGGGGGGCGTTCCATCACCTTCATCAGAACGCGCAGGCGGCGGAACCGTGGTGACAGGCGCTGTCGTGGTAGGCCAGGGCAGCCATGGCCACCAGAGATCAGTGCCATTCTCGCCACCCTGCACTCTGCACCGTGTCAAGGCGACGGTCTGCAACTGCAACCTCTTTGACTGGTTCTACTAAGAGCACGCAGAAGAGCAGTCGCCTCAGTTGTGTTCGGCATGGTGTCAGGGTCGCTTTCAGCACGTCGTTGAGTCGATCGAACTACCTCTTTTGCGGCAGGATCTGGCCAGTTACGCCCCTAAACCATGCCTTCCGTACTTAGGCTTCTCTGTGCAGCCCAAGCAGCTGCCTGGATGAAGCTGGAGCCACCTCGTATGCTCGGACACTACTGTGCTGAGAAGGCTGCGGCCTTCGCGGCTGGGACGTGAAATTCGAGGATTCGAGGCCGACCAAGCAGTAATAAGTCAACTTCATACTCCCAAGTTGGAGTTCACTGTGCCGCCTGTTTTTCTGCCACATTTCTGCCCTCCAACCTTGGCTGTTCGTTCCCAAGAGAAGCCATTCCCACAAAAGGAAGCTCATGAAACAGCATGAGAAAAGAGTTTGAGTCTAGAATTCTTCCAAATCTTTGTACTGGCGACATAGACATCTGAGGTAGCCCGGCAGTCGCCATCGCCATCTTTGCGATCGTTCCTGCAAGTGGACCTCGGACAGCTCGCTAGACCTCGGGCAGGGAGCAACACGAGCCAGGCGGCTGTGGATTGACCCTCAAATTGCAGAAGACATGACTGATGCACTGATGCACTCCTACCCTGAGGTCGCCGCCTGGCTCAGCAAACGCATGTTGCAGCACGGGCAGTGAAATCCACAGCCGATGGAGCATCGCTGTATGCAATCCTTGCGGTCCTAGCGATGTTTTCTTGTAGCATCCTCCGACATGACCTATCCAGAGAAGTGCTTCGTCAAGTCCTTCTACACTCTCTCACGGTTCAATACTTACTCCATCTGATAGCTGACAGAGCTGCAAATGGCTGAGTGTCAAGACGGCATCACTTCCACACGTTGAGTCATAGGCAGCAGGCACACTTCGGCAAAAGCTTTCCAGCCTAAAAAGTTGCCCAGGAGAACACTCCGAGGCTGTGCACCATCATGTTGCCACGAGCTGAAGACCTGCAGCACACAGTAGAAGTGTGAACGGCGGCTCCGTCTCGCGGCCGCGACACGAGTGGATCTCAAGGAAAGGAGTAACTTACGCTTGCAAATGCCAAAGCCAAAAGAACAGGTTTCTGCCTGAACAGCAGCAGCGCCCCACGCAGCACTTAAAAGTGGCAGCTGCACCTGCACGACAGGGGCCAAGAAGTTGCTCTTTGTCGCATCTCAGTGTCAACACAACACACACAGAGCTTCGTGGCAGGACAGCCAGTCCAAGGTCGTTCCAGATTGCCTGGTACGTCTCACCTCTGCACTTGAAGTCAGGTTCCGTCTGCAAAGCCACTACCCCTACATGTGCAGCAACCCAATCAGAAGGTTTTTTTGTGCAGCCAGTTCACTCAAGCTGCTCAGAAGGTGCTCTTGCAAAAGGCCGAGCAGCGCAATGAAGATAAAACAGCCAAGAAACGTGGAACCTAAGAGCGATTTTGCAACACACGCCGCCTTTCTACGCATTGAAATCTCACATAGTCTCACCCTGCGTCTGCACAAGGCGCGGACATGCGTGGCAGAGTCCATCACCTTCGTCTGCCACACTTTGGCTCGCACCTTGCTGGGACACCATGTCAGGCAAACCTTGCAAGCTAGCCCATGCGGCAAAACACGATAACAGTTTGAAAGTACGACAACTGGAAACGTTGCCCATTTGCGTTACTGGCGTCTTGTAGTTGTGCGAAGGTAGACCCCTTGACACTGAAAAGAGCACCTAGAACTCCAAGCCATTCCCGAGAATCATTCCCGCAAGCACCCATGAGGCACTCCGTGGGTCCAGAAAATGCCCCGCAATGTTGCAGGAGCATGATCCGTGCTGCAGAAGGTAAAAGCTCGATTTCGGGAGGCGGAAATGCACGTGTCGCGAGATAGCACCATTGCCAACTTGTCGAAATTCAACACCACGTCGACGAACCGCGCATGGGACTGGAAACTTCAAGCAGCTTGAAAGCAAAAATTCGCAGGGGACTGGGGCAGGAGCACAATTTCCACCCGGAAGCACACCAAAACATGCATGGCACCTTGGGGGAGCGCGTTGAACAGCCGTCTGCCTACAAATCTCTGAAGACGTTGAATAGCCGTCTGCCTACAAATCTCTGAAGACTTCTTCAAACGGCATACAGCGCAGCCTGCGGGCGGCGCCTCTTAAAAGACACCTCTCTCTCTCTCTCGAAGGCGAAAAGCGCCTCCAAGTCTAGACCGCTTGTCAGCAGCCCTATCTAGCAAGCAGGCTCCTTCAAGGGATTATCTAGGGTGCACTAGCTGCCTCCATTGGGATCTGTCACGTGAAATTGGTGTTAAAGTGCGGAGGATGTCTGTATTTCCAAACCATTGCGAGTGGGAATGAGAAATAANTAGCTGCCTCCATTGGGATCTGTCACGTGAAATTGGTGTTAAAGTGCGGAGGATGTCTGTATTTCCAAACCATTGCGAGTGGGAATGAGAAATAACTTGTCTAGAAGGTTGCATAAAAACATCGTGTGAGTGTTCATAAACCCTAGGCGGCGCGCGCTGGTGAAGCAAATACTGATGTCGCAAGTACGCTTCTGTCATTGCTAGCTCCGTCCAATTTATACGAGGAGCGCCTGCTCTACGTTGTGGAAATTGTATATAATTATGTACGCTATTAAAGCAGAAATGATTCTCCAATTGGGCATCATGCCTAAGCAAGTGTCCCAAGTAAGCGATACGGGAGGATTGAATATGCTGCGAAGGGGGTTGCAGCCGTGGCATATGCTCATAAGCGAGTTTGAGCAAATGTTCGTTCGAACACTGCTCTTCCGTTGGGGAGAGAACTCGGTGATAGAATGAGCTTTTGATAGAAAATATTTTTCGTAAGGCTTTGTAATGTATGGTATTAAGGCGCTGTAACTGCGACTTCGTGTATGTCTGGGACTCCGACCCATACAGGAGAATGGCCAGTGTGATTTGCGCGTGGACCAATAACTTGCGCTTATGGGAGATTTGGGTGTGCCTATAAAAGGCGTCAATTGATTTGAGACATCTTATGGCCTGGGAGTATCTGTGTTGTACATCCTTATCTGCAGAGCCGTTAGGCTTCAAAAAGGCGCCCAGGTATTGGGCGGCCTCTGTGGGTTCTACTTCGGTAGTAGATGGGGGAATCTCGCCAAGGACCGGGGAGCAGCATGCGCAACGGCATGGGTAGGTCGGTTGGTCAATGNGGGCGGCCTCTGTGGGTTCTACTTCGGTAGTAGATGGGGGAATCTCGCCAAGGACCGGGGAGCAGCATGCGCAACGGCATGGGTAGGTCGGTTGGTCAATGAGGGCTATACGGCCCTGCTGATTAATAGAAAGGAGTTGGCATTTTTCCGGGTTTAATTGCAGTCCACGCTGTAAAGCGAGGTACTGTAAGAGGTGAAGGAGGCGATTAAGTGCCTGGGCTGTTCTAGCGAGAAGGAGC
>BGNK01000277.1:97456-272560 GCA_003297005.1 Symbiodinium sp. clade A Y106 | reverse complement strand
CCAGTGCTTCAGGTTGGCCACAACCGCTGGATCACGCTGGCATTATTCAGGATGCGTGCAGTTGGCAGCCAGTGCTTCAGGTTGGCCACAACCGCTGGATCACGCTGGCATTATTCAGGGCGAAGGCTGGAAACGGGAGCTCTTGGATATGGTCAAACACATCCGCGCGGAACGACTTGATGGGGGAGGCCTCGACTTATGTGACGATGATGGAGAGGTGTGGCTACCGGGAAGGAATCGGGCTGACAGTGGTTGCTATCTTGCCGGATGTGTTCAGCACTTGGCATTACTTTCTCGAAAATCGGACCAGAAGCTCTCTGAAGATCGTTTCAACTTGTTACGAACTGGGTTTAAAATCGCTTGGCGCCAGCGGGAGCACCATCATCTCAAAGCTCCTGCGGAAAGGCATGGACTATGCTGAAGTGGACACCGAAGTATGTCTGCGGCTGCATGCGCTGTTCACGGACGCACTGAAGTGGGCCGAAGAGCTCGACGAGCTGCGCATCCGTCGAATTGTGCAGCTTTACTTGGAGCGGCTGGCCTGGATTATCCAAGGCCTTGACTACAACTGTGCGGAGGTTGCCCTCAACTTTGTCGCCGCAGGCCGCCATCGGCAGTACCTTCATCAGCCGACGAGATGCAGGTGTACGTTGATCACTTGTGTCCTGACAAGCCCGAGAAGATTGCGAGCTGGTTGCTGTGTTTCTTTCCCAAAATAGATCCAAAGTTGCGGCTCACGACCAAAGAGAGCCTGCGAAAATGCAGGAAGAGGAGGGACTTGCGGCAAGAGCAGCAAAGCCAGTGAGACAGTGCATCCCAATCACTTCTTTCGCTGGCACCAGTTTTGCAGTATGAGACCACAAGCTTGAGCAGAAACAGCGAGAACTTGTTTGCTGTCGTGGATCAGTGACACGCTATCGGCCACACCAGCGCCAGCTGATTTCTGGATATGCTCCGAGGTCCCATCAAGACGTCAAGGATCAGGTGACGTCCCTTCAGGCTACGAGGGCCTTGGGATAAGAGTTTCTTGGGTCGGGATGTCTACCGCCAAGGCCCAACACGTTGGAAGCCAAGCCCGGGAGTTACTCCCCGCAACACCCGATGAACCAGCGAGGACCGCAGTAAACCCTTCGTACTGTATAAAACCTTCATAAACCCTCCAGCACTCCTATAGCGCCATTACATCAACCTAGAATGAAAGCCCCTATATAAAACAAGACCTCAGACATAGCTTTAAGCTATCTCTGGCACTTCCACCACCCTCATTGGCGCCCCCCTCCAAAAAAAGAAAGCCTAATCAGGGATTCCCGTGAGGGGGTTCCAGAATACGTGTAGGGGTCTTTTGATAAGGATTCGCTAGTCAGGGAGGGTTTAGATTGAGCGATCTGAAACTCCCCTGTATTCCGAAGACACTTCGTACATCGAAAATCGCAAACGAAACCTGGACCTAGAGCCCCACCCTTGAAGGTTTCAGGCTTACTTTAGGCCGGGAACTCTACAGTCTGGTGAAGCTTTGCATAAAGTCTGAGAGCAAGTGTCGGGATTGTTACTTGACTATTCAACCCAACCCCTGGAAGCATGAAGCCTAAGTTTCCAATGCTACTGTAACTTTTATACCAACTTCACCCAGTGAGTGGCTGCACAGGCTTACTGTAAATTCCTGTGAGCCTCTATAACCCCGAGCCCATCTCTGTGAGTCTCCTGAATGCTGAATCCATACGACCCACCCCCAATACCAAAAATACGAACCACGGTTTAGTCTAAAGTCTAAACTCCACAAGACTAAACCCCAAGCAAAATTTTGGGAATCCCTGACCTCAGACTCATAGAATTTAAACCCCGAGTTGGAACCTTTAAAACCTCAACCTTCTACCGTAACGACAGTGCTAAAACCCTGCACCCTAAAAGCTACGTCCTGGCTAGGTAAGAGAGAAAAGCAAAGCTACCAACACCTTCAGATGCAGTGGTTGCCTGCTGGGAGGCTTCTTTGTGGCTTCGTCCAGGGGCGGAGGCCGACTTTGACAAACTACAGAAGGAGGTCCGGGTTGGGAGGGTTTTTGGGCTCAGGGCTTTGGGATTAGGGTTGAAAGGATTACGTTTAGGTTTGGGGGGGTGTAGGTTTTGAGGCTTTGGGGTTCAGCGTTTGGGATTGGATTATGGGACTTGAGGTTTGAAAGTGTGGTTCTGGGGCTTTTAAAATCAGGAGGGCCCGAAGCTCTACCGTTCAGGGTTCTCGGTTTCTTAGAGGGTTTGGGCGTAGGACTTGGGACGCAAGTTGGGTTCAGATAAGGTTTCTACGTCTTCGCTCTTCTTCATTGTCGGGCAAGTGCTCTACTTGGGGCTTGCGGGAACAAGCCTTGCAACCCCAAGTTTAGGCCTAGGGGTCAGGGCTGTGCACGTCTGTTTGCGGAGATCTCCGGGCGCGCCTGCAGCGAGAGGGCTGCACTCAGGCTAGATCACGAACATCTCCACTCTAAAAGAGCGAACAACCCGGCATCGTTGGTGCGAGAAGCAGTCCCGGACCGTGGACTAACTGGGCTGACAACACGCTCACGCAGGTAGTTCAAGCTTTCTGCTGTGTCTCAGGCACCTACAGTTGCTGGAAAATTGTGCGCACAGCCAGGTGAAAGAGACGCGAGATTTGGTTTTAAGTCTCCAGCCGCGAGCCAAGGATCGAGGGACGCTGAAACACTCAAGCAAGCAAGCCCCGCCTGCACCAAGAGAATAAACAGAAAAGAGCCAGAACCTCTGCAAGTAGGCTCCACGAGTCTTTGGGCGTAAAAGGATACTCAAACTACGTATGCGCATGTACCTTTGCAGAGCAGTTTCTGTGATTTGGTATACTCCAATGTATTCTATTTGTAAATAAGTATGTATATGTATATGTATATGTACAGGTATATGACGGTATATGTCTATGTCTATGTCTATAAATATGTACATGTACATGTACATGTATATGTACAGGTTGTTTCCCAATGACGTATTCAGACCTTTATCCACTGTATCCAGCTCAGACGACATATTCGACAAGGGAAACTCCAAGTCCAAGTAAACAGTTGGGATTTTCATGAAGATGTAGAACTCTTTCTAGCATGGCGTCGCCCGGCTTTGAAGACGTCCAGAGCTCGAGTGCATTTTTTGGCAGCTGCAGGAGGATGCTAAATCTCGGCCTTCGGTTAAAAGGTAGCTTTAGTGCGCTCGCCGGGCCCGAGGCCTGGAGCTCTTCGGGTCTTAGCGCGGTTCGGGAAGGGTTAGGGTTTAGGGTTCGGGAAGGTTGAGCCTAAAGCTCACTTTTGAATGTCCTGTCCGTGTTTTTCGCTTGCTCTCTCCTCTCAGGTCGAGACCCGTGTTGGAGATCCCATCGGAACATAGCCCGCAGAACCTCAAGGCCAGGCAAACCACAATGGCCATGTAAACGCACAGCTCCTCTCTGTAGTAACGCAGGCACATTAGTCTCATTGCCACTGTGGTAACACTCGTGCTTGTTTTAGCTGTTTAGCTAGTTGTTTCATTGCTGACCATGCAGCCCGGAGACGCCAGCAGCTTTGGAGTATATAGACTATACGTGACTTACCTTTAATTGCTGTACCGCACTTCTACTAATCATCAAGACATCAAGATGTGTTCCTTCACCAGCAGGTGCCAGGGCTGCCAGGGCTCTTTTCCAAGACTTCTTTAGTCTTTAACCACAAAGGAGGGAGGTTCTTGTGCAAGAGGGGCGGATTCTCCTGACGCAGATAGTGATACGGATCTTCCCCGTTCCAAGCAATCTGCGCGCAGCACTCGTCGACGGCATGTCACCACCGACTTGTGAGTGTAGGCGTAGTGCAGCGACGATACATTGCTACACTTCCCGATCCCTTCCACCTCGTGCAGCGCCGTGGCGTGCGAGGGCAAACAAGGGACCGTAGTTTTTGATAGTCTTTGGGTCACACTTGCAGCCGTTGCAGAAAGAGCTCGAGGTTTGGACGTCAAGGTCGGGTTATCGACGGTTTCATCTTTGTACGAATCGCTCATCACTCAATCTTCTCCCAGGTGGAGCTCATCGGTTAATTGGGCAGATCAAGTTGTCGACCAAAGCCCTATAAGAAAAGCTAGCTACAAGTACTACTCGTAGCAAGCTTGCACACATTGACATGAGAAACCAAGAGAAATTACAATGCTGACCATAACTGTAGAAGGTGCAGCAGCTGGAGGCAACTCTTACCGACATCCGCCGTGATCTGGTGGGATGCATGGGCGCCCAGCGTTGTGTCGCACATGTCTCAAGGATTGCGACTGTTGCATGACTCTGGATCGGCGGCTGTCGTGATGCACATTGTCGGGTTTCGACCTACTGCTGTCAGAGCAAAAGCACCCTGTGCAGCCCAAATCCTCGCACGACACTTAGCCTCCCGCCTATCATGGCATTCCCGAAAAGGCTGGAAAGCCATGTAGCATTCCTTGGCACAGCCCGGTTGACCCCTCAGGTGTGGATGCCCAAGAGCAGGCAGAATCTAAGATTTCTACAAAGGATTTGAGAAGGGCTCTTTGTGGGATTTGTGAGGGCTTTACAGGCTGATCAATATATTGGCTTGAGTGTATACTGCTTATGCAAGGCCGAAATGCCTTATCGAGGTTGTATAAGGGCTCTTGTGCGAGTTGGGGTATAATTTCATACGCAGATCCGCCGAGGAGGATAGCGCATGCTGTGTTCAGAGTAATCATGGCGGGTTCCGGCTTCGGCCCCCCAATCCCTACACACCCTAGGCCCTACATTTCCGGGTCTGTTTGTTTTGGCAAGGGTTCAGGCTTCGGGAGGTCTTGCCCCATAAGACCCCAGAACCCTCAAGCATCACACCCTGAAGCTCTACCACATACGTATACCTGAACCCCGAAACTCCAAGTTCCATTTCGATGCTAACTTTGGAGTTCAGGGTCAGAGCTGCGGGCCAGAAACTTGTTGAGCAGCTTGGTTTCACGGGCTACTAAGCCCAAAGCCCCGCAAACCTCCAAACACGTCCAGGGGCTTTTAGGACGCTTAAACCTTAGGGCTTCTGGCATTTTCGGATTGGATTTGGAATCGTTTAGGCTAGAATAGCGCTTAAAGTCTAGGATAGGCTCGTGATTTATTTGTTCTATGTTGTCCGCACTAGCTGGAGCTTCTTGTGCTTGTTGCAGGCCAGTTCAGGGGTTAGGCAAAAGCCAGAGCGAAGGTTTTCAAAGTGTTCGGCTTGGGTATCCTAGATCCTGTGGCCACAGGCCGAACACTTTGAAAACCCTCGCTCTGGCTTTCGTCTGACACCTGAACTAACTTTCACATGAAGTGATCTGATTGCCAGGCTCGTCCTTTCGTTGCCTTTCAAGAACATATAGAATCCGTAGCATACCCTTACAGAAAGCTTTTTGAACTCGCAAGCGCAGGTCGAGAAGCTTATCCAGTCCTTGCAGAGAGATTGCTCAGAGGTCCAGGAGAAGGCATGAGTGCCGTCGTTTCGTTTAAGGGCCGAGTCCGAGTCGCTGGAGAATAAGCGGTAACCTTTTCCCCCATCTAGAAAGTCGACATAGTGGTCCATGTAGGACTCCTGCAAGATGCCAAAAAGGAAGATCATCGGCAGAACGGGGATTGTCGATATAGATAGGTGAGATTAAGCAGTCGAACCGCGAAATCTCATTGGTGGCTGGTGCAGCGAGCTGGGCTTCCCGGCTTCAGTTGAGCAGCCGATCTCTCCGAATGTTAAGGGGTCTCCAACCCCGAACCCATGTTGCAAGCGCAGGTTCGTCTCCAGAGCGCTGCAAGTGAGGAGCAACGCTCGCTTCACCAGGCTCTTGCGGTCGTATTTGATGATGTCCCCAACAGGAACCGGATCAACCTTCGACTCACAAAGCCCCTGCCTGCGAAATTTCTGGATCCCCAAACCCAACACCCCAGTGCCAAGCTTTGCACAGGTCATCTCCCAGAGTGCCGGAGATCTTGGAAAAGGCATCGAGGAAGTGTCGAGACCTGAGGCGCTCTTCATGTTCTTTTAGCTAATGGCCTTCAGGTGAATATCTGAAATGGTTACAGCGTTCACACATTGTGGGTTCTGGTCGGTGTACAGTCTTGTCGGGCTCCTTAGGCCTTAGGCATACTCGCCGTTATTATGGGGAGACTACATACTAGTCAGCACCTGTATCTCATAGAGTTTACAAGCACCTCGCGGGTCCGTGATGAACAGCTTGCTTGTCATGCTCTTGCACATACACCTGTGTGCATATGATGATTCCGGTGTTTGTGGCGGACTGCGCCGGCACGGGACTGTGAAAGGAACGGCAAGTGGGAGCCGCAGCCGTCATGTGCGCCTAATACCCGTAGCTCGTGCGGAAAGTAGTGACACTCTTTTGGCAGTAAGTGCATGTGCATGCGCATGAGTACATACATACATACATACAATGCATACACACATGCAGTCATTCATTGCTTGGTTCATTCCTTCGTTCGTTCATTCATTGATTCATGGATTCATTAATTCATTCCTTCATTCATTCAATTCATTCAAAAATTCACTCAAATCATTCATTCACTCGTTCGTTCATTCCTGCATTCATTCATGCATTCATTCATTCATTGTTACATTACATAAACATGCACGCATGCATGCATACTGGCATTCCGTCTCTCATTCAGTTGCTTGCTTACTTCCCTGCTTGCTTGCGGGTGTACATACATAAATGCATATTTCCATGCGTACATTGCAGTACATCGCGCTACACCGCGTTGCGCTGAATGGCATCACACCGCAATTCACCACACACACGCACACACACACACACGGCACAGCGACTGTTCTTAGCGTGTGTTCTTGTCCCCCATTCGGTTAAGAAAATCTCTGAGACCGGCCCGGTCCATGGCCTGCTTCCGAGGTCTGCTGCGATGCTCCAAGCGGAGAGCAATCTCCGACAGGCCCTGCTCGGATGTTCTGGGCAAGTAAGGGGGCGGTGTCCTGTAAGGCATTCAATTAAAGAACTTGGGGTGTCGCGTTGAAGCTGCAACACCTTGAAAGAAACCTCAATGAGACTGCCTGGTCTTTTTGCCATCTGCCGTGTAGGGTTGCATTGTCCGGACCCTGCAACCCCTACAACTCTCTGAAACCCGAGTGCAATCTCTCCTACACGAACATGGAACCCGAACAGCCATCTTTCCAAGGATGGCCACTCAGCCTAGCCTGCCCAATCCGGTCCTAAAATCTAAACTGCCCTGAGCCCTTGGCAACATAAGCCATAAACCTTGCGAGAAGCCTACAGTAAACCGTCCTCCCTCATCCGGTGCTTTTGGGGTCAGGGCCCGAACCCCGTACACGCGCTGAGCCGACCCTGAAGCTGAACCATGGGCTTCCTAGTCCCAAACTCCGAGAACCAGCCCGAGGGCCGCAGCACCCTCGATCCCTGATCCCTTTAGACTCGAACCCCCCTTAAACCCCCGACGCCTCACAAAGCCCCATATCATAATTCCCTAAAGCCTAAAGCGCTTTAGAGCTTTAGAGAGCCCAGTGCCGTGATGACCTGAAGCCCCAAGACACCCATGCCGTGATCCCCTTCACGCGGTGAGCCTGAAAAGATGGCCTCCCAAGCAGGAGATCCAGAAGAACGACCGTGAGATACGAGCTGCAGCCCTGGGACTTCTGGGGTTGAAGGCTTCGGTTCTATGTAGAAGGAATTTAGGCCCTAGGGCCCTAGGGCTTCTACTCTGTAGCGTGTTTGTGGTTTGAGTTCTAAGTGCTTGGCGGATTGGGCCAGATGTTGCTTCAGGAGTATTGGTGGGGTTGTTTTATGATGGGTCTCGAGAGCCAACAGCTTCAGGGCTTCAGTAGATGTTCGCCGTATCATGTTCTTATCGTTTGACGTGGCTGGTGCCAGGTTCTGCAGGGGTCCCTGTTCAGAGACAAGCAGCTGGAATCAGCAGCTTCGCATGTACGAGTGAAAATGTTTCCGAATCGGAGAATACTGCACCCTAATGCTTCTACGATGAAGTTCTCTATGAAGTAAGATGCCGCACGAACTAGAGTCCGTGCGTTTTGACGGAGGCATGTGTTGATTTTTTCCGGCAAAATCGTCCACTTTGGGCTTCTACGGGAACTCAGAATCCAGTACAGGAGGGTCCTTTCTGGGCATGCTGTACCGGCACGCTCGCATGTTGGAACATTGGCAGAGATTCCTTTGCAACGGTAGGCATGAGACAGGATATTGACGCAGGTTGGATCTTTCGGGAGCGCTATGTTGCCTGAGGTTTCGCTGTAGTTCTAGTTTGGGGTTTAACGTCGATGAGGGTTGCCAGCAGACTTCAGGATCCGAATTTCAGTAGGCTTGTTGAAGGAAATGAATCTCGCATGCGCTGAGGCCGAAGTGGTCGAGGCTGGGGAAGGGCAACCGGATTCGGATTTGAGAGGGAGTGATAGGGCTTCCCGGGTTTGCAGGGTTCAGGCTATTCAAACTAAAGCATTTGAGAAGCTAAGCTGTAAGGTTTAATTTCGACCGGGCTAGCTTTCGAACTGAATTGCTCTAGCACCTAGCCGTGAAATGTAGCTTCAGGCACTAGAACGGTGGGTTCACGTAGGAACCGGCTAGCTTAACACCTGGGGTCTCGTAAACGGGATCCTCTAATTAAAGTATAGGATTTACGGCATCTCCAGCGCTAATGACGGCTTCGGGGTTCGGTTCAACAGCCTGTGTAAGTACCTCAACCGCTGTCCTCTGCAGATGTACTAGCGGTAGATGCTTTGGAGAGGGCGTTGTTATAGAATGTGTTCTGAAATCTATCGTGGTGTCCTTGCTTGCTGCTCTCTTGTTTGATTCACTTCGATGTCCAATGTTTTCCGAGCTTATGTTTCACCTGCTCAGGGACAAATTTTCCAGAGGATTTTCGGGCATTGGCATAGTCTCGGCATGTGCATTGTTGCAGCCATTTGGGCATTCGAGCGCGTCCTCCCCTGTCCCTGCAACACTGCAGGGCGATTTTGTCTGCAGGACCGAAGTAGGCGGTTGTTTCGTTCTTACGGTTTCACAAGCTGCCCCGCGTTACAGAGAAAAAGGGTATTTGAGGAAATGTTGTGGCTTGGGCATTCTACATCCCTCAGCCCTTCTTGGGAAAAAGGCCAAGCCCCAGCCATATAGTTCCAACGATCCCTTCACCCCGACCTCATAAACGAAGCAGAATTACTGCGATTATTTCCTGTTGAAGGATGGCGCCAATGCCGGAGGCTGCCATGCGGCTGGGCAAAGTAAGGTTGCGAAAGCTCTGCCTGCGTCCCCCCCAAGGCATCGACATGCCTTAAATCCCGATGTCAATATGAAGGCCAATAAAAGCCCCAGCAGCAGCCAAGGAAGCTGCTCCTGGTGCGGCCAGCAGCCGCCCGTCTCGAGTGTTTTGGTAAAGCCGAATGATTTGGATTCTCGCATCTACGGTCTAAGGCTGGCAATGGACTGATGATGTCCATTTTGTCGTGATGCTTGGGGGATGGTGTTGAGGAGGAGGAGGAGGAGGAGGAGGGTGGTGATGGTGATGGTGATGGTGATGATCAGTACTCTGATGACGGCGGCATGAATGCATGTCGAGTATCTTGCATGCAACCTGCAGACATGGATGGATGTTTGCATGTGCACACACACACAATGACGTCTTTCCGACTTGCCGTTGTTTTCGTTCGGTCATGGTTAATGTCAGTTTTGGGTTAGTTGTCACTGGCAAATCTTTTATGCAACAAAACTTGTATTAGTTGTATGGCCCAGCTAGATCAGTGTTCACCTCACCTAGGGGGCTCAGCTTCCGACAGGATTGACTCTCTATAATTCCAATTTCCCTGCCGCGATGTTTGAGTGACAGGTGCCAGCACCCCTGGACCCGAACTTTTCACCGCTGATTCTGGGCAAGCGCAACTATCTCAAGGCCGTTGACTACTGCGTTTTGCTGTAGGTCAGAAAGTGTCGGAATCCTCCATACACATTCAGGTGAATTGACTACACGCACACCTACTCCTAATTCCTGATTCCCCTACAAACACACAGGGACAAGCGCGTTTTGTCAGGCGCGACACCAGGAGGGCTTGGGAGGCTTTCGTCTAGGATTTATGGTGGTTTAAGGTGCTCAGTTCAGGATGTGCCTCTCTCGATTGGCTTTCCTTTCGCAGTCTGGGGGCCAAAGCCATGAGGCCAGCAAGCATTTATTCTGCTGCTACACTCACCCGGTTTCCCCAGCTGCAGTGCAAAACTCCTGCGCCGTCCAAGTTAACAGCAAAGCAGCTGCACATCCATGAGGGAAGTTCCGTTCGACTGCCGCGCATTGTGCCACAAACAACGGCGCTGCAGAAGTGAAGGCATAGTTGACGATCGTCGCACATGGGAACTATTCAAACCGAGGGGTTAGCTCCATCCCTGTCTGTTCCTGACTGAGTCAAATATGTGTGAATTACAACTGGGGTCGGCTCAGGCCCCAGTCTACCCCCAAATCCAACCTAAGCCTTCACTGGTCAGGCCGTGGCTGCTAGTGGCAGCAAGGCTACGCTTGCCACTGGTCAGATCGGAGATTGGTCTTCTGGGATTGACATTGAGGCTTTGGAGGATTTGAGTTTGTGCTAGGGCTTGAGGGATTTATCGTTGTAGAAGTACAAGCAAGTGTCCATGCAGATTTGCAAATCCCTGTTATTTGCAATAGACCCCGACCCGGTAAAACCCAACCATTGAAGACGCCGGCAGCCACGAAACCCTTGAACCCGATACCTTCGCAGCGCGAAACCCTCGACCTGCGACCTTCAGCCCTAATTACAATTCCTGGAGCCTTGCATGCCTGGTGCGAGCGCGACCGTCGCTCAAATTTATTCAGTTTTCGAGGATTGGGCCCTGCCACGAGCTGATGGCTGCGCTCGTGCCTTTGCAAAAGTGGTGTGGACATACATGTCATTGAATGTCGTGTCCATAGGATTTACGAAGTTTGGGGTTCGAGTTTAGGTTCCATAAGCTGTCTGGGTTCTATGTTCAGGACCCGAGTCTAAGTTGTTTGCAGTTCTTCCTTAGTTAATTACTCCGGACTTTCTGAGTATGTTTCTGCACAGTCATGCCCCATGAGGATCCTGAGAGATGTCTAGAACACCCTCACGAAAACTTCCGAACATTCGAGTTATGCAGGGCTTCAATGCCCGCCTGAAGATTGATGTGACATCTGCCTTGGAGTGGCTAGGGAATATACCCTCAACCCGCGCCCTCACGCTTCAAGCTTTAAACCTCACCTCGCTTTCCCCGCCCATGTCACTGCAGGCTACACGCTGCCTGTGTTTGCAGAGGAGCTTCCTCTTGTCGCAGTAGCCTTGCCGAGCAATAGCCTTGCTACCTTTAAACTTCAAACCCAGGCTAGACCTCTTTTTGATGTTCCTCTCTCACTTTTGAAGCTTGCAAAGACGGCTTCTCCATTGAAGTAGAGTATGGATGGGCAGAGCCGTGTCCCGTTTAAGGGTTGGGCTGCTGCTACACACATCGCAAGAAGCACAGCGAGATGGAAGGATCCTGAGGGCCTGACGCTACCCCCTAAACCCTAAACCCTAAACCTAGCATTGAGACCTGAACCGCCGTGCCTGCTTTGAGCGAGAGTGCGAGTCGAAACCTAAACCAGTAGCACCGAGTCTGTAGATTTCCTTTTTCACCGCCAACACAAGCATCGTTGCTGATTCGCAAGTACCTAACTAGTCGTAGCTGCATTGACCCTGCATTCACAGCTTGTGTTTTCCTTGTATAGGCTTTGGCCCAGGCATCCGTAAAAGGTGCCTCAGGGATCATTGTTTGGCCATACTTCTATTGCACCCGTAACCTGATGTGGATTCCTTTTTGCATCAAACAGCAATGAGCAGCTGCCGTTTTCTTCACCAGACACGTGCGCCTGAAGCTCCGCTGTGAAATGCCAAGTCGTTAAGTCGAAGCCCTCACAGAGCAGCCAAAAAAACGAGCCTGGAGTCAAATGCGGCATTCGCTGTCAGGACAGCAAGGAGGTCGAAGCCTCGATATATCTGGCGGGAGTCCTCATCCAAGAGCAGAAGCCTCGCTTGCAGGTTTAGGCTTGCCCTGTTTACGAGTTTGGTGTTTTCGGTTCCAGCAGTTGTGTTGCTGCTATTACCGGGCTTGCGGACAATTGTCGCAGTGGTAGCAGCTTTCGTTGTCGTCGCCGTAAACTCGTAAACTGCGCGGAGGCAGTCGTAGCAGTAGCCACGATGATAGAAGCAGCAGAACGGCGACTATACGAGTATTTCTACCACAGTCGAGGAGGTCATGCATACAACATGCACCGTTGTCACGAAGACGGCGCCTACTGTCACCGCCACCACCAGCCACTGTATCTCTGACGCATTAGTACTCGTACAACTACCACTACCACTACCACGACGACGAATGTGCTGCTACTGCCTAGTATACTTATTATGTGGAAGACACACCAAGACGAACCCTCCATCTAGAGTTGATGGTGGGACGGCGACGATTGCGACTGTGTTCCTTAAATGCCTGAATATGACCTTTGGCTCCAGATTCGTTTATAGGAGGGCGGGTCATATAAGACAGGGATCGGAGCGTAACAGGAAATTTCTATTAGTGATTTGTCTGAATAGTCGCTTACAAAGACGGGGTTGAAGCGAGCACCCCTAATAGCCCAGCGTTTGGGTTTCCAGATGCCTCTGTGTCGAGGCCCCAAATCCCAAACCCAGAGTTGCCTGAACCCGGAGAGCCCTAACTCTTAACACAACTTGTTAATGCTAAAACCTTATCGCAACATGCTGCTGGGAGCCTATACGACTTAAGGCTCTATGCCCTGATTCTAAACCCTATGCCCTGCAGTAAGCCTTGCTGCAAACCGTTGCAGATCCGCAATCGGCTCGAAGCCCCGTAAAGTAGGGGCGTGAATGCATAGTGCGTATTCCTTAGGGTCACCTGATACAGCATAATGCCGTATAGCATATAGTATAGAGGCTGCAGGGCCTTGTCTGACTATTCAAGCTTTGATAAGCAGAGGCCAGAACAATTCGTAAGAGCACTAGCGCTCCAATGTTTCGCCCATAGACTATACCGACTATACAAAAATTCTTGGATGCCCCTAAGTTACACGTATACTTGTTAACGATAAGGACCCCCAAATAAGGTACCCCGATTTTCGGAAACTCCCATATAGTATAGAGTATAGAGGCTCCAGGGATATCTCAGACGTTTCAGCCCAAAGCTCCTCCAAGGATTTGGCAGCGAAGCGCCCAGTCGATGATGCTCTGCGGTCCAGCAAAGATCTGCGAGGTGCCCGTTGGGCAGAGAAGAGTAATTGAGCCACGAAGGGTTTAGTATTGCTTGTTGGGTTTAAGGTGATTGTGGAGCTATGAGGTTTCTCTTTGTCTCTAAGTTGGTAAGGCTGACTCTTAGGCTTAGGACTCTGCAGAGTCCAAGATCTGGGTTTGGGCGGGTCGAGAATGTCTTTCGGACAGATTACTCAAGTGATGCAAGATGGGTTTGAGAATTTGGCAGTTTCGGATCCTGGGGCCTCTCAGGGTTTCGGATCCCAGGGCCAAGTCTCCTAGTTCGGGCAGGTCGCAGAACAGCTTCCTTGGGCATTGGCTGTGTTTGCCTAAGACATGCATCCACTGAGCAGGGGGGTGTCTGTGTGTGCGCGCTGTTGCTCCCTTAAGTGCTCTTACACCCTCAAGCCCGAAAAAGCTTCGGGTCAACCTCAACCTCTTCCGATTCCCATGTGCAGGCATTGAAGAAGGAGTTCTCCGTTGGCGGGACCTATGAGTTTGAGGTCAAGTCGATGCCAAACGTGTACCGAATCTGAACACAGGGTCCAGGGCGTCGGATAACCTTAAGCCCTGAAACAAAGTTTTAGGCTTTCGAAATTTAAATCCATCGCGGTTCTAAAGGCCCCGATCAAGGCATTGCCGGTACTTCTTGGTTCTTGTCTGCCCAGCTCACACTCCCATCTGTGCAAACTCGAGGTGCGGAACTCCAGATAGTGCGTTCTCCGTGACGATCGTCGCTAGCACCGCTGCACTGCCGGCAGCAAAGGACACGCCACAGGTCGGAGTCAGACTGTCCATCGTGGCGTTCAGGGGTCTGGGGTTCTGGGTTTTCAACGGCTGGAGTTTGTGTTGGGGTCGGCTTTGGAAAAGTCATGGCGGAGGTCCAGCCATTCTTCTGTCCATTCGCCAGGTGTGAATTCTGTAGGGGTTTGAAGGAAGCTTGTACAGATGCGCGAGGACTCCGCCCACAGAGCTGCTTCTGAATAAGGCTGCACGTAAGAGAGAGAGTATACCGGCGGCGGGTTTGGAAGGCATGCGCTGGGCTTCGTTGAAGCCTTGCAGTCTGGGTATCACTGCAATGCAAGCTTGCAAGAAATCCACTTGTTATATGCTCCGAAGCCACAAATGCGAACATCGTTGGCCAGTCATGAGGACCCTAAGGATCCAAGAACCCAACATATAATTGGTAACTTGGGTTTTGGATAGTAGTAGGTATTTCGGGCAGTATATGAGTATTAGGTACTTGGACCCTTGAGAAACTTCATCTTCATGCTATGCCTGGGTTTCTCGTTTCAACAAAGAGGCTAGCACCTCTTCTCGTTAGGTGACGATTGTGGAAGTTTAGTCGTCTACGGCAGCTATCACCAAATCGCTGTGATCCACTGGTAGGTTTGCGGCAAAGATGCCTCTGGTTGCAGACTGGCCTTCGACCTTGGCAAGAGTGACATTAAGACGCTGTGCTTGAGTCTAACAGCTGCAGCAAATCGTGCTGCATGCTATGCGATTATTCCCCCTGCTCCTTTCATCCTGACAATTCATGGACGGACAATGACCTGACATTGTATCTCAATTAACGTTTGTTTAACTAGTTCCCTAGCCGCTGGTCGCGACCCCGTCAGGGTCACGACCGTCCAGGCATTGAAACATGACAGAGCATCGCAAAGTGCAGGTCCTTGACTGCTTCCGCTCAGGCACTACCCCGTTTGTATTTTTCCATCCTTGCCGATGCACTACACCGAAGCCCCACGCGAATGCTCCTGTTTTGTAAGGTTCTGGATGCGACTTCCAAAAGAAGACTTTGGTCTAAGCTGTTTCGTATTCTAGCTTAGGCCGAGCATTCATTCAGAGTCCAACACGAATACTGACAAGCAATGAAAACCAATGAGTACAATTTATGAGACTTATTCATAATTGCCTTGCTTGCCCGAGCAGTCATGAGAGCCCCTTTGAAGTCGCCCGAGCCTGCGCTATCCAGATTCTTCAGGATGCAGACCCCTAATCAGACTTGGAAGTGATATTTCGTTTGTTCAAGAAGTGGCTTTTGCTAGTCACCGGTCAACATACCTTCTTCAGGACTGGTTCCCATACATCGACCTAGTCCGATATTCGGATGTTTGGTGCTTTAAAATTGTTGTTCCTACACAACGCAGTGGAAGAACCGAGAGTGCGAGCAGCCTGACTCCTCTAGCTTCACCCCTGCCGGCACGCGTCGGAATCCGTAGTGACAGCGTGGCTGAAGGACCGTGGCTGTCAAAGACAACCAGGTGGTCTACTCGAGTCATGGCCGTGTTGGGTTTCTTATTGCTTGTTGAGGCTGAGAGTTTCATAGCTAGGGAGCAGCCGAAGTCCCACTTTGACATGTTGGGTAAACAGAGAAAATCTCATGTATACATGTTCACAGCACGTACATACACACATTTTTAACATATCTACACACATACAGTAATACAAACGTGTAGGGAATATACACAAGTATACAACAATATGTACACATATATGCATACATTCATGAATGCGCACAGACACATGCTCAGAGTGTCTGAGTCCAGGAGGGGTTCAGTTTAATTGCTTGCGCTATGTTGTTTTTCGAGCCAGGAAAGAGACAGAGTGGGATGTCACAAACGCGGACCCCGACTATCATTACAAGGCGATCGTCGACGCTTTGAAATTGGCAAAGGAGCGAACCTATCCCGGCAGCCTGGTAATCACGAAGCCATAGCCCAGCCATCCTCCTCTGGGAGTACAACCCTTTCGAAATACCCTCTGGTAGAATCACGACGCAGGCATGGCTGCAACTTGATTTTCAAAAAAGGGCACTTACACTTTTCGGCCAGGACATCTCAGCCCGGATGCAAAAAAGGGCATTTACACCCGGACACGGGGCCAAGAGCATGCACACAGGCTCACGTTTGGATTGATAAACCCGAAGATGTTGCAAAGATCTGCAAAGTGTGACGTCTCCGAGAAACGAGATGTAAGCCAACACTCACAGGACCTGGCATGGAGTGATCGTTTTGGTTTTTGATTTATTAGGTTTCAAGCCCTATTGAGGCCCTAGAACTCCTGGAATCTGGAATCCGAAGCTTGAATTTCACCGGCACCGGAGAGCAGGAGAAGCTGCCGACCGTCCAAGCCATAGGTGGCAGTGCCACAGGAACGGTTGGCGCCAACAACGAGGCCACCTGGTGTCTCTCGGCACGAGGCTTCCAGCTTTGGGGTTTGGGTTTCTTGCTGTTGTTCCCGGAAGCAGACAAGGACAAAGATAGCCAGAAGTACCGGGGATACTTTTGCTGGCACGCTCAAAACATGCTTTCCGAGCCCGGCGGATTTTGCCTTCGAAGGTCGGCACAAATCTAGCAGCCGATGTGTTTATAGAGCGGTGGTTTCGGGATCTCGGTGGCCTCGGCACACATCGTCTACTACAATGGAGCTGAGGTGACATCTTCCCCAACGTGCCACCACCTGTCTACAAGGACCGGATGCCGAGCGGGATTTTGCCTTTGGGGTTTTTGGGGCTTCATTGGCTTTGTCTTGACTGTTTCTGGGTCTGCCCAGCCACTGCTTCCACTGTCCAGGCTCCAAGGAGGGACCTATAGGATGCAAAAGCCACACGCAAATCCTGTCGGCCGGTCAGTTCTGGAAGTTAAGGCACATGAAGCGGCAGAGCAATGCAAAACACCAAGCCAGGGTAGGTGTGTGCAGTTTCAGCTTCCGGGATGGAGCGAGGAAATTCGAAATCTGAGCTTGTAGAAATTCCGGCTGATTAACTGCCTGGACACCCCAAACTGTATGAGCAATGTACACATCTTTGAGTCTGAAACTTCTCGATCCCTAAACCCTACGCAGCCTCAAGGTGCGACAACTAATGCCTGCCCAAAAGAGACCTTCTGCCAGGCCAAGGTGGTGGACATTTTCCAGCGCATCTCCAAAGAGTTGGCTGGGAGCGTGCCCCTGAAGGTCATCAACGATGGCGAGGTGTGGGCGCTGGTGAAGGATGTCTGCTTAAGGCATGGGGTTTGTAGGGCTTGCAGTGGGTCGACGGAGTTCCGCGAATATGAACGGCAGTATCTTGTGAAAGCGGGTCTTCCGGGTTTGGGGTTTAGGAGGGTTTAGGCCGGCATGAGCAGATAGACCACAGAGTACACGATAATGTCTTCTCTCAGTCTGCGCCATGTAAGCCTGAAGTATGTCGTGAGCCTCTCCCCAACACCAAACTATGAAGGAGCATGTAGGTATTTGCATACATGAGCAGCATGGGTATGTAGCTGCGCTGTGTGCGCTGCGTACTCAGTCATTTAAATGTGTATGTGGCCGGTCTATATCTATACAAATTATTTGTATACATATATATATAATTATTTATTTCTATATATAGAAAATGTAAATCTATATACCGGCGTATCTGTATATTTGACGTTATATATATATATATATATGTGTTTTTATTTGTTTATGTACATAAGAGTGTTGTCATAGATACACACTGGCATGTTCGTTTAGGTCGTGTTTTTGCTGACTTGCTTGTGTACATGGTGTTTTCATATGTGTTCACATTACAGCCTTGCCTGCATCAGAGAGAGAGAGAGAGGGAGACAGAGAGAGAGAGAGGGGGAGAGAGAGAGAGAGAGAGAGCGAGCGAGCGAGCGAGCGAGCGTGCGTGGGTGTGTGTGTGTGTGTGTCTGTGCGTTTTGTTCGTGCATTGCTGTTTTGTTTTTGTCTTTGCATTACGTGTGTTTGCTCTCGCTCTTTTTCTCTCTGCGCTCTTTTTCGGATTCCCCCGCCGTCGTCTCCATACCTTTGTCAAGGTCACGGCTTTGGCAGCGGTGCAAAAGCTAGGCGGCAAGGGCAACGCTACTGGGCTGCAATGGGTGCCGGCATGTTGTTGCGTGTTTTTGTGGAAGTGGAACAGCATCTGTTACCAATAGTTGTTGTTTTGCGCCAATTTCGCTTAGGACAAATTACTTGCCGGACTTTTTGCTTGCAGGGCTGAGGCTTGGTTACGGTCGCATCGAACGTGCGAAGGTCCTGGCAGTGCTCTCACTCGAAATTCAACCTGCACTTGCAAAATGACCCCATGCGCCAAACCGACAGAACAAGACAGGCTCGCCAATGTCCGGGAAAGCAGAAACCTTAAACGTGAAATCGCGCATGCAGTTATTTGTTGGTAGGGCTCAGCCTCACGCGTTGCCTGGCGCTGCTAGACCCTCTGGATGCAACGGCAGAGACAGAGAAAGCGAGAGAGAGGATTATTTGTTGGCTCTCATGGGGGTTGCTGCAGAATCCCGCTGACAAAAGTTTCAGCATATGGGTTTGGAGCGTTGGAGTCTGTGATTGACCCAATTTGAAACGAATGTCACGAAGCAAACCCACACAGACAAACTCCTGGCTGAAGCCTACACCCCGAATCCCAAACCGTGAAGACACAGGTCATGGGCATCTCCATGGGCTCCAGTGAGGGTGGCGGCTATGCAAATGCAGTCGCTCGGCATCCCTGGAATGCATGTACCATTTTCGGGCCTAGCGGTTTGGCATTCCGTTTTGAGTGGAACGATTCCGAGGATGGCAACTTGATGGGGTGGATCAATGAGCCACCATGCTGCAGCTTCAGTCGGCACCCTTCTTCCAGGGGCAAGTTTGCTAAACACTTGATTTCGTCATCCCAACTCGTCAGTCCCAAGGCCGTGAGCAGGATGGCTTTTGGAAAGCGGCTGTCTTGTTTGTTTAGGATTTCAAGCGGGGAGGTTCGGGGCAGAGGGCCAAAACACTACAAGTATCGAGGAGGAATACCGAGAACCATGGGTGTCGATTTCTTGTTCGAGGGTGTAAATGCCGTGGCGGACCCAAACAGATCGACATGTACCCTTGTACTTGAACCCTGAATCCCAGAGCCCTCAACCCGAACCCTTCTTCAACCCCAAACTTGCAAAGTCTGATATTTAGGGTTTAGGGTTTAGGGTATGGGTGTAGCTGCGAGTTGTATGCTTCCATCCATCCAGAACTCCCAGTATCCGAGCATGGAGCCCTCCCAGGAACAGTTGAAGGAACCCTCAATACAGGAACTCTTCCGAATCCCACCAGACATCACTAAACCCTAAGCTCTGAACTGATAAGAAGAACCCTTCTAGAATCCCAAGAGAGCAGGCTGTGCTACGTGAAGTTGGACTTGAACCCGGAGGTGCCTTATCTGCTCTCGAGCTAGAGTTGCGGAGGTTACATCATAATCCGATAATGATTTAGGTTTAGGGTCTCTAAAAGATTGAAATTCAATTGCTGCAGGCACTTCAAAGAGACCTCGTTCAAAAAAGTGTCTCTAAAAGGGTTCTTTCTGGGCTTATAGGTTTTATCTGGACGAAATAAATTGGTTTTGGGTTTACGACCCCAACTTCCATTAAAGCCCTGGACCCCAAACGTTCAAGCCCCAGAGACAGCTCGCATCCTCTCCCACAATGCCAGATGGACATATAGAATTTCCGAAGTTCTGCCAGCTTAATTTCCTATTGTGAAGGCATGCACCAAGGCCGGCTGATTTAGGGTTCAGCAGCGCATGGCATAATGTGACCTCGTGATTAGTAAAGGCCCCCGCAATAGAGCTAAACTCGGCCCGGAACTCAATAGTGGAGCAGCCCCCTCAATAGAGCTAAACTCGGCCTGCACATAATAATAAACTCCCCTCAATAGTCGTACTTCCCGTCCCGGTGTTTTTTTAAAGGTCTAGGCAAATAAACACTCCAACCACAAAGTGACACGACTGTACTACCGTACTACAACTGTACTACTACTGTACTTCTACTGTACTATTCTGATACTGTACTACTACTGAGAGCCCTGGCCCCAAACAACTTAGACCCCGGCCCCCCAAACAACTAAAGATGATCAGGGAGGCGGACCCCCCCGCCACTATCAGGGGGTGGGGGCGGGGCGGGGGGTTACTAATCAGGAGACACATTAGGCGACCCCAAACGCCAGACCGGAAGAGGTTTTGTGACAGCACCGCCAAACCCCGATCCAAGGCGCCCACGGACCCTTGGACGAAGGGTGCCCACACCGGGATCTCGCACATGCGCCCCAGAGAGTGGGCTTGCGAGGAGACTATAAAGGCTTTGGATGCAGCAAGGGCTGTCTGAAAGCCGTACATATACGAAGGTGCGGATGCAGGCGAAAATTGACTGATTGCGCACTGTACCATTATATTATGCAGTCGTTTACTTGTTCACTTCGCCGCACATAAGGTTTCAGGGGTGCATGAAGTTCGATGCACTTGTTCATGATGGGCTGCCGCCCTGAGTGCTTAGACTTCCGATTGCAGGTACTTGGGACAGCGCGGGGCCACGAAACTCGCAGCCAAGGCCGCGAGGGTTCCTGTCGAGGGCTGTGTTTAACAAAACTTGAGCAGTGCCGGCATCATACCGTCGTCGTCATCATGCATCATGCGATGACGACACGAATGATTCTGAACTGTATCCTCGGCGAGGTGGAGGCTCTCTTAGAAGTGCCCGATCAGGACAACCCCACCTACACAATGAAATGGCTACAGCCATTTTGGCTCAAGTCATTTTGGCTCAAGATCTCGGCTCGAGCAAGAGGTTTTGCTGTGTCTGCGTTTGCCTTCTGTCTGGGGAGTGGTCACAGGGGTTGCTTCGGGGTTAGGGCTCTCCACCTCGCGTCGGCAGACATGTCTTCCCGAGAGATCAGCACCCCGCTCCCCCCCGTAGGGAGACACACTGAAGCCCTCGAGAAGCCCGCAACCGCAAGGGGTAGGACCAGGGAGATGCGCCCTCGGAGTGAGACGAGAGTCAGCCGGAGCTCCAGAGAACCACAGGGTAGACCGAGCGATAAGAGATCTCCTGAAGTCACGACCCCGGACTTGAAGAAAATATAATTAGAGCAAGGAGGCAAGACAGACGTTGACATCCTGACTTTGGAAGCCATAAGCTTCCAACGATTACCCCAGGTACCTCGGCATGCACGACGGAGCCACCTTCCGAGGGACCAAGACCAGCAGAAAACAGAACATCAAGTGAGAAGGCGATTGCAGCAGCAGTTCCCGAACCCCTCTTCAACACCCGACTTCTACCTCCCCCCGCAAGTTTTGATCTGACGGCTGATGATGAGGATGATGAAGCAGATGACGCTGAAGAGAATCAGGAAACACAGAGGGATGGGGATGACGATGATGAGCTCAAGACAGCAGCGCCTCACACTCTAACAGCCTATGATGCGGCACCGCCTGCTCATGGCTTGCGTCAGACTGGGAACCCGGCTGGAGGAGTGGGAATGTACCCCCTCAGCAGTGATGCTCCACCATGGATCCATGAGCTTCAGTCTGGCATAATGGGGTTGCATAATAAAGTTGACATGTCTAGAAGCGAACTTGCACAATATGGTGCGGAGATGCAAGCACAAGGCATTCGGGTATCGCATTTGGAAGCAGTGGCACAGGAACACACACAGCAGCTCCTACAGGCCCAAACACAAATCAAGCATTTCGAATCAAGGATTGCTGAACTAGACAAGATTCAAGAGCTTGAGAAAAGAATAAGTGAGCTTGAAGCAGCCAAGAGATACCTAACGCCGCCCAGACACACAGGACCACCGTCCCCTAGATCCCCTAGGAGTTCGACAGGAGAGAGTCGTGATGAAGAAGGCAACTTAGATATCATCATAGGGGGATGGTCGGATGCAAAGAGAAGCGACGCACAGCAGGAAGTGGCTAACATCTTCGCGGCCATAGGTATGCCTGACAGCTATAATGACCTCTGGGCCCCCTACAGTCGCACCAATTTCATCAAAGTCCAGCTAGTTTTCCCGGACCCCAATGCCCACATTAAGTTTCGCAGGGTTCATCAGCTCAAAGTCCTTGAACAACTTAAAGCAAAGAAGTTCACAAGTGGAGTACCAGGGTCCGAGGGGAACAGGATCTGGGCCACAAAGAGTAAGACAAGGGAAGAGCGTGAAAGAGTACGGGCACTGGTCCTGACCAAAGAGTTCTTAAAGAACCTTCCGGGTTACCAGAACAGGCCTAGCATTCCAGAGAAAGACATAGAGATTGTGTGGAACGGACGTCTTTTTGTGCATCACCTTCAGCTCTTGAGTTCGATGGACAGGGATGGAGAACCAAATGCAAACGACTTCATTATTAGCGATGCTAGGGGAAACCACATTCCATGGTTTGTAAGATCAGCCCAGTTCGAGGAACTCACAGGGTACCCAGCTGCTCAACTAGCTGACCTCTGGGAACAACATTGTCCTAGAAACCCTTGACCTGCACCCAACCCTCCGACCTATCTAGCAACGGCAGTAGGATGGAATGTCCAGGGCAAATCCATCACTGACGTAGCTACAGCGTGGCCAACTTTGGACCTAGGAGGGTCCGACTACTTAGGGCTTCAGGAGGTTGGAGGGTTGAAGGACCTTTCGAAACCCTGGGATACCATGCATGTAGAATTTGATGAACCGTGGACTTTCTACTGCACTAATCCACCGAAGACGTGGCGAGCAGTACTCCTTGGCATGCCATCGCGGAATGCGAGTAATGTAGAGACTGTAATNATGCATGTAGAATTTGATGAACCGTGGACTTTCTACTGCACTAATCCACCGAAGACGTGGCGAGCAGTACTCCTTGGCATGCCATCGCGGAATGCGAGTAATGTAGAGACTGTAATCCCGCTAGATGTGGGCATTTGCATCGTTTTGAAATCGAGAGGTTGCAGACAATTTGTAATTAGCGCTCACCTACCTCACCGTCAAAGAGAAGACTGCCTAGCCTGCTGGCAGGGGTTTCTTCAGCAACTCGACCTTGTACTCAGGAAGAGGCGTTTTCAGGACCTTGTGATCTGCACTATTGACACTAATTATGAGCTAGGTTCCTCTCCTGCCAGCGGGTCGTCAAGCCCCACAGATGAAAGAGAAGTGTACTCCCAGCTTCTCCTACGAGATCATGGTTTCGTCCACACTAGGCCTGAAACATTCACCTGGTGTAACACTAGGGGGTCTTCCTCGAAGATTGACTTTGTTCTTCTCTCCTCACCACAGAATGTACTCCACCATCAGTACGTTTCTGCCGAGTCGAACTACCTGCTTGGGTCCGATCATCGGGCTGTATGCGCTTCCTTTGATGTCCTAAGTGGTGCAAAACCTGCGAGACCTCATCGTAGACTGAATAAGTGCGGCAAGTGGACAGCAGACCCCAGCAAAGTTTTCTCGCATGCTCAGACCCTGTGTCACCATCTCGATCTCAGTGGGCGCGACCTCACAAGTGCCGATTTGGAGAGCCTTGCATCCAAAACTTGCTTTAGGCCCAAGAGCTACAGGTACAGGGACCCCCCTGAGATTCTTGACAAAATCAATCAACGTAGGAGATTAAGAGGTCGCGAAGCCAGAGAACTTGGGAAAGAGATCGTACGTCTACGAGCGGTTGCCAAAAACCTTTGGCTTACCTCCATCCTGGATAAGTCTGCTAACGGGGACTTCCGAGCCATCTCTTATTTCCGGAAGAGGCAGAACGTTCTGTCCTCCCATAATAACTATCTCGTCCGGGCTGGAGGTAAAACCAAAGCGATTCAAGATCTTAAAAACCACTTCAGGACCAAGTGGACGGAGACTAACATTATGACAGTCTCGCCGCTAGCCCTACTGTTCTCGAGCTCGAACGACACCCTGCAAAAAACACCCCTAATCACTGCTGAGGAGGTTTGTAGGGTCCTGGCTACCTGCAAACCGGGTAAGTCCTGTGGCCAAGATGGGGTGTCGTACGAACTCCTTCAGCTGGTCATGCAGACGGAATGCAGTGTGCACCTAGTTGACATGTTTAATTCAGTACTCTTCCAAAGTCTCTTCATCACCTGTCATGGGAAGGCATACAGGCCAAAGGCTTCTTCAGCTACTGGGGCCACACTGCACGAATACACATGACACGCTACTCGCCGATCTCAGCGGCGCTTCGAATTCGTGATGCAAGATGGGCATGCCGTGCATGTACTAATACCCGGAGAAAGCCGGGATCCTGGCCCAATGCATGTCGATTTCTACAAATCTTATGGGATAAACTTAGACCAATAGGTACACTTCCATTGTGGGATGACGCCGCAACCAATCGAGACTGCTGGCGAGACTTCACAGCACTCTGGTTGAAGCGTAGGAACCTCGACCCGCTCATCTACTACCCTAACCTCCATGAGGTTGATCTCTATGGCCGTTGTCTTATGCAAGTTGGTAAGACTTTCCGTCTTCTCCCCATGCGACACGAACCTGTAGAAGACCCCTACCCCTCTCCCTATGTCTTTGTCCCGGCACCAGTGGACGACAATGACCTTCAGGTCATACAAGTCTGCAGTGATGGGAGCAGTCGTCAGCGCAAGGGGGGCATGGCAGTAGCTATACTTCCACCCTATGGAGAAGTAACCGATGCGATCATCTGTAGTGGACGTATCCTGGGGGACTGCACTAATATCAGAGCGGAAGTCGTGGCTGGAGTAAGGGCTCTTAAACTCATCACCCAAATTCGCAGATACCTTGGGCCCCATATTCCCATTAAGTACATGACTGACTCGAGCTTTGTTCTGCAAGTCCTCAGTGATGTCATTAAACCCACTATCTACGCCAGTGACCTAAATGAACTACATTCATTGTGGTCCCAACTGCATGGTAGTGTCATCGCAGCACACGTCAAAGGACATGCAGGCCATGCACTAAACACAATTGCAGACCTAGCAGCAAAACAAGCCCTGTACCTCACACATGACCGACTTACTTATAGAACTGCTGACTACAAGAAAGCACACATTCTCCATCCTAATGCACCCCCCCCACCGCTCCCAACATGGCTCGGATCATGACTCGCAGTGCGCTGTAATACTAGCTGCAAGCGATGTGATTTCAGGGGGGGGGCAGGTCGGTTACGAAATTGGGGCTTTCAGTTGGAGATTGGGAAGTTCCTTTCTTCTCTGGTTCCTCTTAGCTGCCAAGCTGCCAGCTGTTTTCTGCATAGAGCGTGCCCTCTCAGGCCAGCAGCTGCCCCAAGCACCCTGCACCCGTAACTTTCCGGTGTTGACACCCATGGCCCTTGATCTGCAGGCGTCTGGACAAGCCTTGAAACAGGCCTTCGCAGACCCAACAAGATCTTGGTGGACGCTTCTTGCGCTCGCAGCCGTGCCAGTGCTCTTCGTAACGAGCAGGGCACTCAAACGAGCAGCCAAGGGAGCACTGCATCGCCTGAAGACGTGGAGTGGCCAGCCGCCAGCATGGGCGGTAGAGCTGCAGTACCTCCGAGAAGGCCTGGAAAGACTACAACGACAGCAGCAAGAGAACGCCGAAAAGCTGCAGGCCAACTTTGAGAAAAGCCTCGCAGCGCTGAAAACAGATCAGCAAGTCCACCTTGTGGAAAATCTGGACACCTTGCACACGGCAGTAAAGCAAGGTGCGCAGAAAGTCACACTGGATGGCGCTCAACTTCAGCAAATCAAGGTACTGCTGACACAAGAGTCAGCGGAAACTCGCAAGGCGGTTGTTCTGCACAAGGACCTCCTGGACGAAGTGAGCAAGCAACAGAAAGTGCTGGAGACAATGCAGGATGGAAGCCTTGTACAGGTGCGAGAAGTGCTACAGGACCAACAAGCAGGCAATAAACAGGTCTGCGAGAAAATCAATGAGCTCTCGGACAAGCTGATCGTATTGGACCGCTTGGTGGACGCACTGAGTGGTAGCCTCCAGAAGATCTCGAACGAGATCCACGTGGGCTTCACACGAGGCGATCAAAAGGCCGAGAAGCACCACTCGCAGTGGCATTCTGAGAACGGCAGCATCAAAAGCTATGTCACCTCCATCATCCCAATGATCAGGGAAACCAAGGCGAACGTCGACAAGCTGGGCCAGTCTGCCACGGAGCAGGCCACAGAGTCGGACGGAATCAGGCGACGCATTGACGACCTGCCCATCGACGACATCATGAGACACCTAGGGTGTACGGAACATATTTCAGGAGAAGTCAAGGACACCCTGGACCAAGTCTGGAGCTGGCTCACTGACATATGCCGAAATGTTCAGGACGTCACCCAACGGGTACAAGAACTCGACGAGAAGGTCATGGAAAGGCTTCCAAAACTGCCAGCAAGGAAGCCGCCAACCCAGACTGGGGCATCGTCAACAGGAACCAATACGGATCCGCCACGGGAACCAGAGACTCTCCGACTTCAAGAAGCAGTACCGGCCTCCAGTCACCCGCTCTTCGTAAGCCCAACACCGCTTATCATGGCGCCCCCAACGGGACAGGGTGCACCTCTGCTGCTGACACCGCAGCAGCAAGATGCCCTGCAGAGGGCGTATGTTTTTCAAAGATGAACGGCAAGGTTCGCCAAGAACATTGAGTGTCCTGTAGGGGTCTGTTGTGTCCGTACTTGAGCCTTACACTCTCAAACCTAGCTCTCAACCTAGGTTTGAAAGGACCTTGCCGACATGACACACCAAACACTAGCCGTATTTCTGCCAGCAGACAGCATGTGAATTTATAGCAGCATGTGCATGGAATTTATTAGCATGACTTGCATGTTGCATTGAACAGTCTAGTTTCACTTGTGTACTGACTCTTGCATAAGCCACCACGTGCCTCATTAGGCCACTGCATGCTTTTGAAACTTGCATGTTTGCCTTGATACAGTATTCGTTTTGAATTCAGAATTCCTTTGAGCTGCACGCATGCGTATGTCTGCTTGCCGCACGGCTGCACCTGAAAGGAATCCGCTTGACGGAAAAACAGCATGCATTGCGCCGGCTGCACTCCAGTTGATTCGGGAATTCGTCATTCACCATGCCGGAGAAAGTTGTGGCTCGCAGTTCAGATTGGGGCGAAAGTTCAGGAAAGGGGTGAAGAGGGGAATAATGGCACTTAGACTCACTAGGCCTGTCCCTGTGTCTGCTGAAACCCGAACACCTCCTGAGCCCCCAACCAAGAAGCCGAAAACGACACTCGCCCCAGACACAACCGAGTCTGCATGTGTGAATCAGAGAATGGACCCCGCCCTTTCCCCTGTAGAGAGCGCTGCGCAAAGCCTACTTGATCACAGCCAAGAACGTCCCATCTCACACGCAGACATCCTTAACCTTTGGACCCTTATCCCTCCTAACAAAAGACTTCGCCCGAAGCCCTCACAGGTCCCTGATGGCCCGCCTGAATCAGCCCGAAACATGACCTACGTTATCCTAGGATTGAGCCCGAGGACTCCTAATCACCTTACCAACCTTAGCTTCGCCTTGAAATCAACCATAGGAGTCATCAACAGGTTCATCCACTCATGGGCCCCAGGCTTTAAATACTCCACTATTGCCATCATCGCAAATGGTAACAAAGGACCACACAGGGACCTCAATAACGCTGAAGGCCTTTCATTTCTTACATGTCTCACAACGCAGGACGGAGGCGACTTATGGATCCATAACGACAAAGCAGGAGATAGTGCTGTACAACATCACGGCAAAACACTTTGGGGTGACGTTGTCCAGATCAAACAGCAGCCCATCCTGTTCCCCAGTAGAGCCCTGATCCACGCGTGTACCCCATGGAAAGGTACCACTCGGGTAGTCCTGATTGCCTTTAACTCACTCCATGCCCGCAGTCTCTCCACAGATCACAGATCCACGCTGAACCTCATATGGAAGGTTCCAGCACCGAGCCCGGAGGACCTGGACATATGGCGTTTGCAGTTTGGTCGACAACGAGGACTGAGAGAATACTTGAGAGACCAAAACAGAGAACCCTCTAGAGAACCCTCTGATGGAGAGAAGCCTACTGAACCTTAAACAAATCTCTGAAACAACATCGTGCTGTCCTCATCTATGTACCTTGAAGAAAAAAAACCCTAAATCTCTACAAGATGAGGACATCATGACATACCTTCTTGCTCTAGGTCATTGTTCTAGGTCAATCGGTTTCCCCTCTATCTCCCCACCCCTGGATACCATCGGGTTAAGGGCTACGTTTGGGTTGGGCTCTATGGAACTATGGACCTCAATTAACATGAGTCTAGCCAACACCACACACAGAAGACTGAGAGAACACAGGAGAGAGCAAAACACTGACCCCCAGCACCTTACGATGACCCTTGAAAACATACTGTGCTGTCCTCACCTAGTCACCCTCAACAAACTTCAAAAAAATCTAATCAACGAAATGATGAGGACATCACAGTTACTCGTCGAGTCTGCTCTCGGTCAGTCAGTCTCTCCTCTCTCCCCCCTTTTGGGTCCGGTTATCACAAGAATACGTTCGGGTTGGGCTCCTAGGAGCTATGGGCCTCCAAATAACATGGGTTTCCACGACTTCCCACTCATTTTCGGGGATGATGGTTGACTTGGGCGAAGCACTCCTGCCATGGCCGAGTATGTGTGCTCTACTTCTCCGCATGGATCTGACAACAACACTGGCTGGAGGAGGCTTCCTGGGACTTTGCGCCTTTTGGAGGCAGAGCAGACTGGAAGACGGCCCGCTCCAAGAGTGCAGCATGCCACCAGGCTTTGCCACCCCACTCAATGCCTGCTGTATGTTCAAGCTGGGAGATGCATGGGTGTACACAAACCTGGCTGGAAGCGCACACGAAAATATACGGAGGATGATTTCAGAATTCCTGAATTCCTGAATTTGACGAGATTTGTTGCATGGACTCACGGACTCTGGCGGTGGTATATCAAACAACCACAGATCGGGAACCGACCTGGTACCGGCTGCGTGGATGCTGGACCGTGTGACCCTGCTGAGAATTTATTGCATGGACAACTGCATGGAGGCTGGATTGACATTCGGCCTGGTGCTCACTGCGTGGATGCTGGACCGTGACCCTGCCGAGAATTTATTGCATGGATGACTGCATGGAAACAATGCCTCGAATTTGATGCAAGGATGCCTGAATTTGATGCCACGAATTTACTGCAAGGCCAGGATTCATGGGTATTTACTACTGCTTGAGAATTTACTGCAAGGCCGAGATTCATGCATGGAGTGGTGCTGGAGAGGGCATATGCGAGGACACGCAAAACGTCCACAGCTACGGCAGAAACGTGTGTAATATGCGACATCTGCACGAGGGAGAAAGGCAAAGAACAAGACGTGACGTGGGAGACCAAAGAATAAGCTGGCGTTTCTGGGAGACTAAAGAATGAGCTGGCGTTTCTGAGGTGGAAACGAATGCTGACAGTGATGTTCTACTTGAGTTGCGTGAGCATTTGTAGGTGTGGCTGCCGGTCGATGCTGAATAACAGTCGTCGCGAAAGCCTTGTATAGTGCATTCTCCTTGTAATCCAGTCAACAGACCCTGCATCGTAGGTTCGTCCTAGCCAGGCGGGAGGCAAAAAATGCAGTCGATTCACCTTGTCTGGCACCGCAGATGGAAGCAGTTCAATGTGAACGCATAGCATACGGTGTAGGCTTTCAGTGTGGTACGGTCATGTAAGGTCCCCTAAACCGGTTCGAGCGACCGTCTTTGAGCCAAGTGTCATATGTCACGTGCACCCTCGCAGGCAGGTGTCAAGGTGCCGCCGAATTACGTCTACCCACATCCTGACATGTGCACCCTGGCCGGTTTTCGTGCCGGTTTTCGTGAACTTCGACCTTTCAGCGCTTGTGGTTTGCAAGGCACACCTGGTCCAACTGGTAACTGTCGCAACGATGACAGCGACCACAACGCCAATGACAGACGCAAAAGAATGAGTGGCAGCAGGAGGAGGAGGAGGAGTTGGAGTTGTGATAGTGCAGTAGTGGTCGTAGTCGTGGTCGTGGTCGAAGTCGTCGTCGCAGTAGTTGTGGCAGTGGCAGTAGCAGCAGAAGCAGAAGAAGCATCAGCAGCAGCAGTAGTGAAAGTGTTGTTCGAGCGCTGCGAGATGCATGCAATGTCTTCGAGCAAGCCCTGCGAAAGATGTGGATCGGGTCGTCGTGTACTTCTAGCATTTTCTAGCCATTAGCACATGTATCCTGAAGTCCTCACCTCTTGTACTTTAAGTGGCCGAGGCACAATCAAGCATGAAGATCATGCACAGCGGCTTGGCGTAATGTCAGGCACGCGGAAGCCTGACGTGTGGTCACACCTTGACGCATGGCCCGCCAGAGACCCCGTGCGACCTTACGTTTCAAGGGGGGATGCTGCCCCAAGCCACAGACCTGTGAGCCCGAGGTGCCTTAAGCTTATCCAGAAGGCCATGGAGGATGCGTCCCTTCGGCCACAGGCCCCACCCGGTGACAAGTTTAGGCCTTTTTGGGGCTCGGGAACGAGGGCACAGAAGTTTGTACTTATAGCTTACGGTCTGCATGCGCTTTGTCACGTGGTCTAGTGGTTCGGGCCAGAATACAGCTAGGCTATGTAATGTGGTCTTTGGGCTCTAGGCGGCTTGCAAGCTGATTCGGTGGTCCGCTCTGATGCTCCAGGGTCGTTATACTGGTAGCTGAACCGGCCCAAGCAAGGATCCGATGGACTAGCCTGGATTTGTCCAGAGAAATTCCCCCCCCCCCNCCCCCCCCCCCCCCCCGAAGACCCGCGCAGCTTCTGAAATACAGGCTCGAGAGCAGCCTAAGGGGCTGCAGAGTCCTCCACTTGCAAGATGGCGAGTTCTTCCCCGATCGGGTCGCTTTGCAAGACGGTTCCATGCAATAAGGGTGGAGACTGGCAAGGGCTTGTCTCCGGGAATGATCTATCTCAGCACTCCGTCAACCATGAAATCAGCTGCTGCGGAGCAGCTAGCCAGTGGCAGCTGGGTCTTCACCTGCTTTCTTGTATGCCGGCTGCTCGGCTCCGAGCAGATGTGGTCAGCTTCAATTCCACTTTGAGTGCATGTGAGAAGGGTCAACGGTGGGATCTGGCCATCAGCCTGCTACTGCAGATGAGCATTGCCGAAGTGGAAGCCGATGTTGTCAGCTACAACACGGGGATCCACGGCTGTGGGAAGCAGGGGCAGTGGCAAAGTGCTCTCCAACTCTTTGCTGATTTTTCAAGGGGTAAGCTGGCTGCGAACACCATAACTTACAACTCGCTCATCACTGCATGTGGGCGAGCTAGGCAGTGGCAGTCTGCTTTGCAGCTTCTGACAGAGCTATGTGCGACCGCGCATCAGCCGGATGTGATCAGCTTCAATGCTGGGATGAGCAGCTGTGAGAGGAGCGGGCAGTGGCAAGCCGCCGTCCAGCTGTTGTCAGACATGCTGCAGGTCAAAGTATTTCCGAATCTGGTAAGCTTTAATGCCACTATCAGCGCTTGCGGTAGAGGAGGACACTGGCCGTGGGCGCTTTGGCTCCTGTTTCAATTCTCAGGCCAGCAGGGGATCGAGGCCGATGTTGTGACCTGGAGTTCCAGCACCTTGGCTTCATAGAAATGGCCGCTGGCCGACTTTTCTGAGGTAGCTGTGGTCCATTATGGCTGCAACTTTGTAGAAACCATAGTCATGAAGACTGAGACGCCAAACGGCTCATCGCTGGCTTCTGTACATATAACTTCCATTGAGCCTCACATGCTTCTGCAGTTCGTTTGCCTCAGGTATCAGTGCCTGTGAAAAGGCCGGGCGGTGGCAGCAGGCATTGCATCTCTTCAGCCAGATGTCCCGGGCCAAGGCCAGTCGTGTCCCTTCTCCGGCTCAGAAACCAGGCTCTCGTTGCGCCTCTAGCTCCGAAACTTGAGGCCCAAGAGCACCCAGCGATTGGCCTTCAAACATGTGTTCCGGCTGTGTATGTACAGCATTCAAAGGCGTGGTGGCCGAAGACGAAACCGTGAACAGTAAACCCTCAGCCGCGTAGCCTAAACCCTCTAAACCAGGTCGAAGCCAACCGGGTCACGGGCAACGCCTGCATCAGCGCCTGTGAAAAAGCTGGGCGTTGGCAAGCGGCTCTTAAGCTGATGCCGCTTGCTGGGCAGTCAGACAAATGGGGATGTGTGTGTGTGTGTGCGTGTGTATGTATATGTCTGTATGTGTATATATATATATATATATATATGCGCAATTGTTTACAAGCGTGAGCTGTGTATTAATACTTTTATACGTGTATTTGTAGTTTCAATCTCTTAGGGACCCCAAAAGGACATAAGCATAAGTATTTTATAGGGATATCCTACCTTATTGGACTTCGTCTTAAGGGGGCCTATATGGCATATCCCTTACCAAAGTTATGCTTATGTGTTTTTGGGGCCCTATAAGCTCTACCGTTACTCATTTTTGAATACATCGCATCTATGTATATGAATGATTACAGTAGAATTATCTTAATCAAAAGAGATATCTAGAAGCAAATATCTGAGTATCCAAATTTTATTTACCCATGTATCTGTATTCGTATTGAATTTAACATGTCCGTGTTTGTGTTTGTTTCGTACTTGTATGTACAGTTAAGTTTGTATTAAAGTTTTTTCTTACATGTACATTTGTATCGATGTTCACATGTACATTCATGTTCATATGTGTACGTACACGTTTATCTGTATTTCTATTTGTATATGTACATCCGTATGGACGTTTGCATTTACACGCATATTTATTTTTAAAACTGCACGTTTATCTGTATTTCGATTCGTACTTACACTCATTTTTCTATACTTATGCACATGTATACGAGTACATCGGTACAGCGGCGTATAGTAAGATTACAAATCCTTAAGTATTCATGTAACTCCTTGCACGTAGCTGACGGAAGTCGACACACATGACTGTACAGAACTCTGATTCCCCAAGTACCTGTTGAGAAGCATCTATACTATACAACGATGCATTCTTTGATAGCTTTCTCACGCCCATCTTCAACATAATTCTTCCAAATACTATGGATAATCATGATAACCACATATATGACAAGTTACCATACAATATTTGGTCGTTGCTCTACCACCCTTCGGATTCCTAAGAATGACAGGTCGTTTAAACAAAGATCCTTAATCCAAGCCCAGTGCCTGTTGCGATGGGCTCAGAGACCGACATGTAGGGTCGAGCATTAAGGGCTCAATATGGATATGGTAGATTCATTCCCTTATCGTCCTTATATAGTTACTTAGCAGCATAGTACATCCACAGTCCAATCCCAACTATCAAAGTCCCTATATCAGAAGGGGGTGAGCCGGCTGCTGAGGTCTGAGATGGTCTCAAGCGAAATGGGCATGGACGTAATCAGCTACAATGCGGGCATAAGTGCCTGTGGCAAGGCTAGTCAATGGCAAGCTGCAGTGGCTTTGCTCGCCACAGCGGTGGCAAGCTTGCAAACAGACCTTGTCAGCTTCAATGCTTGCATCACGGCATGCGAAAAGGGCGGGCAGTGGCAGCTGGCCCTGCTGCTGCTCTCGGACATGCCATCAGCAAGAGTCACGCCCAACCTTATAAGCTTTAATGCCGGGATAAGCGCGTGTGAAGAGGCTGGACACTGGCAGGATGCTCTTGACCTTCTGTCGATGCTGCCAGCAGCCATGGTTGTTGCCGACGTGATCAGTTACAACGCGAGCATGAGCGCATGTGACCGGGGCTGTCGGTGGCAGATGGCTTTGCACCTCCTCATTCAGATGCCACGCTTCCAGGTTTTTCCAAACGCCATCAGCCACACCGCTGTCATCAGCGCCTTGCAGACTGGGGAGTGCTGGCAGCTTGCACTGCACCTGCTTCGGGATATGCCCCGAAACAGCGTGAGCCCCAACACCGGATGTTACAATGCCTGCATTAATGCTTGTCAAAATGGAGGTCAGCAGCCATTGGCACTTGGGCTGTTAGCAGAAATGTTTACCATGCGTGTGGAAGTGGATGTGATCAGTTTTAATGCAGGTATTAGTGGATGTCAGCAGGGCGGCCAGTGGGAGCTGGCTGCCAAGCTTCTGGGAGACCTGCTTCATGCAGACCTACTGCCCGATGTTATTACGTTTAGCTCGTGCATGAGTGCATGTGAGAAGGCCGGAAATTGGCAGTTGGCGGTCGATCTGCTGTCGCAGATGCTGGCAGCCACCATCACCGCGAACACCGTAAGTTTTAATGCATGCATCAGTGCTTGTGAGAAGCGAGGCCAGTGGCAAGCATCTCTTCAATTACTCGCAGATATGCAAGTGGCCAACGTACGCATGAATGTTATCACCTGCAGCGCTGGAATCAGTGCATGCAGCATGGCAGATTCAGGCTGGCGAGTTGCTAGCCGACTTCTGTCTATGATGCAGGAGGATGACATCCCCCCAAACGTAGTTAGCTTCAGCGCTGGCATCAGCGTGTGTGAGAGGGGTCGGCAGTGGCAGCTTGCGCTTCATCTTCTTGCTCAGATGGCTGCTGATCGAGTGGAACCCAGCGCTGTCAGCTGCAATGCTGTTCTCAGTGCCTGCGCGAACTCGGGGCACTGGGAGTTGTCTCTCCTTCTATTCTTTCAGATGATTGCCAGCCACGTCCTGGTGGACATCATCAGCTCCTCGGTCAGCATTAATATCAGGATGGCATAATTAACTGCGACCGAAACCTTCTAGAAAATCCGTAGCAGCGACAAGTACCAGTCCTGCAGAGAGCCATGCCTATTATGCAGCAAGTGCAGACAGGGTTGCAACCCGAGGTTTCAGCACATGTCTTGCAGCATGCGAGTTGGGCGGCCATTGGCTGCTGGCACATCGGCTGCTGTCACAGATGCCTGAGCCAGAACTGAAGCCAACTTGACCGGGCGTTGAAAAAGCACAGGGTCTATGGTGGACTGGATTCAGCCGGTGAACCAGTCCAGACTGCACATAGGCACGAGATTCCAATGTGAGCTAGCTGTATTCTATGAACCGTTGCTTTCAGTGTGTCCTGTCAAACCTGCAACTGCCAGTGGGTTCAGGCTCATTTGCTCACAACGCGAGCCCCGAAGCCTTCAGCTCCACGTTGCTGCCCTGGTACCTTATGCCTTGAGATCTCTCGGGTCAGTCTAGGCTGCCCAGAACCCTTCTTTACTCAGACATCTGGAGCTCCTTCAGGCCTTCGGGGTTTCGACAGGCATCAGACGAATCAGCACCGCACCAGCTGCGCATCCCTGCCAGCTACGATGTTCATGATGATGTTGAGTGTGATGATGATGATGATGACTCTGGGTGCTTGCTGCGTACCTCTTGGTGGATATCGAGAAGTCTTGTGAATACATTGCAACTAGTCAGTTCCAAGCTTTTCCCCTCTCAGGATCCCGTCAAGGATTGCTCGCAAAGGAACACCGTTCCACCACACACGCAAAGTGGGTGTTCTGGGTACCAAAGGTCCTTTGCCCAGGAGGCCCTGAAACATCCCTGAACTCACTTTCACAAACCGAGGTCTCAAGGTCCAAACCTTGAGAGTTCAAGGTGCAAAGATGGGTATCACAGACGAATTCTCTCATCTCCGAAAGAATCTGTTTGCCCTTGTGGGCGTGTCCTCCTTATTTCCCGACATGCTGAGCCCGAAACTTCACTGCCACAGTGTGTCAGGTGGAGAAGCTTTATCGAACCATTGGGGTCTACTTGGGATACGCCCTGGCTCAGCGGCTCAGACTGCGATGCGTCTTACAAGAGTTTGGGCTTTGTCGGAATTTGTCCCGAGATCGGAGAACTAAAGCTCGGAGTCAGCAGCACCTTCGTTTTGAACAGGTTACAGCACAAGACTTTTTCTGCCCTTTTATCTAGCGCACCGAGCCAAGATGGCAGCACATGAGAACATTTTTCGTTCTTCACGTCAAGTGGACCATCAAGGAGCAAATCTGAAACCAATCTTTCTGCTGCGAGGTGTTGTCGTTGCTGTTGGTTTTCCGTTTTGGTCATTTGTTTGGCTTGTCTTCATTACTGTGCTCGCGGCGCTTCTGGCCCATGAGGTGTGTGTTGAGGAGCTGATTCGCTTGTCTATGTTTCTACGTATGTAATTGTAATTTGGCACCCCTCCTTATCGAGGCCACGGCCACTTGCCGAAGCCCCGACTTGGTGATTAGAGGTACAGCGAGTTCTACAAGATCGACCACGTCATGATCCTGGGGCGCGTCAGCAAGGGAGCCGGCACTTGGGCTGAAGTGGAGCCAGGAGTTGAATCAACCAAGGTTGACAGTCATGAACCTCCTACCGAACTGTAACCGAAGGAGCCGGATCTTGAGTTAGAGGCTGATTTCTGATACAATCCTACCGAAACTACCAGATCAAGAACACTATTTTGCTTTCCATTGTGCAACGATTGATGAGCCTCTGCTTGATGAATTTGTGTTTGTTTTGTGGCTGTGGTTGGTTTAGGAGTTTGTGTGTCGTGCTTGTTTGGTTCCGTTCCTCCCTGGTGCTGTCTTTGCCGGTGTTAACTTTGACCGCAATTGCTACAAGCCGAGCTCCACACAGAAGGCGTCAGGTTCAGCAATCTGAATTCAGGTGTGGTGGTAGGTCCGATGAGTTGGTGATGTGTGTTGACGCTGTCCTGGTGCTACTTTGATGAGTGGTGACCTAGTAGGCGACTTCTTATATTTGTCTGTGTTGTTTTTGTTTTGGTCCGGTGCCTGATTTGGTGCATACACTCCAGAGTCTGTGCTTCTTCTCGCGGCATCTGAAAGTGTCGTCGCGGCGCCTGGGGGAAAGCTTCGTCTGAGGTGGTGACCTCATGCTAAACACCGCAAAGGAGGTGCAAAGCTCGGATTCAGGGGAATCGTGACGAAGATCTCCAGTTCTGGAGGTTGAAAGAGGGATCAAGAGCTTCGGCAGTGGCCGAGCTTGCTTGGTGGTTTCATAGGAGATGTGAGATGCCTGCAGGATTTTGGCAGTCCCTGTAGCCCTTGTTGGGAACTTTGTTTCTTTATCTGAGCAGCTCAAATCAAGAACGATTCTTTCATGCACCTGTCAACGAAACTGAATCGGCTGGAGTTGTTTGGCTATCCTATGGAGATCAGACAAGACCTAACAAAAGAGGACTGCAGAACATGTTATATAGGGAGTGGAATAACAATTTTTCGCGACTCGGTTCCGCAGTCTGTCATGACCCCTCGAGTGCCTTTGCTCGAACTGCGGACCTGAAATGGCTGTTGTAAGAGGCGCAGGGATTGGGGTTTCGGATTTTTTGAAGAGCCTGCAGGGTTTCTTTCCCATGTCGTCCCGACGTGAGGTTCTTCAAACGGAGTTCCCCGAGTATGCTGGAATTCAGTTCCATACCGCAGACGACCATTTCAAGGCAGCCGGCAGTTTCCTCTGCGCAAGTCTTGTGCGAAAGCAGCATATACTCTAGCAATATTGTTTGCATATCCGATCTAACAAGCCCCCCTGGACATTCTTTCCGTCCGGTCCAGCCGCAGCACTCTTCGTTTCTTCGGGCCGCAAAAGCTATGGACATTGAACTTTGTCAGTATGCCAGCATCAATACACAAGGTTTGGTCTGATTACACTAGCAATGGGCGAGCATTATAAACTTGGTCCATGCAGAGTCTGAAGTCCTCGAATCCCAAGTTGAGGCTGTGCCACAAGGGGACTGGGAGCAAGACGTTTGGTGCAAAAAACGGCACCAAACACTTAAGATCAAAGTCTCAATATTCAGGATCTTCCCGTACATCGGGCGTTAAGTTTTGAGGCAAGGGCCACAAATTTTGCGATAACTGCATTTCAGAGCGGCTGGATGTGAAAGCTGGGGACTGCGGTCCTTCCTTTGATGCCCAAAGGTAAGTTTAGAGCAAGCATTCTTTTTCCGGAGGCTGTGGGCCAGTGCATCGCAGCTGCTGCACTTCCTCCGCTGGCATGAAGGCATGGCAGCTCGCTCGCAGCTTCGGATTTCGCTGTTGTGACTTTCGGGCTCTAGAAGCTGGCTTGCTGTTTGTTGGTTTGGCCTCCAGTTCCTCCTTGCTTGCATGCCTTCGGCTGCAAATTGGCCGCAACCAAGAGCATACATTCGCACATGCATACACACGTACACATGTCCGTCTACATGCATGCACACACCTTGGCGTATACCTCTGCATATCTGTAAGGAAACCGAAAATGCCTTGCCGATGTGGCCCCTGCAACCTCATGCCTCATGCCCGTTTATCTTGCAATGGTTAGCTGTTTACCTTTTTCTGTTGCCCTTACTCCCGAGGTGTTTACATCTCCTAGGCCCATGAGTCCAAGAGGCCCAAAAAGACCCTGATCATTATAGATCCACTAGATTCTCCAGCCCGAAGGCCTAACCCACCTAGTCCCTAAACCCCAGAACCCGAAGGCCTTTCTCCCCCGGCCTAACCTCGAAGCTGCTCCGGTGACGTCCAGGCGAGAAGAGCGCAGTTGATGAGATCGATTGCAACATCTTGACCCGACTTGAGCCCTTGCTACTGGCTAACCCTCAGGTCAGGGTTTAGGGCCTATAATATTTATAAGCACTAGGACTTGAAGCGACTACTGTAGATGGTTGGCAATGGGTGCACAGGTTCAGCGAATTCTCGATCCAATGTTTCTTCGAATCCTCAGTTCCACGCAGCCCCCGACTCTACCCCGTAACAAGTAAGAATCGAATAGTCACCAGGCGCAACGAAAACCTCAGGATGGCGGCAGGTTTCCGATTCGGCACTGCCAGTAAAAAAAGTCGCCCGCCTGGACTGAGATGTATTCTGTTCACAAGTTGTTTTGCCATTGGTATACTCCATATACTGAAATTGCTCGTGTCGGCTTGTGTGCTACAGGCTCACGTAGACACCAACATGTTTGGGCTGTGCACCCCTCTGGTCGGAACTACAGCACTTTGTTCCGTGAGCTTCAGCAATTCAGAAGTGCTGCAGCTTTGCAGTAAGAGTACTTCGTGGGAGACATGCTGAGCTCAAAGCAGAACATCAGTTAGACAAAGCAGTAAACTATTGCGTGTAGTTGAGGTGCCTGAGCAAAGCAGCGGTGAAGGGAACATCACTAAACTCAACCACCGCTTCGTACTTTCAATTTTGTTGGCTTCAAGTCGGGGACTACACTTGCGAGCAACTCTTGGCGGCAATCTTACGCTGCAGCTGCTTGGTGGGAAGAAAAAGCGTGAATCGTGTGCGCCTTTGCCAATGAATGAAGTCAGCAAGGGTGTAAGCTCCTACATGCCCGAAGCCGTAAACACAATCCTCGAACCACAGTGGGCCGCTGTGGTGGCAGCGGTGTGCTTGTTTCCTTGAGAGTGTAATCGGACCCTTGGTGGCTCCCGGTGTTTTCGGGATTCGGAGGTTAGTGCACGAAGAAACCAGCCAACACACGCCGACCACCGGAAAGCCGGCTACACAGAACCCTAAGCCCAAGCCCTGTGGGTGGAGAACCGCCCGGCACGCCAGGAGGTGGAAGCTCGTTTCAAGCAATTCGCACAGAGCGCCGAGCCTGGCTTCACCTGGGATCTTCCGGCATGGAGTTTAGTTAGGGTATAGCATGCGGCTTTATTAGTATTTAACCGGACACAGTGCCGTTTATCTGAACACAGAGGCTGTTCTGCTATGCTGGTTTTTGCATTGGTAAATCTGGTTTGACGCGGTTTGCTCAGAGCTTGATGTCATCATGTGTGTTTGTCAAACGGTGGAGGTAGGATGCACATCTGGACACACGTTATGTGTACCTTCGTCTTTATGGTTTAGGTTTTTGTACTTTTGGGGAGGGATGTCACGGCATTATGAAAGTATTTCTTCACGGCCCCTCTTTGATTTTATGGAGCGATCCGTTTGAGAGGGGAGGCCGTCCAGCGTCCATGTCGTGAATCAACGCTGCTGCAAGGCATTTCTGATGGTGGTAAGGCACTCTACCCGACATAACGCTGCGGTGCTTTCGGGATTTGGGGATTTGGGTTTCTGTACATGTCAAAGATCTCTTGCGCTCCATAGCCAAGTACTGTGTGACCCAAACCCAATGGAGTACCCGATCAAAGCACAGTCACAACAACGGCTCAAGTGAATCGAAAACTACAAAACCTACCGGCAATTGTCGTCTAAGCCCCAGGCACCTAAACCCAGCAATGAAAGTCAGTGCTTCTTCGGCGAGCTGACTTTTACAGAAGGAAGGGCAACAGTGACTAGTGACTAGGGGCCCGAGTGATACCCTTTTGCCCGTTTTGTTTCGGGGTTTCTTGTTTTGGGCTGTAAAGTAGGAAGGAAGGGTACCCTGGTTTTAAGGCATTATGAAGGGGTTACTGGGGAACCTTGACGAAAAGCACGATGCGCAAGACTTTGCAGGCCTTATTCTTAGCCTCTGAGCCGGTTGACTTAAAACGCAAGACCACCACAGACGTGAGCCTCACACCCTAAACCTTGAACACTGAAAAATCCTGTGCTTAAGAACCGACCCGGATGTCCAAAAAACACAACGCCAAACCCTAGAAAACCCAAAATACCATTGTTGATGTATAGCGCACAGCCATGAAAACTTTCAAACGTGCATTTATGCTGACATATTTTCTTTTCTGGAGCCCTAAACCCTAAGCCCTCAAGCCCTACCACCCTAAACCCTGACACCCCAACTCCTGAACCCTGCGGCCGAAACAAACGTGCAAACCCTAAACCCCATCACCACCTGCCTCGCCTGGATGGTCCGAGTGTGAGCGCCGAAAACTCATCACCCCAGCACCCCAACCCCTACTGCACAAGCCCCAAGCTGCTCTCTCTTGGTTGCCATGGCTTTGAGAATTTCTCCGTCGTTGCTAGCCTGGCCACTCTGGGCATTCTCGGCCTGGGTGGCTGCAGGCCCACGGGGGATCTTTCGGGTCCCGGGGTGAAGATTCCATAGGGTTCAGCGTCAGGATTTAGGGCTTTCTAAGGGCTTTAGTATTTCCGTGTAGGGCATTAGGCTTTAGGGCTCTGGGTTTTAGGGTTTTTTGGGAAACATCTCGACCTGGAGCCCTGAAGTCTGAGTCTAAAGCCGATCTGACTCCCCCTGCACCAAAGAACCCAACGGTTATGCTGAGGGGCGGAAGATCCGGAGAAGAGAGGGTTCAGGTTCTTAGAGGTTTGCGGAATTTTGAAGTTCGGGATTAGGAGCCTCGATGGCACCAACCAAAGTCCCTTTTGTGGGAGCTTCGGAGGGCGTGGAGGTCCGTACGGGTCAAGCCATCTCCGGATGAGGAAGCGAGTTCACCCTCAATGAGTGCCAGTCGATAACCGCGCAGCGTCGACAGATGTGTGCAGCTTGGCCTTTGTTGTAGGCCATACTCGTAACTTTAATAATGAAGGTGATGCAGATACTTCTAGCACCATGTAAAGCATACGCGAAGACACGTGCTTGCATGTATGCTTAGATTGCCACCTACATGCTATATGGCTATGTTGTCGCACATCTAGCCTGCAAGTGGCTGTTCCGAATCCCAGGTAACTGCTCACTTTACCAACAGCACTGGCAATGCGATGCTTTCGTGTGACTGGACCTTTCAGCCAGCCACGCATCCCTCAGGTGTTATTTTCAGAGTAGTGATTGGGCTCAACCCCTCTAAACTTCTGATTTAAAGCATCTTCATTCGGATGCCGGACATGTTTAACAACAACAGGGGTTGATTTGGGTACACAGTGGTGTTTGTCAGATCAGGGAACATGTCATGTAGCACAATAGGTGGCCGGCTTAGCCTCCTTGTAGTCAGGAACAGGCAACCCCACGTTCAGAACATGCTGATTGCCCGTGATTGCCCCTTGCTGACACTAGCAGGGCTGTTTGCCACGACAGCAAAGCACTTGCTTCCTTTTTCAGTTTTGGCCTGTCGAAGACGATTCCTGTGCTCCAACGATGCAAAGATTGTTGTTGGCCCCCGACAGCGTTCGTGATACGTACTTGTGCACCCCACACGGGCACGAAAGAGCCGTGAGAGTTCCACCTTCTTGCTACGCGTGCTACGAGGCAGACACCACTGATCACAACTGCAGTGGCCTAATGTGTGTGCAAAGGCTGTGAGGCTACATCATCCATTCTTCTCCTGCTCAGCTTCACTTCACCACTCATGCCAGAACGAACATACAAAACTCTGACGTACTACACCCACGACTACTTCGAACACAGCGCCGACCACGACAAGCTGCTGCTAAGTAGCGTCTTGCTTCTGTATGAACTTTGCCGCGATGTGCAAACGAAGCATTAATCTGACAGTCGCTCCACCTTGCTCCCATGTCCAGAAGAATAAACTGTCGCTCACAATCTGTACCTTAGACATAAGGCAGCAGCCCTGCCAGTGCCCTGCCTAAACCCCGAAGACTAGACTTAATGTGCCCTGACCATGTTCAGGAAGTTTAGGCTTCAAGGCTGCTAGGGTTTTACAGATCAGCACATACGTAGTGTGATGAGTGTGCATGTAGGATATGGGGTCTCCCAGCTGCAGGTTCCGCCGGGAGATCGTTTGAACGTAGAAAGTTATGAACCTCAGATCGAGGGGATCTGATAAAAGGCCCATGAATGCCCGGTAAAAGGCAGCGTTCGGCCAATAGCAGCGGATGATCAACAATTTGGCATTGAGGTGCTGCTTTCAAGCACGACGACAAGCGCAACAAAGCACCTTCGTGGTATCAGCTCACAGGCTACCCGTCGCTTGGCCGCAACGCACGTACCTTCGCAGGAAGGCTCATCGTAGTATGCCAGTACGGGCTTAGTAGGGGTTCTGGAGAATGGTTGGCGAAACCAAAAAGCGAAAGGGCTTGCGAAGTTCAATCACTGTTGGACCTTCTGTCCAAACCCCTACAGATGCAGAATTGATGCAGATCACATGTAGAGCTTCACGAAGATTTGATCACGAGCAAAAACCAGCAATGCACAACCTTTACTACGTCCTAAGGGCTTGTGCTGAGACAGAGTTGAATGATAAGGTCAGCCTTAGCCGTCAGGTCGATCATCACACTTACACGTCACTGTTGCAGCTTCATTCTGAAGATTGCGCTGTCGTGGAGTCTCATTCTGGCTTCCAGGGCAGTCCTCAAATGCACATCCGAGCAAGCAGATCGTGTCGTGAGCTTGCAGATGCCTGGCCCTTCCACACCATCCAAATCTGGACTTAGGCATGTCACCTGCAAGAAGTCTGAGAGCTGCCGACTCTTGGCTTTCTAATTCGGGACGGTCCGATCGCGTAGAGAAATAGTGACTACGAAATGCAGCATCAGGAAGAGCAGAAGCAACAAAAGTGGCCATGATCAACGTCGCCATACTGCTGTAGAAGTTGATTGAAGCAGCAACAACAGCAGGAGCTGCAGCAGATGGCAATGGCACGAGCAATAGCACTGGCGGCCGCAGGAGCCGCTACTGTGTAGTAGTACTCGTCGCGGAAGTAGGGGTAGTCGGAGTCGTAGTCGTCGCAGTCGTAGTCGCAGTCGTCGTAGTCGTAGTCGCAGCTGCAGTCGTGGTGGTGATGGTGGTGGTGGTGGTGGTGAGTAGCAGGTGGCACCAGCCTCCTCCCGATCATTACACTTTGCCTGCCAGCCGTCGTCGTTACTCCGCCGGAGTCAGGCGACTAGACGCGGTGATAGTACTGGCCAGAATGTTGCCGCAAGCCTTTATCGGGCGAGACTGCTATGACTTGGCGTTTATTGCAAGATTGCTTTACTTCGCGTATTGTCCTGCCAGTACCCGACACATACCACGACCTGAATGCACAATCCTTCATATAATGAACGGAAAGGATGCAAGGATACGCTGTGTCATGATGGAGACGGCAGTTGTGAACAATATTTTGGGGGCAATGATAACCGTATTCATCATGAAGGCGATCCTGCTGCTGGTGTTCGTTTGTGGCGATGACCATGTTGATTTTCACTGCTTTGAGAATAATGATGACGACGATGATGCTGTCATCAACAAGAACGCTGCGCATAGACAGTGCTGAGTCCTGAGTCCATCCGCATATGGGATGGATGTTTCTCCCTAAAGCGCTCCACGTGCGAGCGTGCCCGTCGCATGCCATCCTGCGGATATTTTCAACAACTCACAACCTACAGTCTTTTGCATGCAGCCGACCATATGTCATCGGTCTTTAAGCTCCCCGAAGCGCAAGCTCTGAAGAACGGAGATTACATGTAGGCGGCTAAGTATGAACAGAGAGCGAAGTGACTAAGCTGACCAGACACCACTCAATCACGAAGAGACTAAAACTTTTACGGCAAAAGGAGTGTGCACCATACTGCAGTTCGCGATAGCTTCATGCGAGTGGCCATCTGCAGATTACATCATCCAGCAGAACGACATTATGCCTGACACTGCATACGACGTTTTCTGTTTGGACTGGCGCCTTCAGCTGCATTTCGTGAGATTTGTTTGGGCCCTCACCTACCTATTCAAGTGGAAAATATCTTAGCCCTGCTCTTCAGGGCTGCTCTCTGGAAAGTGATATATATGCTTGGAAATTTGCAGAGCCAGAAACCCTGAACCCTCCCCGCCAAAAGAGGAGCCGCAAAGAAGCCTGTGGATAGGATCCGAGGTGGGATGCGGACTCATGTTTCGATACTTAGCACATCTGAGAATGATCGCAGGACCTTGACAACGGCTAAGTGCTGATCTTCGGGGAGGAAGATTCAACCTCTCACATGCCCCCCCCCCCACAGGCTGATCTGCAGTCATTTCCAGACCCGGCCAGCCGAACATTTCTGCTTTGCTAGGTGGCCCGGCATTCTGCAGGTGACAAAACCCCAAGGCCCAAAGCAGAACAACCGGACACTGGGCTCCTGCATACAATCCCTTTACGACTTGGTGTCGCTGAAATCATGTCGTGTGCCACTTGTCGGGAGGATACCTGCACTTAGCCCGAACAGCCTTAGGCCCTAAACCTGGGGTTGCCGCGAAATTCGCGCCAAAGGTACAGCAGTCAGTCCAAGAAGGATTTCGAAATCATCCCGGCGTGCACCGGAACTTCCCGGTGCGGCCTTGTGCCTCGGCGGTATGTCCAGCGGTGGAACCGGTCGCCCCAGAACTGTGGTACAGACCCATGCAAAACTAGCATGTTAAAAGCCTTGAAGAGTGTGTGCCGCCGCGAAGCTAGGTTCTTGAGACATCGTCTGGATCTGGTGGAAGAATGCACCAAGTCTTCGGCTTGGAGGACGCGCGCGTGTCATGCGTACTGCCTCACTACGTTGCCAAAGCGCATATAGTTTTTGAAAAAGAGGACAAGATTGTCAGCACACGGGCCTAACATGTTCCCCTTGCCACATGCCTTAACGACTGGACCACGGACGTTGATCCAAAATTGAATAGGCCACTCGGTTCAGGCACATCTCGAGTGCTGCTTCTTCAAGCAACAGAATTCTTGCTTGCGGCTGTGCCTGGCCTAGCTCTCATCGCACAAGTCGGGTGAGGTGTCGCAAACCAGCGTCTCCAACCTGGCATCAAGAGCTCAGGCCGCCAGGCCGGGCCAATCTGTAACAGCAGCGCCTCAGCAGGACTTCTTTTGCGTGCTTCTGCTCCTAGCGCCGCTTGGTGGCATCATGCCTTAGAGGGACAGGCAAGCAACAGCCGAGCTGTGAGAAGCCACAAATGCCGCGAGCAGTAGAGATCCTTCACAACCACGTGGATGAGAACAACATTGCTCGGCGACAGTCCTTGCTATCATGAGGACATGCATAGCAGAAGAACCATAAGAAGAACAAGGAGTGTTTGCCTTCGGGCCGTGGACATCTAGAGCCCTGCAGTGTTGCCATTTGTACTCCTGGGTATGCGATAAGAAGCTCAAGCAAAGATTTTTACCGTTGTCGCGTTCTGACATTCTCAAGTTGATCCTTGATCTGGAGTTCGCATTTGCTCAGTATCACGAAAGCGTTCCTCGATCGATGTGTGCATGTGGGCGCGTTGTGCTCACGTTTCATAGCCTTCTGTCGGGCACATGGGGCCTATGTCGAAGCCACTGAAACCCGAAAGCCCTCAAGCCCTAAACTGTCCCTAAGCATCCCGAAGCCCTTGTCTCAAAGCCTGCGCGCGCCTTAAGGTACGTTGGCTGGAGCTATGTTTTCCAAATCTGCCAGGTGCCGGGGCTTTTGACGCATCAACGGGAAAAGTTTAACGTTTAAGGTTTTGAAGGGCTTTAGGGTTTCACGATTTTCGCTTCTGGGGGCTTGGGGATTAGGGTTAGGGCTGTCAGACTGCTGTCAGGGTTCAGGTTTGGAGTGATTCAGGGCTTGCGGTCTGAGGTTTGGTCTTTAGGTTTTCAGAATTTCGGAGATTCTGTGGTCCAACAAATCGGCCGGGGTATGCTGCAGTTCAACAAGTCTGAAATGCTTTTGTCCTGAATTCCGATGTTTGCTGCTACTGGTATCAAGCATCTCAGGTACTGCATGAAACTGGTGCAGCTGTCTTGGTAGGGCTGCTGCTTGCTGGCATATTCGAAGCGCTGGGCAAGCATTACTTGTAGCATTGACTGGCATGTTACATAACTAGTGAGGCAACTTGATAGTAGGGGCTTTTGATCGGGCCTGGATTCCTCAGGCATTTGCTGACCGGTGCGATGTGCATGATGTGCCCGGAGAAACGCATTTTATACACGCACATGTACATACGCACACACGGTGTTGTCAAAGCAGGGCCCCGCTCGTGGCTCGGAATGTGCGAATGCTACACAACCTGCCCAAAGGAGATTTAGACTAAACCCCTGGGGCGCTCAACACCGAAACTGTGGCCGAGCCGAGGATTGCCGGCTACATCATGAAGGCCTGTTCAGGCCGAACGGCTACCTTTAGCCACTCGGAGATTGCAAGGCCAAGATTTAAAGCTGAGTAGTAATTTTCGCTGGTTGTCCCAGGGGCAGGTTTTACACCTTGCCTGCTGCATTTTTGTGAAGTCGCGAGTCCATCCTAGCCTAATCCCAGCCATAAAGCAAGGAATTTGATAACCTAGGCCATTGCTGTCGCCTGACTTCGTGTCTCGAGAGTGACTTCTGCGTTCCCAGTGCAGAATGCGACTCCCCAAGCTTTGTCTTCAGTTTACATGGAGCTACCACTGACTCTTTGAGGCTACGACATGTTCAGCTACATGCTGCTTCCGATGGTCATCTTCGCTGCGGGTTTCAACCTTGACAAGCAGAAGTTCTTCCGAGCATCGCTGAAGTGAGACGTTGAGTATAGGCCTTAGGGGTGGGATGTTACTAGTCGGGGGTCGAGGGCTCGTAACGGTCAGGTATGTATGTGCGTACGTACGTATGTACCTATGCATACTGGTATGTATGTCTGTACGAATGTATGCATGCATCTACGTGTGTAGGTATGTATGCAGGTGTCTACATAAATACTTATACATATTACACACATATATAAATATATACGTGCATGTGCAAATGCATCTGCACATGCACACCCACTATAACAATCATTTTCTTTCACATATGCGAACATTTGTGTATACACTTGGGTCCACAACATACAAACTCAGATGTGTATATATGTGTATATATATATATATATGTTTATACGTGTGTTTTTGTTTGTCTATTACACATGCCTATCCATGTATATCTTTCTATATAGAATACATACATACATACATACACACACACATCCCTCTCTGCCTCTCTCTCTCTCTCGCTACCTGTCTCTGCATGCCAGAAATCATAGACCTGAGCCGAGAACTAGAAAATTAAAACTCCCTGACCCGCGCTTCGGTGGAAGCCCATGGACTCCGCAGTAAAAGGCCGCAGAGTCGGCTGAGGGTGTCAGAGCTTTGGACTTATAGAGGGTTTGCAAAAGTCGAACAATGCGGTTTATAAAGGATTTAGGGTTCACGATATAGAGCCTTGGGCGCCGAGCGGCCCCAGGGAGTTCTGAAGCGATGCTGATAGCAGGAGCACCCTGACATCCGAACCATACACTGCAAGGCGCACAAACCGAGAAGAAGCCACCAAAAGCGGATCCCAGGATTCGGCGGCTACATCTTTGCACTGGGAATCACAGGCACAGCCGCCAGTCTGCAACAGGGTATAGGGAGCTGCACTGAGCATCGGCCAACAAGCCCAAACGCCACCACATCCTTTGACCCTGGAGCCCCGGAGCCCGCAAACCATCGGAGTCGGAAGTTGTTCTCCTGTGGGTCCTGTGCTCAGCTGTTGGGTTTGGCAGAGCCTGGGGCATGAGCTGAGTACTTAGCATGCTGTAGTGACTATAGTGCGCGTGCACCGGCTGTGACACTTGTTTACCGAAGTTGCAGCATCTCCGAATTCATTTCCCTGCGGTTTGGTGGCAGGTTTCCTTGCGGACCATGGAAATCTCATATTTTGATGTGGGCTGTCCAGTCAAAGAGAGCCCCTCATAAAGTGATCTTTGCAGTCTGTGCAAGGCTCCATATTCCAACGATATGGTGCCGGGAAGCCCCGTGAATATGTCATCTCGCTGAGGTTTGCATTTTCCTGCTGATTTACTTCGGCTCTACGATCTTTACCATACGCCCTGCGTTTCGACTGCTTGGCCGACAGGGTAGGATGGAGTTTGCATCTTGGTCAGGCCTTGGGCGAAAGGTTTAGGGCAGGCCTCCCTGAACATTCAGAGCCCAAGATTTTTCGCGTAAATACAAGCTTTCCCAAGATTTTGGAGACCTCTCCCAAACACTCGACCCATCCTTGTCTCACGAATTTCAGTGCTTGCTGGTTTCATGCCGCTATAGTCACAGATGGATCCTCACAGGCAGTGCGTGGCTGTTGAAACCCTACAGAGCTTCTAGACATGCAGCTATGCATGCCCACGTGCCCACCAACTTTCAGGTGAATGGCGATCCGTTTGTGATTCCGGCACAGATCTTCGGCTGACACATGCGGCAAGCTTTGAGATTTCGCTTGCCGAACTTGAATGTGGCTGGTTGTGGATGGAAGAGTCTCTGGGGATTGCAGAAGTTGTGGAACTATGCATATCCATCATTCCCATCACTCCACCGGCCAGCAATAAAGTCAAGGCCGCTCTGGGCCACACTCTTAAGGGAGACCAACCTGACCATATTCCTTTGAGGAATCAATCATCCCGATCCCTGCGGTCTTAGCCCGCGACCCCAAGAAAGCCGAGCAGCCAAAGTACTCCTAGGCCGAGACTGTAACAGCCTCAAGCTCCACCCGAAACATTCTTTCGCTTCGAAGGAATCGCCTTATCCTGGCTTCGGTTTTGGCGTCGACGGAGACTTGCCGGACAAGACCGTGACTTTAGTACCGAGCCTGTTCCTTTTCCGTGGACCATAGCCGAGTTCACCTCCCGCCTTTCCCACTTCCAAGCTGCCCTCTCAGCCTTGCAGCCGTCAGGGCTTCAGGCCAACTGCTTTCAGGTTTCAGGTGCAGGGGGGAAGGGTTCATGTCAAGGCCAAACTGTGTGGCCCATGTCGCATGGCTCCTTTCGGTCACAAGTGGGATGCTTATGGAAAGGCTAGCGAAGCCCCGAAACCCCAAACCGAAGCCTAAAATTTTTAAACGGTTACTTGTGTGGAGCCTTGCCTGCCTTGTGCGAGTGTGAGAGTCGGAAACGGTTACTTAAACCTTGAAAACCCTGCACCAGAGGATACCGTGGCACCGATGGCCTTTGTATCGGCCACGGACTTTCCTCAACTGCACCTTGACGGCAAGCCATGGCTCAGCTGGTGATTTCTTTCTTTGACAAATACGTTCGAAACTAACATAACTCAGTCGCGAGAGCATTAGCCTTCGGGGCCAGCGTCGACGGCAGAAAGCCCGATCAGCGAAGATCAGATGTCCTGAGCCCTCAACCTTAAATTTGGGGAGTTGTTTGCGGAGGCCGAAAGTCGCCCCACGAAAAAGAGTACGGTACTTAGCACATGCGTGTGCTTGACTTGATGTGTGTGTGTGTGCGTTTGTCCAACGTGCGCACGTACGAATGTACATGCGCATGAAAGCATGTACGTTCGTATGTATGTATGCATGCTTGCTTGCGTGTGCCAGTAAGAAAGTATGTATGTGCATGTATGTGTGTATGTATGCATTACACAATTTGTGGCCGGGTTCCCGACGGAGCCAGCTGCGGAGGATGTGGACCGTTTGACGGCTCATCTCCACCTTTCTGATGGTGAAGTTGAGGCATTGCGCTGTCACCTGCGTCNCATTACACAATTTGTGGCCGGGTTCCCGACGGAGCCAGCTGCGGAGGATGTGGACCGTTTGACGGCTCATCTCCACCTTTCTGATGGTGAAGTTGAGGCATTGCGCTGTCACCTGCGTCAGCCATCTGCCCTGGAGGCTACAGGAGCCCACCCTTGGGTGCAGGGTACGGTAGCCAGGATGTCTGCTGGCAATTGGTTTTTGCTTCAAAATGACCGCGTTCCCATTGCCACTGGCCGTGGCACGCGACCTGGCTCCTCTTTTGCAGATCTTGTGTTCGCGCTTCTGCTGCCTCGAATCCTCCGAGTGAGGGACACCCTTCGAGATGCTTGCCCGAGTCTGTCCTCTTGGCCCAGCTACCCTGGGATGGCGAGCACACTCTGGCCCCTTGTTCTGCTTCCGACCGCATCGAGGTTCATGATGTTTTGTGGGCAGATGACCTTGCAGTCCCCAGGATTTGTACGGGCACTGCTGACCTTCCAAAAGCCATTGCTGCCGAAACGGCGGCGCTCACCGATGCGTGTGGCGAGCATGGGCTAGTCTTAGCCTATGGGCCCCACAAAACCGCCGCAGTGGCCACTGTATGTGGCAAAGACTCTCGGAGAGTCCGACATGAGCTCTATGGCAGGGGAGCATGTGCCGGAGAGATCAAGGTGCTCCGAGAGCACACGGGCTACGCTGTCCTGCCGCTTGTACCAGCCTATAAGCACTTAGGTGTCCAACAGCAGCCTGCAGGAGCCATTTCTGGAGAAATCAGGCTGCGTGTGGGCCAAGCCAAAGCTGCCTTTCGGGACGGACGCCGGAAAATCTACAAGAGCGCCGGCATTTCTGTCAAACGGAAAGCCTTCTTGCTCCAAGCCTTGGTCCTTTCGAAACTCACGCAAGGGGCAGGCTCTTGGCCCCCTCTTACGAGGAGGGATCGCCAGACCTTTGACACGGCCCTGTGGACCTTCTATAGGTCGATCCTTTGCGTCCCTCATGGCGGCCGCCAGAACATCACTGGACTTACCTGCTTTGCCCTGACTGGGTTGCCTTCTTCTGACACGCTGCTTAGGAAGTGCCGCCTCCAGTATCTGAAACAGTTGGTTGCCGCAGGACCTGATGTTCTATGGGCGCTAATACGCGCTGATCGGGAATACGCAGATACCCTGCTCGCTGACCTTCATTGGCTTTTTCTATGGATCCGCAACACTTCCCGAGCTCCTTTGCCTGCTTCTTCCTGGACATTTTGGCGAACGCTTATTCAGCAGCACCCCGGAACCTTCAAGGGCTGGATAAGGCGTGCAGTTGCACTCGATCAGTGTCGACTCCACCTCCTTGCGTCCCTTGATGGCCTTTATAGGGCAATTAGCCGCGTCGCTCTTGTGCCTGCTGTTCAGAGGGAACTTGCTTGTCCGGAACTCTGTATACCGTGTAAGCGAGCCTTTGCCACGCGGGTGGCATGGTCGGGACATGCTGCAAGGCTACATGGATACAGGTGCCGGGCGCACCTGACTGCAAAGGGTTCCACCTGCCTTGCGTGCGGTAAGCAGTTTGCGAATCTCCATCGCTTGCGCCGACATTTAGTGAGTGTCCCTCGGTGTGTTCAGTTGTGGGGTGCATTCACGCCTGGTGTCTCGGCTGATGAGCAGGAACCTGCACATGCCCTGGAGCCTCCTGTTTCGGTACCCGGCAGCTTCGCACAGCATCCTACGGACCCCGCTCCTGACGGATGTCCGGCCCTTCTTCTTGCGTTGCGCGAGCTCGATGGATGTGAGGAGTCTACAGTCTGGAGCTGCATTGCCGATTTCATTGAACCTGTGGCCACCCTGCGGGCCACTGTCAGTCAATGGCGTGATGAGTTTCCGGCCAGTCAGTGGCACCACGAGATTGCTGAAAACATGTTGATTTTGCTGGACCCACAGATCTCGGCCGAAATCTTTCCTGAAGGGAAGAAGGCTCCCAAACGTCGACCCGAGATGCTCCCTGTATGGACTTCACCTGCCAGGTTGAGCTTTGCGGCTGTGGGTGAGCCGCTTTCGTTATCGCTCCAGAGACCGCCTCCTGTTGACCTCTCTCTCTCTGAACCAACCAGCATCCCTCTCCGTTTGGCCCGTGGACTTTGCACTTGGGCTGAGGATGTCTGTCGAGTGCTGGCTGACTGTGTTATCGCAGCCGATTCCAGATATGTCGAAGTCGACTGTCCGGACATTTGGAAGGCCCTGCCACAAGCTCGGTCCTGGTGTGAAGCGCTAGGATTCGAATGCTGTGACTCCGGCCTGCGATCTCCCTCAGAATGAGAGATGGTCTTCACTTGTTTCACGAATTCAACTCTTGCACAGGCGTGCGTCTTAACCGACTCAATCGCTCCGAATGAAAAANAATGCTGTGACTCCGGCCTGCGATCTCCCTCAGAATGAGAGATGGTCTTCACTTGTTTCACGAATTCAACTCTTGCACAGGCGTGCGTCTTAACCGACTCAATCGCTCCGAATGAAAAATGTGTGTTCTGATTGAACGGACTCGGGGCCTGGGGTCTAATATAGGGGCCTTAACAATTAGAATAAGGTTTTGGGGTACATTTTTACTAGAGTTATAATAAGGAGCCCCCCCCAAAATAGTATGGGTAATTATTTCCAATTAGGCCCCTATATTACGGTGCTTTGCACGCCTTTGGGGTAGCTCCGGGGCTGAGCTTCGGGTCAGAAGAACAGGTTTCAGGGTTTAGGGTTTAGGGGTTAAGATGGTTTGAGGTTCAGAGTTTAGAGTTCAGAACATGTCTTCGACAGTCAACGATCTGTGTGGAGTTTCGGAGCCCGCCAAAAACCCCTTCAAGTCCTCCTGGCTCTAAAAACCCTGAAACATAATATAGGGGCCTTAATAATTACCTATGGTATTTTGGGGGTTCCTTGTTATGATTATGGTATAATGGCCCCCCCAAGCCCCTTTCTAATTATTGAGGCCCCTATACCATGTGGGGCATCTTGGGGTCATGGCCCTCAATGAACTCAATAGGGCCGTCTTATTCACGGTAGCAAACTTAGTATACTCCTTAGTTAAGGGGGATTCGGATTTTTGGGGGGCGGATCAAACAAACCCAAGACCCTAAACCTTCATTCCTAAAAAACTAATCCCTAGACCATTGACCCGAATCACAACCTAGCACAAGCCCTGAACCGGACCTCCTTACACTCTGCAGCTAAACTGCCTACGCGGAAAAACTAAACCCAAATGTCCCCAACTGCAGAAGCCCGAGACCCCTAGACTCAAAACCCTGAACCCCCCCAAAAATCCACCCACTATCCTTACTACGCAGATTTTTGCATCCGATAATTGCGGCTTCATTTTAAGACTCCTTTTCTCGATGTTTTTTCCAAAGTCTCGGGCTGCGGCCAGCGCTTCCCCGAAGAAGCTGAAGGGCACAGTACGCGGCCTCCTTTAGCAAGGGGTACGTCCCAACCGTATCCTAGAGGGTCCATATAAACTGCCATCATGGAATTAGGCCCCCAAAAGACCATCCTAGTAATGGTTTGGCATAATTTTGCAAAGCAGTTTCAATCGGGCTCTTGATATGGCGCGAACACAAAGGAAGGTTTTGCAAGGAATAGGGTTTCACAAACGCTCTCAGGTTGCAAAAGGGAATTTGAGGGTTTTGCGCCTGCGAGTGTAGGGTTTCAGGGGTTTGGTGTCTGGGGCTTTCAGCTTGTCTGGTCTGTAGGGTGTTTAGGGTTTACGCGTTTGAGGGTTTAGGCTTGTACCCATAGGCTCCATAGTAGTTCCTGTTTTGGATTACCTTATAGGATTCTAAATATGAACCCCAGATGCCAAATATGGAGCCTATGGGTATGAGGTCGGAACTTGGCATGAGGGTTAGCCACGCAGCCCTCTTTTGCCCAGCACCCGCCTCGACGGTGCGCAGTGCCTCGCAGCGACGGTGCTTCCAGTTGATGTGTTGATGTGGCATTCCGAACTTTTGAATCGCTCGACCGCTACAACTAGAACAACTATAACCTTCGTAGGATTTGCGGCCACAGGTTTCCAGCATGCATAATTAGGGGGTTAAGGCTCTAGCTTAGCGCGCAGGGGCTTCAAGTTAGCGGCTCAGCTTCAGATCTCACGCATCGCGTACTGAAAGAACCAGCCCTGAGGCTGAAGACAAGACGGCAACGTTGGCATTAGGATTCCAGGTTTAGTTTCGGGCTTAGAGCCAGGACCCTCCTTGTACCCTCAAATAGGGCTATATGGTCCCAAGTAAGGGGCATTTAGGGTCTAATAGTCTAATAGAGGGTAGATGGAGGGTCTAGGAGAGCAGCTTGAAGTTTTGGGGTATGTAAGAAGCAATTTCCGAAATGGAAATGATAGTTCTCATGCAGCGACACGCGCCTTCTTCGATGCCCCCCGTGTAGTCGCCCAATGTCAGAGGTAGCCGTTTCTGTGTTCCTGACACACCCACGTGAAGCAACGACAAAGCCGCCATTGTCGCTCATCCGGGGCGCCTCCCTGACCCCATATCAACAAGCGGCGGTTGGCAGGACTGCTTTTTCGAGAGGTGCCACTTGGAAGGCAAGGTGGCGCGTCTCGGGCTAACTACCGAGACAACGGGATGCGCTTGTGAACCCGGTCCGTTCGCACAGCTGCATGTAGCGCACGGGCCCAAACAAGTGGCAGTTGATCCGCACTCTAGTGAGTAGGGCTTAGGGTTTACAGAGTGTAGGGTTGATTGTAATGAACAGGTCCCCTTATCACAAACGAATGCATATTAATTTGTGAGCCTCTGGGTTTTAGCACTACGGCTTTATCACCCTACCTAAACCTCATACTAAGCACCTCAATCCTTAAGCCTAAAGCATCGAGCCTTAAAGCCTACTGCTCCAGGACGAAGCCCTGCATTTCCTTTACAACGACTAGACCGCAAGTGCCGTACTTCAACGTGCCAACAGTAATGTAGAATGAATGTATATAGTCCATCAGTAGTAGATAGGAGCCTTCCGAAGAAGATCGCGCAGTACTTGCACACCGATGTAAAAGGAGAGTCAAGCTTTCTGCAATGCAGACAGGCTTAGATTCCCTATACTCATGGCCAGAAAGTGTTCTTGTGTCGTGTCTTCGAAGCCATTACCTACCGATCTGCCTATCTATGCATCCGCCCATCCATCCATGCATGCATGTGCATTTGCATTTGCATTTATATGCATGCACGCATGCGTGCACCCACACACACATACACATATACACACGTACACGAATACAAAATATACCAAAACACAATGTAACATGTCATGACACAACATAGCATAACATACCATAGCAGAGCATAGCATGGCATAACAAACGTATCATAGCATGTCATTCAAGGAAACTGAAATACATTGTACACGCTCACAATGATGTGTGTATGCATGATTGTTATAATACATATATATATATATGTACATACATATATGTACATGCATGCATACATGCATACATACATATATGCATGCATACTTACATAATACTAATGAATATACGTATGGTCGTGTGCATGTATAAATACAGTATATGTGTATGTCAGAGTTGACATGTTTGTATGTGTATATATAACTCAGTGTATGTACATGTGTCTGTGTACATGTATATACTCAATATGTGTCATATGGGTAGGATTTGATTCTCAGCTCGCCTGAATGCCGCCATTGCTCTGGAGCCACCTCGGCGCACCGGGCGGCTCGTAACCCAAATGATCATCGATAAAGCCCCGACACGCTCCACACGAAATTCTTCAAACTAGCATGACCCTGCTGTGTTCTCATTCAGTCTGTTAAACAGTGCAGGGCCCTATACATCCAAGGTTCCTTGGCGAAATGTCTTACAGTTTGGGGCGCTGAGCTTGCGCTATGTGCGAGTGCGTGTGTACATATATGTATATATATACACACATACATACATACATACATACATACATACGTACATACATACAGACAGACAGACAGACAGCCAAACAGCCAGCCAGCCAGGCAGACAAACAGACTTATCTACATAACTGTATGTATGTATGTATGTATGTATGTATGTATGTACAGATATGACACCTTGGGACCCTGCTTGAGAAGTCTTCCTGACTCTGCAAGTCCTCAGAAATATCGCAAGCCCCAAATTAATGACGACAAGAACCCAGAATAGTTAGTTTGGGGTAATCTTAAGGAGTATTCCTAAGCACATGGTAGAGGGATCTCGGAAGAAGCTCGCAGTGCGGAGCTGTCAGTTTAGTGTTTTATGATATACAGCTCTTAAGCCGGCTTAGGGTTTTAGGATGTAGGGTTTAGGGGAAGCCCAAAACACGAGACACCCTAGAACCTAAAGCCCCAACAGCACCAGTACCACGAAGGACAGAACATCCTAAAACACTACGGCAGCTTCAGGCACAAGCCGAAGGTCATTTACCAAATTAACGCGCACACACACACACAAAATGATCAAGGAGCCTTTTTGTAGACTCCTGAACGTTACATCACACGCCCTAAGGACTGTACTGAGTAACCCAAGACTCAGACCTCCATCAAAGGAGCTTGTTAACCAAAAGTTTACGTTAGTTCGTTCTTGAATTACCAACCTCATCCCTCAAGCCCCAGAGAAATTCGATAAGTTGGTGAAGTGCAATGAAAGGCCAGGACACACCCCATCTACGAGGGCGTGTATGGTAACCCTAAGAGGGTACTTGAGGATGCAGGGCTTCTGGGTTTTGGCTTGAGGGCAAAGGTAGAGGCGGTAGAGGGCTGCAGCGCTCTGGGTTTAGGTCGGTTGGTGGGTTTAGGGCTTAGGGTCTAGGGCTCAGAGGCCAAGCGCCAGCATCACCATGGGTTTGCGCTGAGCTGCCCGGTATCCAGCTCGCCCGAAGGGAGTGTCACGATCTGGCCGGCTGTAGCTTATGCTAGGAGCTTATAAGGCTTGTTAGGTTCCTATTTGGGAGTTTATGGGTTTGGGCCAAAAGGGGTAAAATGGATTGCAAGGTGTCATTGGGTTGCAGTGCGATGCTATTAGCACTGTTGCCATGCAGCAGTTGTTATAGCCCACGCAAACCCCTCAACAAACACGTTGGTGTGCAAGCGCTAAACTACAAAAGCACATGCCCCGAAACTGCCGCTGGCGACACAAATCAAAGCATTGAAAGAACTAGTGATCAAAGTGGTAAACTCGTGCTAGACGTTTATCGGAGCCAGTCGACTTGAAAGGTCTTATAACACAAATAACCACAAAAACAATAGCTATAGCAACAATAGCAATAGCAACAGTAACATTAATGGCAATAGCAATAGCAACCGAAATATTAATAGTAGTTGTAATAGTAATATAGCAATAATTAAAATAATAATGGTAATGCAAATACGAATACGACTATTACCAATAATCATCGCAATAGTAGCAAAAAACAACAACAATAATAATCATAATCTTACAAGCAGCAGTAATAATAACAACTACTCAAAATCATAAATGACAACAACAAGATTAAGAAGAGGTATAACAATGGCAACAGCAGCAGTAAGATTAATTAGCAATAAACATAACACTACTCATATTTAGACGAACTTCTGATGGCAATTTGAAGACTTAGATTGCATGTTGCCTAGTATGGAAGCAGTGCAAGCTCAATGCTGCCACATACTTCTGCAGCATCGATGCTGACAGACATGCAGCGAGTTTGAATTATTCATCAACGGGATCCTCCATTCACCTGCCCCTGTACCCATGCAATCAATCCTACACCCTACACCTTGAAACTCCTTGACCTTGCCCTCGATCCCCTAAGCCTTGATTCCTCGACCTGAAAAATTCGTCCTATAGAAGGACAGGACGCTTAATATTAACCTCTGCACACACGAAATCGTAAACCTTAAACCTCCAAACTCTACAAGCAACAACAAACAAAACTCTCACACCCAAGGCCGAAACCCGTTTAAACCGCAAACCCTAGGCTAACTGCACGAGCAAACAATTCGGACTAAGGCTGGTGGCCTCGAGTGCCAAGGGCGAGTCGTCCTCACAGCTACTCGCGTAGCAAAGCGATGTCTGGAGTTTCAGGGTTAAGGTGCTTAGGTTTCGGGTCCTTTCTAAAGGTTTCGGGTTGAGGGCATCGAAAGTCCGGGACTTGTGCTTTGGGCCTAAGTTGCAGAAGCCATAAATCGTATCGCACCTGCTCGAGAGATCGCGACTCACCTCTGAAAAAGATTTCGGCGACACTTGTCCAAGGCTCTGGTAGCAATACATCTATCAGCTGTAGGCATCCATGACCTTTCACAATCGCCCGTGGCCACCACAAGATGTACGGCGCTACTCTACACTCAGCTGCCTCCTCCTCCTACTACTGCTACTACTGCTTTTACTATACGACGACGACGACTACTACTATTACCACTACCACTACCACTACCACTACCACTACCACTACCACTGCCACTGCCACTGCCACTGCCACTGCAACTACGACCACTACCACCACTGTGCTACTCGTACTAGTACTGGTACTGGTACTAGTAGTAGTAGTAGTAGTAGTAGTAGTAGTAGTAGTAGCAGTAGTAGTAGTAGTACTACTACTACTACTACTACGAGTACGAGTACTATTACTACCGCTGCTACTGCTGCGAATACTACTCAACGTACAGCTACACAGCGAAGCCTGGGGCAACCCGTCGCAGATCTCCACGTTTGCCTCCTCGGCAACAGGCTTTAGTAGAAGATGCTTTTGGGATTTAGGTTTTAAGGGTAGTGGGATTCTGTTAAGAGTGCCGGTTGTTGTGGAGATAAAGCTTGGGATCCATTATTATTCAATGTATTGTTGGGGCGTGCTGGGGTGTGGCATGATGGGTGTACGGTTTGTTTTCGGCCTTTCTCCAAAGCTGCTTGCAGTCGCAACAACACAAAAGCCGGCAGTGCTTTATACTCACTAAGCTGGCCTTTGAACACTGCTCCTTTAAAGTCAGGATCCTCTAAAACCCATAACGGTTTTGCAATGCACCTCGCAACGACCTTCCTGCTTCCTGCTCTCACCGAGCGGTATCTGCCAGCCCGAAACGGGCGGTCACGGCCAGCCCGAATCCGAAACACCAAACGCAAACCCTGCACCCCAAAACCACTGCGAACTCCAACACGCTAAACAACTCAAGCCCAAACAACCCGTAAGATTCTCTTAAAGCACCCTGTTTACTTGTTAAGGCTGTGAAGGCTGCTATACATTATTTGATCTTAGGGCTTGAGGTCTTGCGGACAGTGTTGGCGTGGTGGTGCCCGTGGTCTCAACTGAAACCAGGAAATCCTATGCTGAAGGATCCTCAAGCGTAAAAACTTGACCTGAACGCAGAGACGAGTCAGAATGTATCCATCATGGCACTTGGAACCTCTTCTAAAAGTAACCTATTCAATCCTATAAACACGATATTTAAAGAAACCCAAAGAGTTAAGGTCCTAAGACGGTATGCTTGGAAACCCCCATCCCGACAGGAATTTTGTGCGTTTAGGATTTCGGGTTTAGGGCTTAGGGTTTAGGTGACTCATGGTGTATGCGTGGACTCTGTGGGTGAAGTCTCGGCTGGGGCAACCCCCAATGCAAATCTAACTCCTAAACCTAAACCCTGAAACCCAGACACAAGCTTACAGTACCGTGTTGCGGTTGGGCTCGCATAAACCTATATTGAGGACAATATGATTAGGGAACCTCCTAGAAGAAGACAAGCGCCTCCTTCGGTGCATCCTCGCCAGTCCACAAACCAGGAACCGAGGTCTGCGCAAGATCTTTGCTTGGGCTTGGGGGTATAATGTTGGAGGGATCGATATTTTAGGGTTAGGTTGTGTTTAATTTAAGTTGGGCTGACAAGGTTTAGGGTTCTGGGTTAATGGTTTTAGAACAGCTGAATCAGGCTCCCGGGCTATGTTGACCCTGCGGCTCAAGCAGCATGCAGTGGGTGCAGTCCGTGCCACGTCTTCGGGATGAGGGTCTAGGCTGAAGCTTGGCGTCTTGGGGTATTTCTCTAGCGGGGCTGAATCAACTCCTTGGCTGTGTTCTGTCTTTGCGGATCTGGGGCCCGACATCCCAAAAGCTGGAGAGAGAACGAGAGTCTGACTCGAACAGTGAGGTCAGCACCCGCCGCTGCCATCAGGGCGTAGCATAGTCCGTCCGATCAGAATCCCTCAGGCAGGGGCGGCCTTGGAAATGTCGCGGCCCACCGTAGCTCAAAACCTGGACCTGCCCCCTCAATCCCCAAAAAAGGGCAAACACAAAACAACATAAAATGAACCGCCACCTCCACTCACACATACACCCCTGAACCTCAACCCAAATTCCCAGAAAGCCTACAAGAGGCCACCTTAGCCCAGAGACGCCTAGTCGTCCTAATAAACACTACAAGGCCCTTCGGATTTCTTGATGAATGTATGTCTAGGTTCCTGAGTGACCCCTTTATAATATTTTATAATAAGGGTACCCTTTTTCCTAATCTTCAGTTTTAATAAGGGGACGTTAAACCAAAAAGGGCAAAAGGGTACTACTCAGGAACAAAGCCACCAAAAGACCTAAACTAAAAAACAACTAAAGACTGTCGACCCTAAACCCCTAGGCCCTGAAGACACGAAGCACTGAACCTAAAGGATTTAGTGGCTTTGGGGGTTCAGTCGATCGTTGGAACGGAGTGTTGGTGTACATTACTTGCAATGATGTAATGTATTCAAGAGCCCCAGTGAATAGTATTGGGGCCGTGTCAGAACCCGCATTTTCTATCACCCGAAAACCCTGAGGCTGCACGTACCATATACTATAGACATTTGGCCCTAAAATAGCTATATAGAGAATATATACTACATGGGCACCTGGAGCCTTAGGGAAAAATCTTAAACCCCTACAGAAGCCATCAGAAGCTCGCGACGGTAGACTCCTTATCGTGATAGTAGGACCCTTGTGAAAACGTTAAACCCTCAAAACCACGCAAAACACTATAGAAGTCGGTATGTCAGAGGGATCCTAGCAACCCTAAACCCTAAACCCTAAACCCTGATCCTAGCACCAGGGTGAGAAGATTATCCCGACCCTTGCAGGCCCCTCTAAGCCTGGAGCAGCTGATACACTAAACCTTGCAAAGGCCCCTTAAAGGCAGAGCCTGAACCCTAAGCCCTATAAATCCTAAACCCTTGACCTCAAAAGCAAAGCCCCATTTTAAAGCCCTAAGTGCCCAAATGGTGTATACCTAAACCCTAAACGCGCCAACTCAGGCCCTAAACCCGAAACTCACGTTGCAAGAAATTTTGGAGCCTCCGTTGCTGCCATGGCCGCCAGCGCTGCGCGGACGCGGCAGCGCTCGGGACCGACGAGGACGAGGACGCGAGCAGTCCTGCGCATCCGGGCCAGAGCCATAGGGCACCCATTGTACTGCTGCGTTTGTTGTGTGTGTATATGCTCGTATGTGTGTATATATATATATATGTACACATAATGTTCATTCACATTTGCTGATTTGTTCATTTCTTGCTTTGTAAATGCTGTCAACCTGAACATAATTGAACGTTATTTGTAGTCAAAGGGTGAAGGGCTTCAAGATGGCTCGGCTTTAGTGTTCTAAGGGTTCCTTTTCATTGTAGGAACCTGATTAAGAAACCGTGGGCCTTTTTTAGGATTCCTTTACGTAAAGGGGTCTATAAGGGTTACTATAAGGGATCTATAGTAAGGGTACTATAATAATGTAGGAAGTAGTGGTTTCCAAGGTGTGTGGCTTCGGCATGTTGCGCGGCGTATATTGTGTAGGGAATTGGGTTTTGTTTAGTTGTTTACCTGTAGTCTCCATTGTAGTTCCTTTTTTTGCTTAACCAAAATCTTTATTATAGGATCCTAACCATACAACTAGTCAACCAAAAAAAGGAACTACAATGGAGACTATAGGTAATGTATTGAAGTTTCTCATGGTTCTGGATTACTTGAAAGCTATGGGTTTGGGGGTTTCAGGGTACTGGAGATTCTCAAATTCAGGCTTACAGAGCTGTCGCGCTCATGGTTTACTTTGTATATCCGCTTACCTACTACCTTACAAATTTCTAGACTATAATCAAGGAGGCCGAAGATCCGCACAGACTTGAAGCCCAATCCCCCCCATACAAGTTACTAACAATTGAATAGCATTTTGAGGTACAGTACAAATGTAATTTGTTCGTCTACAAGGAGATATAAGTCAGCGGGGATACGGTTGTCAGCTATCCAGAGCCCTATACTCTAATCCTTAAACCCCTAAACCCTGAAACCCTAAACCCTAAACCCAAAGCCTATACTACATTCCTAAACCCTCAATCCAAGAGGACCTATAGCCACCCAAGGCCTTTCAACCTAAGACTTCCTCAGCTCTCTAGGTTTTAGAGTTTAAGGGTTTAGGGTTTTAGGGTTTAGGGGTTTAGAGTTTAAGGGTTATAAGGTTTATTTAGGGGTTTAAGGTTCAGGGTTGCGGGTTTAGGGGTTTGGGGGTTTGGGACCCGAACTCCCAAAGCGCCTGAGATGCTCAGCCCTCGGGGCTACCGAACGAAGCCTCACTTGCTCCAAGGACACCTTCCGCTCTCTTTGCTTGGTTTAGGGTTTGGGATTTGGGGGTGCAATTTGGGGTCCTGCAACTCGCGGACCCCCTTCTAAATTTTTTGGTGTCCGATTATCAACATTCTGCCCGTAGAGGGTCCTCACAATCACGATTCTTCAAAGGCAGATCTCAGGTCAAGGTAGCCCTGTCTATCAGAACTCCGTTGGGATGACTTAAACGAGGGCTCTATGGCTCTCTGTTTCGGAACCAAAAATCCAGCAAATACACGACCAGACCCAAACCGTCGATAACCTTTGCGTTCACAAGAACTCCAGAGTGCCCTGTCAAAAAGCCCTGTGCATCCTTCATTATGGGTATTTCGGCACAGTGGATGGTAATTGGGGGGTCTAGGTAGAGTTTAGGGCTTCGGGATGTTTAAGGTACCAGCCTGAAGCTCATAGGGCGGGGGTTTAGGGTTTAGGGTTGAGGGTTTGAAGGTCTTAGTTATAGGGCTCGCGTCTGCCAATCCAGGACTCGAAACACCTTCAGCAAATCTCATCCCCTGGAGCGTCCCCACCCCTGCTTGCTACAGGGTTCAAGGTCCGTGTACCCATGGAGTTTAGACATTGGGCCCAAAGTTACTATGAAGGAACCACTCTAAGCCCAAATATAGATACTATATAATACTGTATGGCACATGGACGCTGAGTGAAACGAAAATCCTTCCAAATTTTGAATATCAAAGCTCTTACCCGACCGTAAACCCCAAGCTCCGAACCCAACCCGAAACCCTAAACCGCTTTCGCCTCATCTTGGCTGCCGTCGTAGTCCCAAGTGATCTGCGCAGTCTCCTGACGGAGCGATGCACCCTTAAGTTCTGAACCTGCAAAAAACCCGAAGACCTTGAACCCGTACCAAAAGCTAAAGCCTAAGCCCTATAAAAGCCTAATCTTTTGAACACTATAAGCCCTAAACGCCAAGACACTAATCCCTAGGATTGGCAGTGCCCGGAAGGCTCTGGGCTAGGCTTTGCTCGTAAATTGAAGTTGCTGTGGTCCGAACCACCATTCCCTGAGGGTCAATGTATTCATACAGTAAACCCCATAAAGTTGGAAACCGGATTAAGGCCAAATAGTGCTGGGATTCCCTATACATTACTAATTACTCTTAAGGATTGAGGCTATGGGGTTTCCAACCTTTGGGCTTCTACTGTAAAGGGATCCTGCAAGGGTAGGGGTTCTATAAGGGCTTTGGGGTTAAGGGTTCAACGGTCCATGTACTCACACAGAATATTGGCCTCTCAGTAGTCTCGAGATCATGCACCCTTGAAGCGCAGAACCATACCAACAGAAACATTAAGCTCGAACTGTGGTTCGTCTACGTAGAAACATATATAGTAAGCTTGAACTCGATCCGGAAACCTCCAGCCCGTGTTGATTGCCGCAACCTACCCAAGCATCGATTTGAGCCACTGTCGTCGTACACCGTGGTGATGCAGAAACAGTGGCAGTTCAAATCCTGTCGATGGTCATGCAGCCTGGCAGGTCGATTCAACCAAGGAACTGATTGCGATGAGGAGCGCCTGCACAAAAGGATATCGCTGCGCCTAGCCACGCCCATAGTGCCGGTCACGATGGTTGAAATCGTACGGCATCGAAAACATGCAGGCTTCTCTCTTCGTCAACAAGCGGGCCCAACAAAGTTTAACAAATTCATTGCTAGACCAAACATATTATGCATATACATATATATATATATGGCTAACAAATTTCAAGTCCCGCCGGGTTATCCAAGGATTTGCAACTAAGACCTCTGCAACCCTAAGTAAAGACCGTCATCTGGTCGAAGCCTCCGCCATAAAGCTTAACTTACCTTACTTGGAGGTTCATGTGTTAGCCGAAGATAACAGGAGTTTCCAAGTGCTATGTTGAAGAGCTAGCCTGCAACTGCTGATGCAGCTCTGAGTTTGAGCTGTAGTTATTCTAGTTATACTCCCACCTATCACTACCCATGGACCTCCAAGTAATCCCTGTAGAGCCTACGTTATAGGTCCTCAACTCGAAACTCTGCAAACCGTAACCTGGTTACAAAACTTAGAGCCCTCCCTTTGAGGGCTTGCAGTTTCGAACCTTTGGGGCTTAAGCTGTAGAGGCTCCCAAACCGAAAACCATGAATGGGCCCTAACAGGCCATCCCTGGTTGATGCATGTGGTCTGGAGGTCATTTGGTGGTTCCCCTCAACAGAGACCCCATAGAGTCACTGGTCACTAGGGTTTAGGATCTGTGGGGCTTAGGCTTGAGGGTCTATGGCTGCGATTTTCGATGCGAGCTTCAAGGGGAGTGCATGGTCACGGCCTTCCCTGTAAACTGTTGACGGCACCACCAAATCCCTAAACCCCGCAAAACCGTAACAGGCACTACCTCCCCACGCCGCCGCCCCGTGATCTTGTCATGTCTTATATTCCTGGCCATGCTCTTCCCTTTCGTTATTTGGGAGTTTCCGAAAATAGGGGACCCTAATATAGTACCCTAAATAGCAGGATCCTTATTATAAGGACCCCCAAATAAGGTACCCTAATTTTCGGAAACTCCCAGTTTTACATGGAAAAACTCCATGGCCCAAAGCCTCCAGGCGAGCGATCAGCTTGGCAGAATGCCAGGAGCCCCGGTACTGAGCCTGGCTTGGGCTTCAGGGCTTTAGGGTTTTTGGGGCTTCAGGGCTTTTTGGGTTTTGGGGGCTTTAGGGTTTTGGGGGCTTTAGGGTTTTTGGGGCTTTAGGGCTTCAGGGCTTGAGGGTTAAGGGTTTGACGGTTTAGGGTTGAGGGTATAGGCTGCTTGGGGTCGACGGGTGCGGAACTCGAGCCCAGGTCTTTACGTAAGTTGCTTACCCTAAGCCACAACCTGTTATTGCAGGGGCTTACTCTTGGTAGTGTACATCGTAATTCTACCGGCACTCAATTATCCACATTCGGGGCTTAAGGTGTAAGTACTGATTGAAGAGTTTTTTCAAAGAGAACCAACAAATTGTTCTTGTCCTTCACCAGGAGTCGCTTACAGGAAGTACATGTGCCTAAAGCGGCACGTCTCTTCTGGATTTAGCAGGCACTTCTTTAAGCAGCTGACAGAAGGATAAGCACCCCTGGCAAGGAACCCTAAACCCTAAGGCTAGGCTAAGGACCCCTAACAAGGCCCCTGTGGCCTCCAAGAGGGTCCCAGGCTGCCACGCCTTTCGAGCGCTCGTACTGTCAGACATCTCCGTCAACTTGCCAAGACGACTAGTGTTTACGATGACGATGAGGCTGACGACGTCAGACTTCCTGGACTAGAATTTATATAGGATGACGATAACGATGATGATGATCATCATGCTGATGATGATGAAGAAGAAGGTGATGATCGTGATGATACCGGCAACGGTGATGATGATGACAAAGATAATTACGATAATGCCATGGTATGCTGTGACGTGATGGATAGATTAGGATGGGATGGAATGGCAAAGGATGGGAAAGGATGGCTTAGTATAGGAGCCTATAGGAGAGAGGATGGGATAGGATGGGATAGGATAAAACAGAATAGGGGGGGGGGTATATGAGTGAAGATCAAGATGGCCGTGCCGTTGGCATTGCCCAAAAAAGACAAGAGAAAAAAACACGTGGAACAGCAGTTGCCTTCGGCATGGTCTGGGCAGTCATTGAAAGGCTTCAGGGTTTAGGGATACCATGCACAGTGGAACTCTTCGATACTGCACGCACAAATTGAGGTTAAGGCACGAAGCTGAAGCTTGTCGTGATGGTAGTTGCAACAATGTCCTTTTTGCCAGGGTTAGGGAACGATAGCATGCACCCAAAAAGTGCATGACATCTACTTGGCTACTAAACCTTACGTTTTCACCTGTGGCCTGCGGGCACGTGGGCCAAGCCGACCATGTATATAACATGTGAACTTTTAACTTGCGTAACAGATCTACGTGTATATGTGAGTATATCTATACATATGTTCTAGCGGCCGAGACAGTTTGAGTAGAGTCCAGGGTTTAGGGCTAAGACAAGTGGACTAGGGCTGTGGAAGGAAGCCGAACGAAACATTCTTGCTGAATCTACAAAGCCTTACTATATAGTACATCGTACGTACCCTTAATTTATGTAGGAACCCCTTTGAAACCAAAGTAGGTACTGGAAAGGTACATGGGAGTTTCCGAAATTAGGGGACCCGAATATATAGTAGGATGCTAATTCTACGGACCCTAAAATGAGGTACCCTTAATTTTCGGAATCTCCCACATGGGTCGCTGACTGCCAGGGAGTCTGGTTCCTGGGTTCTTGTTAAGGGATTTAAACATAAAAGGAGTAAGTTACGATTATGAGGAGGCCGTATTATTTACTTTAGACCCCTATTAAGGTAACTTAAAATAAATCCCTTAACAACAGCCCAGGTTCCTACGACCCCAACGCAATGAGCAGCAGCTGGGCTGCAGCTCCAAACATAATCCTAACATAGGGGCCTTAATAAATAAAAATGGGTTCCTTGAAAAGGGGCAAGTTACTATAAGGAATCTATAAGGGTACTATAACATAGGGCCTTAAGAATTGGAACAGGGTTTTGGGGGCCCTTTATACTATAAGTATAATAAGGAACCCTCAAAATAGTATTGGTAATCATTTAAGCCCCTAAGTTAACAAGAAAAACGAAGAAACTCTGATCCCTCGCTGAACCCGAAGACCTAGAACCCTGAGCTCCATACGATTGTCTCGTCCCTACGACGTGGAGCCGCGCTGTTCGGCGGCAGCCAAAAACCTAACACACCTGGCTCCGAGCAAAAAAATCCTAAACCCTAAACGGGCCTAAACCCTGAAGGGTTTAGGGTTTGGTGTTCCAGACTTCATTCGGGTTCAGGGTTCTGCAGTGGCATCACTGTACCAGTCGTGTACGAGGTTGCTGTGAGCTTTGAAAAGGCTTTGTAGTAGTGGTCGTAGAACCGTCTTAAAAGGGTTTCGTAAGAATGGTTTTCAAGCTTTTCGTAGGGGAGCCCCTTGCAGGACTAAGTACGTACTTTGTAGGCACATGGAGGTTTAGGGTTATGCAAGGGTGTAGTGGGCTCTCTGGGTCCGGCACCTTCTCAGGATTGCAAACTCAGAGCCAAGGATTACTTCCCGTGCCACCGTTCAAGCTCGTAAACTCAAAATGCACATGCTACGCATGTGCACGGAGCCTCAGGGCACATCGAAGTTCTGCTTGCCATTGCATACTGAGTCTGTTTCTAGCCTTCAACCCCAGCTACAAGCCGTCTTCGTCGCGAACCCTTCAACCCCAGCTACAAGTCGTCTTCGTGGCGAACCTCGCTGGGCAGTAACACCTGCACGCGTTCCAAAAAGACATACTCTAAACCCTAGACCCTAAACCCTACACCCTAAACCCAAAGGCCCAAAGCCCAAAACCCTCAACATTTCCTAAGTGATTTGCCTGGCACAGGCCGGGCAAAGCTCCACAGCAAGAGCCCGCCTGAATCTTGGTCCATCTTCTGCCTTTGCTTTCAGTTTGATGGGCATGGCTTTTGTTTTGTGAGCTCCTTTTCTGACAGATCTGCAAGCATCTCGGGAGTTCAGGGTTTAGGGATACAGGCGCACATAGTTGCTTCTTCCGAGCAAGTCGTCAAAGAGTCTCCTCCGCGTTCCGCGATCTCCCCCAAGGCCCTGTACAACTCAGGTCAAACACGCTTAAGGTTAAGGGTTTAGGACCTTAGGACTTAATTCAATGTGGTAAACGCGAGCCAGCCATGCCGGCCAACAACCGGTAAAGTCAAAATTGTCAAAGCGTGCTAGCCGCTGCTTGCAATTGTTGTTGCCTTACCTTTTGCCACGGGAGCTTTGTAATTGCCAGGCTTGGGTGGACGTGGACAATTTAAAGACCCTGCCAAACCAACAGAATGCAACAGAAATCCCTCCCTCTCGAAGCTCGGGCTCAGTGAGTGTTAAGGGTCACGGTTTGCCATGGTGGCCTAGTATACTGAGATCCCCTCATCGTCCGTGCCCAAACGGCCCTTCTACTAACCCTTTAGAAGGCGTCATGCAGCCCCCCCAAAGGGGACTAGGGGTTCCATAATGGGTTCCATTTCACGGAACTCTAGAACCCTGTAGTACCCTTAAAGGGGGCTCTATTGTTGACCCCTATAGTATCCTTAAGGGAGTCCTTCATACAAGGGTAACTAGCTCAACAGCCTGGACTCGGCGCTTTCTTTTAGGAGCTACTATTACGGGGACCCTTGGGGATATAGACCCTAGCACTAAGGTCCCTTTTAAGAGAGCCCGCAGTCGGGTTAAGCAGGGTCCACTGGAAGGGGCCTAGGATCTTTAGAGGTTGCGAAACATGGCTTTAGGGTGTCTGGGTTTAGGTATTTAGGGGCCTTCCTAATGCGAGTAGGGGTAGGGCTTGGGTGCAACAGGATAGTAGAACTATGTAGGAAAGTATGGCCGAGTTTGGTTTTGGGGTAACAAGACCGTATACCGAAGGAACCGAATGCCATGAAGGATATGAAAAATACAACGCAAGTGTTCAGCTGCCTAAACCAGGGCTTCTGGCAAAGTGGAGGCAAACCATTGCAGCTCGCATGGTCAAACCCAGCTCCGCGCGAGTTCGGCCAGTGACTTGCAGCGAGGGTTTAGGGTTTTGGGTTTGGGGTCTGAGGCTTCGGGTTTGGGCTTTGGGTTATAAGGTTTAGGGACCCGGAGGCTTGGGATAAAGGTTTAGATTCAGACTATGTAACGGGTTTGGGCCTGCAAAAATCTAGGACCGGGCAGCTCAAAGACTGCGACGGTACAGGTAAACCCCAGAAGCCCATAGTACCCTAAATAGTAGGATCCTGATCATACGGACCCCAAATAAGGTACCCCAGATTTTCGAAAACTCCTATATAGCCTATATGTACCCTTAAGGGTTGTCTACGCAGAGGGTTCCAATGCTTTGCGTTTACATGGCTAAAAACCTGCGACAGCTCGGGCGGAAATGGTGAGATGCTAGCTAGAAATGTCCCTTATTTAAACCGGTGACCCCATATCCTTAGCCTCCTGAAGCAAGCAGCTTTAGCACGAAACATCCGAGCTCCATAGGCCTCAAACCCCACACCTGGGTACAGGCACACTGCAGGCAAGCAAGAAAAGTGCCAAAACCATGTCAGCCTACAGGGCCTACGGAACATGAAGCCTACTGCGTAAGCCCTAAACTGCCTCAGCATCCATAAGCCCTGAAACCGACAAGAAAAATGGCGAGACGGGGTCGTAATATATGAAAACCTGAAAAGTAAGCATACCCGAAAGAAACATCATGCAGCTCAGATGCAAAGTGTCCCGCACCGCTTGAACGGCGACCTTGGGCACTCGCAGGTGCGACGACCAGTCCTCGCCAACGCCACAGTCACAGGGAGGAAGAGCATCAAACAATAATTGGAACAGGCTTTTGGGGGTTCATCAAACCACACCTATATTCGGACTATAAGGGGAGACTATTCCTAATTATTCCGGCCCCATATTACCCAAGATCCCGCAGGCTCGCGAGCACGTTTTCGTTTTTAGGGTTAAAGGACTTAGGGGCTTGGGGATTACGATTGAGAGTAACACAAACATCGAAGAACCTATAAAGTCTGCAGGGCTGATATTGGGAAAAATAAACAAATGTGTGTGTATATATATATATACATACATACATACACACATATATATATATATGCATAAAATAAACTAAAAAATTCACATATATATATATACATAGATATACATATGCTATACACTCATGTATTTTCTATCTCTGTATATAACACACATATGCATACACACAGCCATATAACCACGTACAACCCCAACATGGAGCCCTGATAAGAGGGTTTCGAGCTCCGTATGCAACCCCTGCATGCCCTATCGACCTCAACCTAAACCCTTACACCGGAACCACTAACCCTAAACACTAAAACTCTGAACCCATAAGCCCTGAATGTTTCGTAAACTTCCCCTAGGTTGAACCTGTCTGGAAACCTTTCTAGAGCACTTACAGAACCCTTGTAGAACCCACATATAAAACCCTTGTTGTACGATGTTAAAACGAACCCTTTATAGAAACCTAAGTTGGATATCAGTAGTCTCCTCGAGCTCAGATGGAATGGTCGGGATGTCGCCGAATGGGCCGACCTGGCAAAAAAAAACGCATTGTGCTGCGACAACAACTTTTTTTTGCTGGTGTGCTTGTCTTCGAGTGCGCTTCCAAAAATAGGTTTGAGAACTAGGGGCTCAGAGGAGTTCAGGACTAGGGACGTGGGGGCTGAGAGCTGGGGCAAAAACATGGGGTTTCACAGATCTATACTGCGATTTGGGCGCTCAGTGTCCAGGGCCTCTCCCGTCATCCTACGACGCATCAGGAAACTATGGCGTGGGATCATTTCCGGCGAACCGAAACCCCAAACCCTAAACCTTAGACCGGAACCATCAAGGAACCTGCAGCACACAGGCCCTTGCCCGATGTGTCACCAGATTATCCGGGATGATGGGACGGACTCCCCGCCAGCTTGAGCGTGCTTTCAATGCAGAGTTTCACTATATCTATATCTGCATCTCTATCTTTCTATAACATGTGTGTATATATATATATATATGTATCTGCTCGTAGCACGTGTCACTCACATGAGCGGCTGGTGATTTGTGGGCACAGTCCCAAACAGTTGAATGATGGCGAACCCTGTGCCCTAAACGCTAAACACTACAGTCTAAACCCTAAACTCTAATCCGAGTCTACGATTGACACTACAACTTGTGGGCTTAGGGCCTGCGCCGTGCTAAACCCTAGATGTGAGTTCTTTTAAGACCGATAGACCCAAACAAAAATAGTGCTTTTCGATATCCCTATCGGTGTATACCATAACAATGAAACAACAAGTGACGACTAGGGAATTTACCGATTATCGGTTGCTAGACAGCAAGGCATCCTTCGTCAGGTGCCTTCGGGAGGAGATCGAGCAAGCTGCGCGCTCGCCGTCGCTCCTTCACTACTTGGAGGATCATGGGACTTAGTACATAGGGTTATAAGTACCCTAGTTGGGGTTATAATAACCCCATTTACGTTACTAAGTCCCATGGCCCCTTAAGTCTAAGTACCCTTACCCCAAGACTCTCAGGACTCACGTGTTAACTGTTAGCGGCTTTCGGTCCACAGACGCTAAACTATATAGGGCATGTTGGGTTTAGAGCCTGACCCTCAGGCTCGAGGCGTCTAAGATAGCCAAACACTGCTTGATAGAATGTTTCGGATCCAGGGTTGGCTCGGATTACGGTTCTGAGTTCTGGGTTTACGTCTGCTTAGGGTTTACGGCAGCAGGGCAGAAGCCGCTTCTGCGTTAATGTGCCTTTCTCGGACCTCTTGAGACTGACGTCAGCGGGGTAAACCTTCTTCAGCAACTCCTCAAAGCGCGCATCACTGATGCGGTCTGGCTGGTCTGCCACTACGTATGCCAGACTTCCGAAGGTCTGGACGTCGGCTGCCAACAACTTATCGGCAAGGTCGTTTCCCAGCAATTGCTGGGCGCGGGTCTTAAACTCCGCGGCGCTGTCCACCAAGCTGGACATGGTCCTGGAAAACACATGCACATGCCGACTAGAGAGGTCGGCCATGGGGTCCCAAGTTTCTTTAGGAGCCTCAGGGTCGCATAGTATCCTTATGCGAGGGGGTTCCCAGGGGGGTAGATAACCCATTATTCCGTAGTTCTCTTGAGTGCTCCCTAAGGTTCCCTTAAGGTTTCGTAAGGATCCCTTGTACGCCCCCCTTGAACCAACCACTCTCCCTTTATAGGACCCTATAAACAAAGGGTCCAAGTAATAGTATAGTATATGAGTAGTTCTCCAAACTAGGGTGGTTTTGGGGGACCGTTTTTAAAGGGTGCCGTACTATTTTGGGGACCTAAAAAGGGACTCCCTACTTAGGGTTTAGGGTTTAGGGAGGGCACAAAGACCTACTAAGTACCGACTATAAAATGGTATGGATTTGGGGCTGAATGCCCGGCAAGATGTGCTTCTTTCTGTTTGTGGGTGCTTCGGGTTTCATCTGATTGGGTATATGCATGTGGTCAGAGATTAGACAACAATTGCATGTGACATAAGCATACACAGTGTAACATTTACACCAAATCGATGGGCAGATAGACAAACAAACCGAACGATCGATCTAACAACAACGATAGATAGGTAGATACATCGGCTGATAGCTTGATAGACTGGCAGATAGACAAGATAGATAAAAGACGATCCTGTTGTCAGACGGCTCTCTGCCTTGACCATATACTTGTAGGACCAAAAAACTCGCCAGAACCGATTCCGCGGCAAACCCATGTCCTGCAGAAGCTCCAAACTCACCGCAACACGCACTGCCGCCATGCTGCCACGAGCAAGCACAGGCGTAGAGCACACAGACATGTACACATTTCTGTACGTATTGAACAACACAAACCCAAAGACACCTGAAAGCCTACAATCCAAATAAACACCCATAGCAACACCCTCAGCACAAACAAACAAAGAACAAATTCAAGGGCGAAAACATGACCCATCCCCCTTTCCCAATAAAAAGGGTCCTCCATGTCCCCTCCCAGGATAGACTTTCGACCTGTGTAGTTACAGTTTAGGACTTAAAACCCTAAACCCCTAACCGTAATTTAGGGAACCCTTTCTGGGAGCTGCTCTCCGAGAATTCGACTTTTGTTTTGAGGTTGCGCCCAAACCTATGTTTTCTGCGCAGGCGTCCGCCAGAAAAGGTCATGGGTCTCAGGTTCAGGATTTTATGTCTTCCGGCGTCGGGTTTCAAGGTTTCGAATCGAAGCGCAACCGCGGCAAGGTCATGGCACGACTACAGCCCGAGCAATGCTGTCACTTTGAAGGGTTTTGGGCTCAGGGTGTAGTAAGTGTAGTACAGGGGTTTAGGTTGCCATAGCATACCTGTTCCCTATAGCCATGTCTGTCGAACACCTAACCCTCAAGCCACTCCTACCAACCCCTACACCCTGAACACCCATGAACCCTACAAGCCTTAAACCCTCAACTCAACCCTAAACGATTAACCCTAAATCTTGATATTCTTGTTTCAGTGTAAATTTGGCATTGACTCCGAAGCCAAGCCTAACACCAGGTCCGACTTTGGGAGCGTACGTTTTGGGCTGAGGGGCTTATTAGGAGTTAGGGGGTTAGGCTAAGTTTAGTCCTGAAAGTTTAGGGTTTAGGGCTATTGACGTCAGGGTTTACTAATACTTTTGAGGGGTTTAGGGTTTAGGGTTGTGCATTCCACAACAGTATCCAACAAGCGCAATCTGCCGTGCTAACAGTCATCACCGATCATATCCAGAACTCAGGACACAAGATCCGAAACCTTAAATCCCTAAACTCTGAACGGTCCTGAACCCTAACCCAGAGGGTCCAAGTACGTCTTATAATAGGACTTTAAGGGCTTTTTTGGCATCAAAAACCATAAATAAGGACTACTTGGACCCTTAAGGTAAACCTCTCGTACTAAGCGCACCTCCAGGGAGAACTTCCAGCACAGCCTCTGACACCTTCGCTACCTGCATCCGGGTGTGCATGCCAAAATCTAACCCCGTTGCAACATGTCCTTAACTCCGAAACCCTAAGCCTGAACTTTAAGCCTTCGATACTGAAAACCAAGAACTGTGCAAGGAAGGATATCGAACCTTATCCTCAACTTAAGCTTGCCTGGTTTGCAGTCGGTTTGGGTGGTGCGTTTCAACACCTTTTGATTTCACATCTAAGTTGGGACTGAATTTCGAAAAACTTCAGGTTCAGCAAAGTATCTGCGGATCTGCGGAGTCCGTTCAAACGTTGGGGAAAGCTCATCAGCCCAAGGCCTTTAGGTTCACCTGTTCGCAGCTTTCTATCAGGGTTCGAAAACGCGGGCTCCGTAAGCCTTTGGTATACCTGCTAGGTCCCCAAATTTATACACCGAGAACTTAGATTTTGAACATTCAACCTACACTCCATTTCTGATACGGGTATTTTGCCATGGGCTTTTCCGAGGTCTCTCTGGAGAGAGCTCTCCTCTTCTCCGTCCGTTTGCAAAGCTCTATAGGGTGCTGGGTTGAAGCCAAGGGTTCAGGAAGACTAGGGGGCTCTGACATTCGACGTACTGTTTCGGGTGGTTTTCTCCTAGAGTGCCATGCCGGTGCTCGTAGTCGTAGTTTGCGTTTCACGGCTTTGCAGCAGGGCCACAGACTTGATGAACCCTACCTGTACCCCGCATGCCTGGTCCTGAATTAACCCTAAATTTCCTTAGTCCTGAATTAACCATGAATTTCCCCACCTGAATGAACCCTAAATTTCCCTGGATCCTGAACCAACTCCTTGAACCTAAACCCTACTACACCCTGAATCCCTGAACCCTAAAACCCAAAAACACCTAATGAATCCCCACCTATCGGGAAGGCTTAAGAAGAATAATGCAGAGAGACCCTATTATTATAGAACCCTGCAGTACCCTTAATGGGGGAGCCTTGCTCACTCGTTCGGACCAGCCAGCGCTGCGCGATTCGGGTGCCAGCTGCACGGAAACCACGGCAAAGTCCAGGTCCTCTTGACCCAAAGGCTTTCGGGTTAAGGGTTTAGGGCCAGATGCACTACGATATTATGGAATTAGGCGCCAACAAACGGTAGTAGATATGAACCCTCTTGGTTTATGTTTTTGCTTACCATTGCTGGTTGCGACTGCTTCAGGAGTAGCTTTATGATTCGGATTTAGTATGTGCATTTACAGTCTATACTGTGCCTCGAATACTTCTTAAATTGTGGCTAACGACTCTAAAGCCAAAGTACAGACTGTGCAAGTACCTCTATTGGGTCTGGATGTTAGATGATTTTGGGGGGGGGTTTAAGCTTTAGGGGACTAGACGGGCTCTCTTCATTGGGAATTTCGGTTTTCATTGTGTGGATGCTTGTGCCTTACACTGTACTGTAGTTGTTCGCAATCTTGTCTGGGTTTCCGCAGCTTGACAATTCACGCTCTGCAGCCCCAACGAGCACGACGAAGCATAAACTCCAAGAGAAATCACCAAACCCTAGGAACTCAAACCCTGGCCGCTAAACCCTGAAAAACCCAAAAGTCAAAAGGGCACCCAGAAACAACCAACAAAAGAGCCCTTAAGGAGCCCCCTGAAAAGAAGCCCAGGAAACTACGCCTCGTCCGGCGATCGCTCCTGACAAGCGTCGTAGATGCAAGGGAAAAGGCACGGGGCTCTTAGGAACCAGAGTATACTATCTTATACTATTTTGCGGTTTACTCTGGTATGTTCTATCGTAATGTCATGTGCAGTATCATATGCTACTCGTGTGGACCCTCTTGGTGAGGAATTCGAGTCAGGGCTTAGGATGCGGCCATGAGGCTTTCGGGTTCAGGGTTTATAAACCCTTTAGGGTTAGGGCTTAGGGTCTAGGATTCATTGTTTAGGGTTTAGGGTCTAGGATTCATGGTTTAGGGTTTAGGGTCAAGGATTCATGGTTTAGGGTTTAGGGTCTAGGATTCATGGTTTAGGGTTTAGGGTCTAGGATTCATGGTTTAGGGTTTAGGGTCTAGGATTCATGGTTTAGGGTTTCGGGCCTAGGATTCNAGGGTTTAGGGTCTAGGATTCATGGTTTAGGGTTTAGGGTCTAGGATTCATGGTTTAGGGTTTAGGGTCTAGGATTCATGGTTTAGGGTTTCGGGCCTAGGATTCATGGTTTAGGGTTTCGGGTCTAGGATTCATGGTTTAGGGTTTAGGGTCTAGGATTCATGATTTGGGGTTTCGGGCCTAGGATTCATGGTTTAGGGTTTAGGGTCTAGGATTCATGGTTTAGGGTTTAGGGTCTAGGATTCATGGTTTAGGGTTTAGGGTCTAGGATTCATGGTTTAGGGTTTAGGGTCTAGGATTCATGGTTTAGGGTTTCGGGCCTAGGATTCNAGGGTTTAGGGTCTAGGATTCATGGTTTAGGGTTTAGGGTCTAGGATTCATGGTTTAGGGTTTAGGGTCTAGGATTCATGGTTTAGGGTTTCGGGCCTAGGATTCATGGTTTAGGGTTTAGGGTCTAGGATTCATGGTTTAGGGTTTAGGGTTTAGGATTCATGGTTTAGGGTTTCGGGCCTAGGATTCATGGTTTAGGGTTTAGGGTCTAGGATTCATGGTTTAGGGTTTAGGGTCTAGGATTCATGGTTTAGGATTTCGGGCCTACGATTCATGGTTTAGGGTTTAGGGTCTAGGATTCATGGTTTAGGCTTTAGGGTAGGGCCTAGGATTCATGGTTTAGGGTTTCGGGCCTAGGATTCATGGTTTAGGTTTAGGGTCTAGGATTCATGGTTTAGGGTTTAGGGTCTAGGATTCATGGTTTAGGGTTTAGGGTCTAGGATTCATGGTTTAGGGTTTAGGGCCTAGGATTCATGGTTTAGGGTTTCGGGCCTAGGATTCATGGTTTAGGGTTTAGGGTCTAGGATTCATGGTTTAGGGTTTAGGGCCTAGGATTCATGGTTTAGGGTTTCGGGCCTAGGATTCATGGTTTAGGGTTTAGGGTCTAGGATTCATGGTTTAGGGTTTAGGGCCTAGGATTCATGGTTTAGGGTTTCGGGCCTAGGATTCATGGTTTAGGGTTTAGGGTCTAGTCATGGTTTAGGGTTTCGGGCCTAGGATTCATGGTTTAGGGTTTAGGGTCTAGAATTCATGGTTTAGGGTTTCGGGCCGAGGGTTCATGGTTTAGGGTTTCGGGCCGAGGGTTCATGGTTTAGGGTTTCGGGCCGAGGGTTCAGGGTGAAGCTACCGTATGGGTCCGACTGCCTATAGTCAGAAACGCTCCCGCACACATACCTACAGAATTGGTGGCATAAATATCCAAGCACCTTATTACTTGGTCCTGTGGACCCTTTAGAGCTGGGATACATACATACTTACATACACACATGCATATATATATATATATATATGTATGTATATACATACATACATACATAAACACTTACTTACAAAAAATACATACATTGACATACATGAATCCACGAAGTTATGCGTAATGCACAAAAGGCACTGATGCATCACTCAGGGCCGCGGCCTAGCTGTGTCATGAACTTGGTAAACCTTATGTACGTGTGTGCGCCGATCTGCATCAGTCCCGCCATGAATACCGTTTGCAGCTATGCTGACGCTTAAAGGGGATGTCTTGCTGAATCTTAAGCCCAACATCCCAAATGCCAAGTCCCAAACCCACAAACCCTCGAGCCCCAAACCTTCCTTCATCACAGGCTCGAGCAACCTGTTATTCAGGCCTTTTCTTTGCACAGGGACCGGTTTCGGAACGCTACTGAAACCTCCAAGCCTCCAATACAACCTTCAATATAGCCTGGAAAACACCCCAAAAAATTGCATGCAGCCCTTAATCCACACGGAACACAATACAACCTTTCATACAATGGCTAATCGATACCCTTGACGCAAAGCTAAACCCTTCATGCAACCCATGCCCTAAAACCCAAACGCCCTGAACACTCTAAAAAGAGCCTTCACCCCCAGGATCCGTCATGCAACCATTCAAACGAGCCAAAACGTGTGCCAGAAGCCGAAACAACTATCTAAACGCGAAACCCTAGTAACCCTTACAAGCACCATGATAACATATTGCAACCGTTAAACGCGCCTTACAAACCCCAAACCCTAATCCTCACGAAAGCCCTTAACATGACTGCAAAGTGCCCAAGAAGTCTCGGAGGTACATCATACTACACGTATAGCCCTAAGGACTTAGGGGTTCAGGGATTGGTGATTTAGGGGTTTAGGGTTTACGGTCTTGGAGGGGGCATGCACCCAAATAGTATATACAGTATATACTTTGGCCCCAATGTACCTAAATAGGGACTATTTTAAGGCCAATGTATGGACCCTGAGGGTAGGGCGACTGTAAAGGAAGCGTATCAGTTGCCGCTTAACCCCTAACTCACCCAACATTTGCATTAGAACTTAACCCTAGATCCCAAACCTAACCCCCTATAAACCCTAAACCCTAAATCCTAAACCCTAAACCCCTATAACCCTAAACCCTGACAGTAGAAGCCTCGGAGAGGTTCAAGAGGCTCTCGGCCATGGTTTTGCCAAGGCCGGGTGCGGCACCTTCGGACGGCGAAGTAGCGTTCTACAAGGGTTTCTTTATAGGGTTTAGGGTTTCGTAGTTTCAGAGGGTTTCCTAGGTTTTGAACAGTTGCCCAGAATTCATGCATTACAAAAACCGGAATATATTCCACCAGAAGCAATAAACAATGTTATCGAGGCTTCAGGGGTTGAGGGACGGGGTCTCGGGTTGTGCGTTAAGAGCTACAACCCAAAGCCTCAACCTTAGACATTTAACACGCAACCATGGAAACCTAATGTAAGAGCCATAATTTCAGGATTTACTGTAGTGTGCTTGTGTTAAGACACCCTAAGAAATAGTCTGCTTCGAGATCCACGTCGAAAAGAAACATGCCGCCTGTTGCCGTGGCTCTTCGCTCGGCCAGGACGGCCGCATAAAGCCTCTCAGAATTTGGAGCTTCGGGGCTTGTCAAAGTTGGTTTTCAGGATTTTGGGGTTGCAGTAGGGATTAGGATTTGGGGCTTTGGATGTTGGGCATTTCGGGGTCGGTTTCGGGCTTTGGGTTTATTGTTGACGGGTGTGGTGTCCTTGATGTCTGTGGGATGTGCAACGTTCACCTCCTTGTCTGCACACTCTTTCTTCCGGTTTAATTTGGGCCCAAATCCTTGCAATGTGAGTCCTTATAGAGTCTTCAGGCGGTTTAGGGTTTTGAAGGTTGGGGTTCAGGGTGCCATCGAACAGAAGTTAACCATTGCTATTCAACATTCAATGCCCACTTCCATCCTTCGGTAACAACCATCAACCGCTCATGTGGTTGGTTGTATGGCCCTATGGTGGCCTGATCTTGCAAACAGTGACAGTTGCTGCTGGTGGGTATAGGGCTTAGGGCTCCATCCCAGTGCACAAGACTCGTTTTGGTAATCGCAGCGCTGAAAGCACGCTTCAACACACGCAGACGCCAAGGCCAAATATTCAGCATGTCAATAATAACAACCAAAAAGGGTCCAAACATACTACTAGAATGCAAATAGGTATGAATTAGGTCCCGAAAACCACCATGAGGACATTAGGATTGTCTTGTGGGGCCAAGTTAGCTTAGTTCCACATGGTCGTACATGGGGACCCTCTGGGACCTTTTGAGGGAGCCATGTCGGCCAAGTCAAGCTGAAGAACAGTATCACAGCCATTAAGCCGGAAGCACTACATTAGCCCCAAGCCCTCAGCCCTAAACCTTACACCCTTTAATTAAGCCCTGAAACCTAAACTCTAAACCCTGATGTGGAGTTGACCACGCACCCTCCCGAACTCCAGCTCCTGAGGCCCACGCAGCAACTGCAATGAAGAGGGTTCTACAGCTCTAAAACCCAAATCCCCAAACCCTAAAGGCCTATAAAGCCAGAGGCCCCAGAAAATACTACAACAGACTGCATAATCCTACAAAATACTATGAAAATATGACAACCCCCGAGTGAGATCCTATGAAAAAAAGCCCAGCAACGTAAACAAACACAAGAAGCTGAAACTCACAGGGGAATTATACAAGGTTAAATTTTGAGCGCTTATGGTCTATCATCTGACACCTGCAAAAGCCGTGCGTTTCAGTAATGATTCTCTTGCATAAATGGCGAAGTCCTAAACCCTAAACCCTAAACCCCAAGCAGTGCCTGGCACTTAGCCTCGCCCGATGCTCGCCCAGAAGCAGCAACTTGCCTGACGTAGGGCGAATCCGAAGAGGCAGACTCAACTTAGGGTTTAGGGTATAGGGCTCATATGACGTAAAAGAGCCAAACTCAACTTAGCTGTGCTTCAAAAATCAGGGTTGAGGGTTTAGGGTTTCTGAGTTGGGGGCTTAGAGCGGAGTCCAACTTACCTCGTAGTTTGGCAGCTTTTCGCTGCCAGTCTCAATTACAAGCTGAAGGCCCTGCGACTTAACTTAAGGTATCAAGTACAAGCACAAAAGCCACTTTCTGATGGCCCACGGTTACAGGCAGTTACAGCGGTTCCTTGCTGACTTTAGTCACTTTAGTCTGTCCCAATGGCTTGTCACTAGACCGGGTTGGAAGATTCGCTGAGTGTCTAAGCAGTCGTGTTTTGAGGTGGACCCCCCTAGATTTACCCAACGTCATACATCGAAAACCCGGATTACACTCAGAACTCACACAACCACACCCACGATGTTGGAAACCGTGCTGAAGTCTGGTCCTCGGTCCTTTGTCTAATATTCGTCTTCGGCGATGTGTCGTAAGGGAAACAGCGAAACCACAGGCGGCTGCTGCGCATACGAACAGGTGCTAATCCACAAGCTCCGGTTGTAGACTCTCAAACACAATATCAGGACATCAAATCTTCCGTAGATGTCAGAAGAACCAGAGCCACGGACCCTCACAAGAACCGTAGGAATGCATAGAAACATGATGAACCATGCGGAATTCTATCACAATCGAATGACAAATTGAGCCTACCCTTAGACTTGGGGAAACCTCGGAACCAAATGTGCCTGATTTCACCACCACCGGCGGCCTCGGACACACCGAAGCCTCATTCCCAACGATCACTTGCGTTGAGGCTCTTCAGTGAACAGGGCTGTAAGGTTGGAGGTGGGCTTCATAAGGCAAGTAAAACATCAAGGATGTGGTTCCAATGTAAGTTGACATCGTGGGGTTCGTGATGAAGGTTAATTACTGCATCATTGTTTGGCATTTTCGAGATGTCGAAGTCGGGGATTGAAGAGTATACAAAATAAATAGAGCCACAACGGGCTACCCCATTCCGGTCCGAAGGTTGTAAAGTTGCCGTTTCACCTCAGAGCACATAGCAAACAATGTGCGCATGCATGCATCTGCATGTCTATATACGCATACACACTGTTGCAAAACAAATGTCATTTCGATGTGTATATATGTATATGTATATGTATATGTATATGCATATGTATATGTGTATGTGTATGTGTATGTAATATGTATATATAGTATGTGTATGCAGATGTATATGTAATTGTATATGTGTTTGTATATGTATACGTATAGGTATATGTATATGTGTATGTCTAAGTCTAGGTCTACTTCTACGTATATATGTATAGCCATACGCATAAGTTTAAGTATATGTACATGTACATGTAGGTGTAACTGTAGATGTATACACGTGCACATGTACAGGCATATAAACATAAACATATACGTGTGCATATACATGTACACACACTTGCACACATACACATACACATACACATACACATACATATACATATACAGATACATATACATGTACATATGCATATAAATATACATATACATGTACGTGTACATGTGCATTTACATGTACATGTACATAGACATACTCATATTCATATACAATTCATATACATATACACATACACATACATATACAGACGTATACATATAGATATACATATATACATATACATATACATATACATGCACATATACATGTACATGTACGTGCACACGTGGGCATAGACATAAACATAGACAAACACGAACATATGCTGCATTTATATGTATACATACACATACACTTACGTACATACACGCATGGCCGCAAGCACACACATGTGCTTGAATATAAAATGTATATTGAAAAAGGCAAAAAAGCATGTACTCGTATGATCTTCTGTTTCTCCACGGCATTTGCCTTCCGAAGCTTTGTGCTCGCCCGGTTACACGATCGATTCTGCTCTTAACTCTGCAAAAGACTCTCTGCTGGCTGTGATTATGCTTGAATTTCTGAATACGGATCTCTGTGTTGGGTTGGTTGGCACACGAACGTAATGTTTGGAACAGAGACGCATTTGATAAATAACAGTCTGATCACGGCCCATAACTTAAAAAGCTTGGCGCAAAAACTGAATGCAATGCAAAGTACCAAATTTTGAAGTTCGCGGCTTTCCTGCCTTCAACATGCTCAATACACCCTCGCAGATGACTGCTTATTCGGCAAGCCTGTTGCAAAAACTTAACAACAACACGACACCGTGTTCGGTTGCGAAACATTTCATATGCAAAAACACCAGGCAAGACATCAAAGTGAAAAGTTGTTTACGTTTCAAGGGTTCGAGCGACATATCGAAGCATGGCTGAGGTTGCACCTTTCCGAGGCTTCGTGTTTACGGTTCCGGTTTGCGGCTGGGGATCACGGCTTGGGCGTTAGAGGCTGTGCATACAATTTCCATGTGCGCATGTGCAAAACATGCTGAATGCATGACCAGCGGCTCGGATATCCACGGCAGGGATCTCAGCTTCAGGACCTGGAAAATCCGGCTTGATCTGGCTGCGTCCAAATTTATCATCTTTGGACCTTTTGACCCTGAGCCCTGAATTAACCTATACCTTGTATGCTTCGGTAGGAGTTCAGAAGCTGTTGAGATGTTGTGATAGTGCCAACAACACTAAGCACGTTTTGCTCAGCCGAAATCAAGAACCGCTGACCTCGGAAGAGCATTCCAGAAAAACAGTGTTTCTGATGTGTCCAAATTGAAATCGATGAGCAACATGCAAGATATACGGACGAAGTATGCACAAGACTGCATGGACTTCTTACCGCATCAACCGACAACGGGGTTGAAAGTTAAGGAATGAATATCTCAGGCAACCGTTCGGAACCATGTTGGGAGAATCATGTACTCTGACCACCATGCTTCAGTGGCAGCGCGGTCCTTCTCGCTGACTGTTCGCAAAGATCCATGCTTAGTCACCGTCAAGTCTTGGACTTCGGCTTCTCAACCTCCGTTTCGTGGCATTCATTAGTTCAAGTTGTTCGAATAGTCCGAACAATCTCGCCCTGGTCACGGCATTTGTTGTTACATGGAATGTCAAGCTTGCACGAACGCACCACCAAGGAGCTAGTGTTCTCCGGACCTTTGTGGGTCCGGGGGGCGACAGTTCTGCATGCCCTGAGGTTCATGAACTGGCCTATACGCAGCTGACAGGAGAAAACGTCAGGAGTTTCAGGATCTTTTCACAACGACTTTCTGTCCCAACTCAGCAGAAGCATTCAATAGTTTGTGTTCACACGTACTGCGTTTAGCATCCTTGTTGAAACATGACACCGTGCATGTTAACTTGATGCGTGTCGATGCTGTGTACAGGTACAAGGAGACTTCGAGCATCGTCGCCCATCGCCTGTTGCAAGCTCTTCCCCCAAGGCTGCAGAAGCATGGCAGAATCCACCCTCCTATCTGGCAAGAGAACAGATGCAGCCCTAATGTCATGGGTACTCGCACAGCTGCAGCCACTCACCGCCAGGGGTTTGTTCAAATGTTGAAATCCATGTGACAGCACAATCAACAAGCCCTTCATATCGCGCAGAAGCACAGCACAGGCTGAACCGCCACCACTAGCCCCAAAATCGATCCATCTCAAGCAACCTGTAAAGACTGACTAGAGTGCTGGCACAGAGATCTATTTCCCTAAACCCGAAACCCAACACCGAAGATTTCAGGCAGACTCTGGCGTACCTTCGCCCAGGTGAGAGCTGCCATCAGTTCGGTACCTCGTTTGGGCTTCGGGGCTCTTCATTTTAGGAGCCTAGGGATGCGGTTGCCGTGGGTTTAGAGCGAGTATACTTGGAGGTTCATGGGTAGTTAGTAGAAAGTAGGGATAACTATGACCCCACTTATAACTGCCCATGGACCTCCAGGTAGGTCCATTCCTTCAGAACGTGCAGAGTCAGCACCCTGCACGCTACTATGTTACAAACAAGTATACACTGCGACCGCGGAAAACTCCAAGAGGAGCCACACGACGGGGCAAAGGTGTAGGCCTAGGCTTTTCCAGGTTCGAGCTCGGTGGGTCGAAGTGGTCACAAAGGTTTTCCGGGCTTTTGAAAGGGGATAAAAAGATTTTTGGGGCTTTTTTTGGAGGTTGGACTAACCGATAGGCTTAAATGGGTTGTAAAGGATTTAAGGACGAGCTTGCGGCGGTCTCTCCTCGACCTGGAGCTCTCCATGCCAAGCCAAGAGGGCTCTGGGTCTATGGGTTTAGGGTTTGGGGGTTTATGGGTTTAGGGTTTGGGGGTCTAGGGGTTTAGGGTTTGGGGGTTTATGGATTTAGGGTTTGGGGGTTTATGGGTTTAGGGTTTGGGGGTTTAGGGGTTTCGGGTTTCGGGGTTTAGGGGTTTCGGGTTAAGGGATTTATAGGATTTCTCAGATATTCCGGCAGTACGGGGTCAGATTGAAGCGAACAGTTCCACTGCCAGGATTCGGCACTAACACATCTGCAGCATCTGAGAGCTGTATGCATGCAGGAATGGATGGATTTATGGACGGACATGTGCATTTGTATCTATAGTCTGGGCATCCGCACATCTAATCAATCTATATGTCTGTTAAACATACACGTAAGTTACACGTATGTATATGTTGCTATACGTACATGCATACACGCAGACAGACAGACAGACAGACATACATACAGACATACACACACCTGAGACAGAGAGAGAGAGAGAAAGAAAGAATGCAAGAAAGAAAGAAGGAAAGAAATAAGTACTGAATGAATGAATTAAAGAAAGCAAAAGAGACAGACAGAGAGAGAGAGAGAGGCAGGAAAGCTTGACACCTGGACCCCGAATTAGCGGCACAAAAAGCTGCGCTCAAGTCCCGCAACCGGAAACCCACTATCCGGCAAATGTCTACCCATAGGCCCCAAAGTAGTTCCTTTTTGGGATTACCTTATAGAATTCTAAATATGAACCCCAAAAAGGAACTACTTTGGGGCCTATGGGTAGCTAAGACCCGACTCCTCCAGACTCCAGGCAGACGCCAAAACCCTCAACCTTACTCCCTACACCCCAGACCCCAAACCCGACACCGTCACACCGCAGACCCTCAGCGACTCTAAACCGATAGCCGGTAAAAGTCCTTGCGCAACGCATAGAAGAGCGTATGAGAGCTGAAACGATGATAATCCGCACAGCCCTAGAACACGAGACTGTAACAACTCCTCCAATACAGGGGCCTGCATGTAAATTGACTGAGAGTTTGGATGTTTATGTACTATAACATACCACAACGATAGTAGTTCAGGAGCCTTACAGGGAACACGAACTGTTGCGCCGATGCACTCCGAGGACCATCAACCCTAAACCCTAACTGCTGACCAGGGTGCCAATCGACCTCCACGGCTCCATTTTCTGTGAAGCCACGGACGGTAGCATGGAACCTAGGACTCAGCTTTCGGGCTTAGGGTTTAAGGGTTTAGTGCTCCAGGGATCAATGTCTACAGGAAAACAGGTTTAGGAGATTAGGATAAAGTCTAGGGTGTAAGGGTCTAGGCAGGGGACCTACTCAGTGTTGTCTGGGCTTTGGAGTTGAGGTCTTTGGGTGGACGGCTTCACCTTCTGAGTGGCCCTCGCATGTATCGTAGGTTTAAGTCGCCAGGGTCCACTCCTTGCTCATCCCACATGTGCATAAGAGTGGATATGGGGTGGGACAAAGGCAACAGTGGCATTTGTTTTTGTTTGCTTCTAGTTCTGGGAAACCTTCATGTGGTCACAAGTGGTGCTACAATGTTTTCTGGTTCACATGGACCAAAGCACCATAAGCCTTCAGAGATAGACCAGTCCAACCCTGACAAGCAACCACTCCAAGCCACAAAAGGCCTTAGGTATAAACGGAGATTACAAGGTTTTGCTAGCCTATAGTAATAAGTGGCGAGTGCTTGCCTGAAGGGGTGTCGCTTCTACGTAGCCGCAGCCCAAACAACTCTCGAATGAGCATGTCAAATTTACTCACCCTACTCCAGCCAGACCCGTAAACCAATCTGTCAGCATAGGACCTGCGAACCTCGTAACCGGAACGATTCTCGCTTGTCCTGTCACTCAAGACCAAGATGGCAGCAAAGCGTGCAAGCGAGAAAGGACAAACAAATCAAAAGCCGTAAGCAACGGGAGCGGGGGCTGAAGTGGGTCATTTGATATGATGGTGTCGGGACTCGCAATGCGATGACAGGTCCCTGCGATCAGATCACCTCCGGGGCTACAACGGAGAAACAATCAGCAAAGTCGCAAGGAGATAGTGCGAGATAGTGAGTCAATACAGCTGCTGGTCTGAAAAGAAGACGTCCTAGCCTGGCAACAAATCGCTTGACCAAAACCTCTACTTGCAGAAACCAGGGAACATAGTAAGCAGGCTTATGCTTCGGCCGAGATTTTAAGAAGTATCTGGGCCGACACAGAAGTCGCTCAGAGGCCCATGTTCTGCCCTGCTTGATGAAACCCCCGAGGTCCTGAAAGTACGCTGGAAGACTGCCCAGAGAGCCCAATATCCTTTCATGAAGGAAACTATACCTGAAATCGAAATCTGAATTCAGGAAGGAACCATACATCATAGTTTATGCTGAGGAGGAGTATAGTGGAACATCAATAAAAAGCCTTCTGCAACTTAAGGTGCCTTCTATAATTTAGGGAAAGTGGGTGATCACTCGACCACTGTACCACGACCCCTGCCATTGGGTGTCGTCACCATGGCGAACCTCCACAGCCTTCACAGACACGGAACTCTGCCTTTACGTCTTCGGCGAAGGCTTAGTATATGGCGTGTCTAGCTGCTCGTCCAGATGTCAGGTGTAGGTGTGCAGCTTTCGGGGCAGAGAGGGTCAGGGTTCAGGTTTCCAAAACGTAAGGATACGTAGATGTTCAAAACTAGGTCATTACGTTCGTACAGATGTGCTTAGTTGTTCGACGGAGTGTGTGGAGTACTATACCGGAACGGAAGTATATGTGCCCACAGTAGTAGTAGTAGTAGTAGTAGTAGTAGTAGTAGTAATTAGTAGCAGTAGTAGTAGCAGTAGTAGTAGTAGTAGTAGCAGTAGTAGTAGTACTAGTACTAGTACTAGTACTAGTAGCAGTAGCAGTAGCAGTAAGCAGTAAGCAGTAGCAGTAGCAGTAGCAGTAGCAGCAGCAGCAGCAGCAGCAGTAGTGGCCTTCGCGAAACAACGCGACAAGCACGATGCGCCTTGTCCGTACACTGTTAATGCTTGGGAGATATGCAGTAGTCAAAGGAGGTCAAACGTAACCCAAAGTCCTTGGGAGCCCACCCGCAAGCAGTTTAGAGGGCTTCGGAAAATACGACACCCATGCAAAGAGCCTATGTAATCCCACACTCCGTCCGTTCAAGCCCCTGAAATCCCAAAGGTCTCACCCGCAGCCCATGGCACTTTGAACGGAATAAGCTTTCAGAAATATTAGGGTCCCATAGTTTTGGGGCGGGGGGGGGGATCCTTCTAGTAAGGATCCCACCCGACGAGTCTACATTAGAGTCCCCCTGTATACAGAAACTCCCACATCTCGACAGTTGCAGGATGTTGTCCCTGGAACAACATTGATCGCACGTTGGGGAATTGTGCCCGATAAATGCGTCTAGGTCCAAGTTCTGAACACTCACAAATCCCAATAATCATGAACAGTGTTCCCCTGTAGTCCGAACATAAGTACACTAACGTCCACACCAAACCCTGCTTTAAGAATGCAGGCGCTTATAGCGAACCCTGTAGAACCCTACTAACATCTGAACAACAGAAGGAATCGCGTCAGACATCATACAAAGCCCTTTAGACAAACACCGCATGTAAAGCCCTAGACATCCTATTAAGCCTTTTGAAAGACCCAAATAGAGCCTCTCACCATGAAGGTGGCCTCTATACCCCAAAACTCCGACAGAACAACCATAGAACACCTGTCGTAAGGAACACTGCCCCAACTTTCTAACCTCTATAAAGTAAGGCAATTACCTATAACGCCCTACTAGGACCGTAACAAACGGCAAAGAAGCCTTGTAACACTAAGGCCCCGATTTTGGAGAGTGCCTCGCCCACAGAAATACCAAGCCTCGACAGTCCCGTGGCATGCAGTTTGACTTACCTTTGGTTAGTAGGGAATGGAGGAATGGGGTACAATTATAACTACTATTACTAGCATTCTTCCATTCCCTACTAACCAAAGGTAGGTTGAAGGGTTCTCGCAGGGGTGGGGCTGCTAGCGCTGGCTGAAGCCTCCTTCGAACCTCAAGCTCTAGAGGGCGATGCCTCACGAAAGTTAGGTAAGAGGTTTGTATTCTTGTTGTCTTGTTCGATGATCCTAAACTGTGAGATAATTCTGGTGCTAGTTATTCTTTTCCGAACACCCCGTCGAGCAACAGAAAACAAAATATGCAAACGGGAAAAGTTCGCAACAGGGACAACAATCTCTAAATCCAGCACCCCGTTCTCCCAAGCATGACTTGCTTTGTGACATTCATGGTAGATTACGAAGGATTCTTAGATTAGACGGAGCTACAAGTTCTACACTGAATAGAATCCAGCCCCTCAGTTCCGGACTGTTTGCTCACTTCCAACTCCGCCGGTGTCATGGCAGAAGCTGCGTAAGCGCGATCCTGATCCGACTATTCAATTTAAGTGCGGGGAGGTATGCTTCGTGGTGCTGTCATGAACCCAAACCCGAAGCCGCACTCTAAACACGATAAAGGCCCTTGAAGCCCCAAAACCTCTGAAGCTTCAAATTCCTGGTCCCCGCACCTGGAATCCGAAAATTTGCGACCCTCAACTAAACTAACCACAGAATCTGAATCCACAGGCTCTCATAATTAAAGCTTGTGGACAGGAAGCCATTGCCAGACAGGGTAGACGTTTTAGTACATGAAGTAGCAGTCTCAATACTACGAGTAGTATCCCCGAATATTGCCGGAACATACACTCCAAGCCCTAAACCCTAAACCAAGCTCACCCAATTCGCAATAGAAACCCTACCCTACATGGTCCTCAAGCTGAGGTCACCATCCAGAGAAGGGAGGCTCCGTAAGGCCTAGGTCATAGGGACCCTTAGGGGGGTAGGGGGGAGGGGGGTAGGGGACTATACTTCCTTAAATAGGCCTTATAAAGTCCTCATTATGGGTATTAAGGCCCCCTACCCCCTAAGGGTCCTTATGACTAGGTGGTGCCCCAAATGCGGGTCATTCGTATTGGAACTGCTTGTTTTTTGAAGGTGGTACATTGTAGAAACATCATATTGGGGCCGTGGTTATTCTAGCAACTCTTTGAGGGGTATATATATATACATTTATATATATATAGATATATATATATACATATATATCTATAGGTTATAGTAAAGCAATATTTTTGGATCACAAAAACACGCCATGAGGGATTCGAAATTCTAAGCTACCTCTTCAACCGAAGTTCTGAAGTTCCTTAAGTCCAGACGCTTCAGCGCCCTAAACCCTAAACTGGGTTTAGATTAGGTTTTAGGCCCTGGGCCCTAAACCTAAACCCTAAACCCTAGACCCTAAACCCGTTATAAACCCTAAACTCCACCTAGCTCGAGGGCTAGCACCGCCTTCTGACGAACAAAGGTCGCGATCACATCACCGAAGCGCCGAAGATCCTGGCGAAGCGACTTGAAACGAAAGGCTTCAACATCTTAAAGCTTGGGGGTCCAGTTACCCAAATAATGGGTTACTGGGACACATATTATATGGTTAGGTTTTAGGGTGTAGGGTTTAGGAAATGGGTTCCTGGGATATATATATATATAATATGGTTAGTAACCTAGTATTTGGCGAACTGGAGCCCGAGGGGAAGCCAGGGTTTATGGCTTAGGGTCGTTGTTCCTGGCTGCCCTACGTGCGCAGCAATCTTCCTTGTCCCTACATGAGCTTCACGAGAAGAGTTCAGGAATTCGGCGCTCCCACAGAACCCTCCTTCAGCTTACATAGAGGCCTCATAAACAGGGGTTCGGGGTGCATTATAGTCAAAGTGTATAGGGACGTAGGGGAAGACTGCTACTGATTTATCGGGCCCTATGAGTAGTTCCCTAAATTAGGGTCCCCCCAAAAAGTACGGCAAACGGGACCCTAATTTAGACAACTACCCCTATAGTGGGTTACCTGCCAGGGACACCAACCTCGAAGCTGCCCTGCGCCCATACATGGGGGATACTTGCAAAAACAGACTATAGTCAGTAACTCCTAAAAACAGAGGCATAAGCCCTACATCTAGGCTTGTGTAAGCCATGTTAGGGGCCGTGATACTCAGAACAGGCTTTTAGGCTGTAAAATATCATGATCATAAAGAGGAGCCCTTTACGAAACAGCATTGGTGACTATTCAGGCACCTATTTACTTGGGATTCTTGGGGAAGCTCCAACTTCTGAGGGTTTTTTAAGTTGATATGCACCCTTTCTCCAAAGAACTTCTGAGGGTTTAGGGTTTCAGGGCTGGGGGATCAGGATTCAGCTTTTAGCATTAGGGCTTTCGAAATCAGAGTTTTTCAGTTCAGGGTTTAGCGATCGGGATTTAGCTCTGAGGATTCGGGTTTTGGGGGTCAGAGCTTAGAGTTTAGGGTTTAGGTTTTCGGGTACTGCAGCCAGCCATCCTTCACGTCGATGGCCCCAGCGGCAGAAGCTGGCATCTGCGCGAACAGGTCACTACCCTTCACACTAAACTAGGGGCCCGAAAAGTGCTTAAACCCAAACTTGTTGAGGCCATAGCTGTGCAGGATCCATATCTTGGTACTTCTTTGGGGCCCCAAAAAGCTCCACCACCTCTGATACGTAGCATGAGACCTAAACGCTTGTGCTAGAGCCTGAGTCGATGGCCTAACTGACCATGTATTCATGCTTTGACCTGGCCCTGGCGTGTACTAAAGGGGCCGCAATAAGGCTGAATAGTTTCAGGTAGGATTTGGGGGTATACGATGGTGCAGATATCGAGAACCCTGAGGAACAGACTTACCTTATAGTCTTATGGTACATACTTTGCCCTAGAGAACCTGGTAAGTGGAACCTTAAAGAAATCCGATCGAACCCGTCCAGAAGCACCAAGAAGGGACCCCTAAAGTACCTATTTAGTTATGAGGAGCCCATGAGCTTCGTGCTCGTAACAAAGCAGCGCTTTATCTGACGATCCACTTAGGTGTTACCTGGACCCCAAAAGTATGTAGAATAATCGCCTTTTATAGGTTTTGGGCGACTTTTTTACATACTTTTGGTGGGAGTTCCGAAGGATGAGGTTGGTGCTTACCTTTCGGATGTATGCGTTCGGCTTTAGGTTTCAGGGTTTGGGGTTAAGGGTTTAGGGTTTAGGGCTAAGGGTTTAGGGTTTTGGAGTGAACCGACAGCATGGCAGGCAATGGACCCTGCACCGCAGGAAGAGAAGCAAGTAAGAAATAGGTCACTAGACAGTGACTCTAAGTGCATACCTGTAGCACACTGCCCGCATCCAGAAAGTTCCGCGCTGCAAAACACGGACAACAAGAGCACAACAGTACTTGCTTAAAGAAAAGCAAGTAGCATCCTAGACCAGCCTCAAAGCTCAGAAGACTCCGAATTTAACGTCCTTAGAGTTTTGGAGTAAGGGGCTCTTAGAATCTTAGAACCCGATCAACCCAAAGCCCCTGACACTAAACAACTGAACAACTGCTCATTGGTCCCTTATAAATGCTTCAACAGGTAATACTGTATAAAGGTCAGCACGAATAGTAGTGGTAGCCCCGCAGCTAGGGCATTATACTATACTCCATCGATTCACCACCGCCTTCTTGGAATTAAAGATCTCTATGCTGAAAACCCTATGAAAACCGTTGCCAAACAAACCTGTGATTTTGTCTACTGCCTAAAACCCTACTGTAACAGCCTTAACATGTAGTACTTGTTTTAGTCTCCTGAGCTTCTGATTATGGCATCCTCACCCAAGTAAGCCAGGCTTTTCTTTTCGCGCGCCCTCTTCAGCCCTAAACCCTGAACCCTACGTTTAAAAGCCCTGATCCCGAAACCCTAAACCAGAATCCTACCCCCTAAACCGTCTTCGGCCTCGATCACGGAGGCGTTGGGCAAGTCTTTGACGGTGGAGTTCGGCCCTTCCTGGCACCGTCTGAGTCATAGAATAGGGTTGCTTGAAAGGGGTTTCTGAAAAAGGGTCTACAAGGCAAGGGCTCTATCGTATAACAATACTCTAGTAATACAGGGGCCTTGATAATTAGAATAGGGCTTCTTTAGGGCATCTTATAGTATCGTATTGATATAAGAGCCAGACTAATTTTGTGGTATTTGTCGTCTGGCTGCGAAAAAGAACCCGACGTTGATGGACCCCTGCGGTAGTGCTTGCGGGCTTATTAAGATTCGGGGTTTCTTTATGCGTTACTAGAAGTGTTACTTTTAGGCTTACTGTGAGGGTTACTGTAAGGGTAACTAGAGGTTTCGGGTTTGGAGTTACGGGCCTTCGGGGTTTGAGGGTTCGGGCTTTAGGGCTTTAGGATGTCTGTTATTACTATTAATTACCATTCTACCACTAGTACCATTCTCATTATCATCATTACGAGTATAGTACGATGAAGGTAAGTATTACTACTCCTAATAGTGTTGTCATTATGGTAGACCTCCTCTGTGCGTCTTCCTTTCAAACGTGCTGTTTCGACCTGATGGGTCCCTGAAACAAGAGTGAGCTTCTCGATCTGCCACAAGCAAGACCCCAAGGGTCCATGTACCCGAATAGTATATACGTTGGTCCCAAACTGGCTATTTAGGGACTACTTTAAGGCCAAAGGTTTTACCGTAGGAGTATATGGACCCTTCGCGGTACTTAAACGATCATGGGGCTTAGTAGCTAGGGTTGGTTCTTAGGGTAGCTAAACTCGTACTTACTTGTGACCGCCAATTCGGCTACGCATAAGCTTACTTACCAATTCCCATGGTCCTCCAAGTAAGTGCATTAAAGGAGAACCTGATCCACATGAGAACAGCTTCACATAAAACACGACCCATGCATGCTCGTCAAATTCAAGCCGAATGCCTCTAGGCGCACACAGAAAGCGGACGCGATCGTGCTCCTCGGCGTCCCACCATGTGTCTTCATCATCAGTGCCTTCGCCCTCAATCCTTTATTACAAGTAGCCGTCATCATTCACAGCCATGAAGTACGACGTCTTGTACAAGCCGACGCAACGCTTCGTGGACTCGAGCCTTTCCACGCACCACAGCCATGGCCGAAAACATCGAATGCCCAGCAACATGCTCGCGTGTTCAACCTGGTTCCGGCACTTCGGGGTCAACAAGATATCCCCCATGTCAAGGTCGAGTCTCCACGACTCCTTTGCGATTTCTTCAAAGACATGGGTCCATGCAAAGCCAGGCATAATGCGAATGTTGAAGTTGCCAAGGCAGGGCGGAGCACGCACAACCTCCAGTTTCCCCAGCCACAGTACATGGTTCAAAACAGGCTACAAAGCCCCAAACCATAACATCGTGAACCTCTACAGCCCTGGACCCCACACAGCTTGAAACGGAAAGCACTAAGCCCTAACCCAATATCTGGAAGCCCTTTATTAAAACCTTAAAGTTCTGAATCGCAACGTCTTGCAGCCGGGCCCTTTACAACTGTGAAAAGACATCCCTAAACCCTATCCTAATTCTTATGGTCCCTATGTTCAACCTACCCCTAGACCGTAAACGGGCCCTAAACCCTAATTGTTAAGCCCCCTAAACCTACCCCTAAACCCTATGAACCCCAATTCTTAAGGCTCCTAGAACCTACACCTAGATCCTAAACCCTAAGTCTTAAGGGCCCTAAAGCTAGCCCTAAACCCTAAACCCTAAGTAGTTCTTAAGGCCCCCAAATTCAGCCCACTAAACCCACACCTAGATCCTAAATCCTCATTCTTAAGGCCCCGAAGTTCAGCCCACGCGTCCTGTGGAAAGGCTCGGAGTTCCAAGGCACTGCCGGTTTCGTTCCCCAGCAACGCCTAAGGGTTTAGGTTTTGTTTTGTTTAATGGGCCCTTTTCCATCTGCAATTGCGTCCGAAACACTGGTTACGAGGGAGCCTGTTGATCTTACCTTCAATCCCAGGGTTTAGGGGTTTAAATAGGATTCAGGGTTGAGAGTTTAGGCTTGAGGCTTTTGGGGTTTGGGGTTGTGGTTTTAGGGTTGAGAGTTTAGGAATGGTTGGGGGTTCAGATTAAGGACCCATCAGGATTTTCACGTGCTGAGGGCTTCGCGAGGTGCTTACAGTGGCCGCAGAGGTCTGGGATAGTGAGCATCTAATGGCAGCTTTCCGGAGGGGGGCGGCTTGGACATCCGTGCTTCTGGCCCATGGTACTACAGATTCTTGTTGACTCCCTAGACCCTTAACCCTATCCGGGGTTTTAAGCATCGCAAGAAACGAGGAAGTCGCAGAAAGCCAAAGCTTGCGGGCACACAATGTGCGACACCTGTATGATTAGGGTTTAGGGCTTAGGGTTCTATGTGGGTGACGTTTTAGGGCTTTGAGAGCTTACCCTGCTTGCAAAACTTCAGGTGGCTCGGTGACATGCATGGTGCCTTGACTATATATGTACTACCTGTTTTTACTCTACCTTCCATTATGCTTCCATCATTGTGGTTACCTTCTTCAGTATATACTCACAAAGGAGCAGGCACTTGAAATTAAGCCCCGGACACGGACACAAAGCTCCGCATGGCGTGCAGACTGAGGCATCATAGATGACAGAGTCAGCTGGCCGTTGTCCTGGGAGGATCCATCACTCTATACTCTATACTGAAGAGTCTAGTAATCCAAAGAACAGGATGCTGGGTACAGTGCGGACCCACGACCTTTCTGTTCCGAACTACTCAAATATCCCGAAGAGTCATTGCAACACCACGACATGCTGCGGGCGTGGACACATACTATCATTTGGAAAACTCTGGAAGTCACGTTAGAGTTCATAATAAGGGACCGTCATTATAGACCCTAAGACAAACTCTCAATCCATGGATCCCTAAACCCTACACCCTAAAACTCAATTCAGGGATCACCAAACCCTAAACCCTAAACTCAAGCCAGGAATCCCTAAATACGGGACGAAGCTCAAAGGTTTCCCAGGCAAACCTACACAGCTCCAACACTAAAGTACCCTGATTTGCACAACCCTTTCTAATTTCGCAATCCTCTAAAAATCAGAAGCATTTCAGACAAGGTCCCATCAGTAATTCTGAAAACGGGCTATAGCATCTGTCAAACCCGAACCGTCTTTCAGACCTTCCAACTTCGACGGAGGGCTGCCAACCGTTCACCCTGAACCGTCGGGTCGGTTAATTGTCTGGGCTACCTGTCAGCTCAAAATTCAAAACCTGCCGACAAAGCATGAGTATGGTGTCGGGTTTGGCTCTATATGTATAAGAGGACATAACGAACTATGTTGTAGGGTCGTTAGAGGCGGCTGCGAGCTGAACAAATGTGTGCGTGTGCAGGCCTCAAGCGTGAAGACGGCGTCGCTGGAGATTCGCCGTAGCAAAACTAGCAGCTCCTGAACAAGCAAGCTAAGCTTCAACGGTTTAGGGCTTTAGGGTCTCTGTCGGATAGGCGAAAATGCGAGTTTGAAGCCTAAGTGTAGGATAACAAAGAAAGACACATCCAGGACTAGCTCGGATGAAACTTTCGATGTGCTGAGCACACTTTCTTCAGTACTCACCTCTTTTGCCGACCGAGACTAGGCCGAAATTGGGATGCAGACGGGCAGCTGCAGGTATGTCCGTCGCTCGCCGTGTTTTGCACATTTTAAGTTTGGACCCTCAAAACACGACCAAAGTTTTAGAACGAAAGCATGTTCGGTCGCGAGGACCGTTTTGAATGATGTATTTGCTTGCCTTCCTCGGCCAGGGTTCCAAGAAGATGCTGCCCTGAAATTCCTAGCGCTTAACCCTGAAGCCCTTAGTTGTGATCAACCTAGTTGCTGAGTTCATAAGCCCCACGAAGCTTACACTTTCATTTTTATAGTGGGTAAGTAATATTATCCCAAAACGTCTAAAGTGTATCCACTCAGCTACTAAGTCAATCAAGAAGGCTCGGCCTCCCCTGCCGAATTCTCACTAAAACCCACAAGGCTGACTTACCTGCAGATCCAAATCCTACAAAATAGTAGGATACAGCCCCTTTCTTACACGGAAAGACCCTGAAGACAGTGTGTAGTTCCGAATCCTACCAAATAGTAGGATGCAGCCCCTGTCTCACACGGAAAGACTCTTAAGACTGTCCGTAGTTCCAAGCCCTACAAAATAGTAGGATACAGCCCCTTTCTTACACGGAAAGACCCTGAAGACAGTGTGAAGTTCCGAATCCTACCAAACANACACGGAAAGACTCTTAAGACTGTCCGTAGTTCCAAGCCCTACAAAATAGTAGGATACAGCCCCTTTCTTACACGGAAAGACCCTGAAGACAGTGTGAAGTTCCGAATCCTACCAAACAGTAGGATGCAGCCCCTGTCTCACACGGAAAGACTCTTAAGACTGTACGTAGTTCCAAACCCTACAAAATAGTAGGATACAGCCCCTTTCTTACACGGAAAGACCCTGAAGACAGTATGTAGTTCCGAATCCTACTAAATAGTAGGATGCAGCCCCTGTCTTACACGGAAAGACTCTTAAGACTGTNAATAGTAGGATACAGCCCCTTTCTTACACGGAAAGACCCTGAAGACAGTATGTAGTTCCGAATCCTACTAAATAGTAGGATGCAGCCCCTGTCTTACACGGAAAGACTCTTAAGACTGTACGTAGTTCGAAACCCTACAAGACAGGATACAGCCCCTTTCTTACACAGAAAGACCCTGAAGACAGTATGTAGTTCCGAATCCTACCAAATAGTAGGATGCAGCCCCTGTCTTACACGGAAAGACTCTTAAGACTGTACGTAGTTCCAAATCCTACAAAATAGTAGGATACAGCCCCTTTCTTACACGGAAAGACCCTGAAGACAGTATGTAGTTCCGAATCCTACCAAATAGTAGGATGCAGCCCCTGTCTTACACGGAAAGACTCTCAAGACTGTACGTAGTTCCAAACCCTACAAAATAGTAGGATACAGCCCCTTTCTTACACAGAAAGACCCTGAAGACAGTATGTAGTTCCGAATCCTACCAAATAGTAGGATGCAGCTCCTGTCTTACACGGAAAGACTCTTAAGACTGTACGTAGTTCCAAATCCTACAAAATAGTACGATACAGCCCCTTCTTACACGGAAAGACCCTGAAGACAGTATGTAGTTCCGAATTCTACCAAATAGTAGGATGCAGCCCCTGTCTTACACGGAAAGACTCTTAAGACTGTACGTAGTTCCAAACCCTACAAAATAGTAGGATACAGCCCCTTGCTTACACGGAAAGACCCTGAAGACAGTATGTAGTTCCGAATCCTACCAAATAGTAGGATGCAGCCCCTGTCTTACAGGGAAAGACTCTTAAGACGTACGTAGTTCCAAATCCTACAAAATAGTAGGATACAGACCCTTTCTTACACGGAAAAGCCCTGAAGACAGTATGTAGTTCCGAATCCTACCAAATATGTAGGATGCAGCCCCTGTCTTACACGGAAAGACTCTTAAGACTGTACGTAGTTCCAAATCCTACAAAATACTGGGATATAAACTATAAACCCTTTTAATTACCCAGAAAAACCCTTGAGACAGTAGGGTGTCGTATCCACAGGTAGTATTTGTGAGTTGGAAGCACTGGGTCTCTCCTCGTTGTTCTCGCGCAGTGCCTTCACTTCCTGCGGATAGGGAGTCGCAAACCGGGGAGCGTCGAAATGCGTTGCTTTGGGCCTTAAGGGTCTAGTAGGGTTCAGGGCAGAGGGTTGTTTGGTCAGTATGAGTTTGACAATTGATCGCAGCATTCTCGGGTAACTACTCTCTAAGCACGCATACTGGGTCACTTGCGCTGAGAGTCGGAAGGATGGAACTGTTCTGGGTTTAGGCTGTGGGGTTGAAGGCACGCACACTCACAGTTAGAAAGTAGACGCCCGCTGACTCACCCACACACCCACACTCTCTCCCACGGATACACAGTACACAGGCGCCTAGGGCCCAGGGCAGCGAGGGATTCCCGCTTCTCTGCTTTGGCACCCACGAGGCCCCGAAGCCTTCAAAAATCCTAAGCCCGACACCATCCGAAACCCTAAACCCAAAAAACTCAACCCCCTCTAAACCCCCTCGGACACCCTAAACCCCCAAACCCTGAACTTCTTTAGGGGACGCAGAGAAGCACACAAAGATGACCATGTTTGCAGTGTTGGGCGTCATTCTGCATCGGTCTATCCCTAATGTGCTGTCTTGGGGGCCCTCTTCACGGTATGTGGATCTCCACCTCAAGCTGTATATAATACAGGCGACGTGGCGGGCACCCACCGAACAACTCCTGAAGCGTGGCCGCTTTCTCGTCTGAGCAGTCTGTTCTGTAGCATCGCAACAACTTGAATCCTCAACCTGGTGCGATCTCACGTTGTCCAAACCGATCCCAGCAGTTGCTTGGCCGAAAATCAAGGACTTCCATGAAGCTGACAAGGCAGGCACGGGCAACCTCCAAACCCTTAACCCTTCACAAAGCCCTCATAGAAACCTTCACGGGAACATCACGGCACTCAATCTCCACCTTTCACCCTAAACCCCAGGCCCCAGACCCTTAACCCATCCTACCCCACTCTTAACACCTAAACCCCATAACTTAAACCCCCATACCCCAAACCCTAAACCCCTATCATATCCTAAACCCCCATACCGCAATAAATCCTAAACCCCTACCCCGCAAACCCTAAACCCCTACACCCCATATCCTAAACCCCCATACCCCAAACCCTAACCCCCCCTACCCCAAACCCCTAAGCCCAGGCTCCTCACGATTGAGCTGCAAAGTCCGAGGCCCAATGGGCTCCATCTCAATTCGCGCTTCCTCTGCCTTCGTGGGCTTTGGGCTTTCGGTTCACGGCTCTTTTGATTTTTCACTCAAACCCTAAACCCTAAACCCTAAGCCTAAACCCCAAACCCTAAACCCTCAAGAGCAGGATAAGTAGAAACTGTGTGAGTTTCGCTTCGTATTGCATTTTCATTCTTTTCGAATCTTCCCTAAAACGTGCGTGAGGAGAGCCCACCCAAGCCCGCCAGCCGTCCCCAAGATTCCAAAATCAAATTCCAAAGCAAAAAAGAAAAACCGCCCAGCCCAACCCAGCCAAGAACCAGCCCTCCCCCAGATCCAAAAATCAACTTGCAAAAGCAAAAGCAAAACCCGGCAAAACCCGGCAAAACTCCGGACCCAAACCCCATACAATTTCTATAAACCCTAAACCTCATACCCTAAACCCTAAACCCCAAACCCTAAACCCAGGCGGGCTCGGCATCGGGGCGGAGGGTTAAAATGTAACATCCGGGTGCAGGGCTTTGGGCTTTGGGGGTTTGGGGGCTTTTCGTTTCGTGTTTTTAGGATTTAGGGTTTAGGGTGTAGGGTTTAGGGTGTAGGGTTTAGGGTGTAGGATGTAGTGTTTGGGGTTTAGGGTTTAGGGGTTCGGGTGTAGGATGAATTCAGTGAATGGGGTGTAGGGCGCAAGGGGTTTACGGGCTTACAAGAAGTCTTCGGGGTTGGGGACCTGAGTTCAGTTGACGGGTTTCAGAAGGATTCTGTAGTCTTGGATTTAGGGTTTATGGATTTGTGGGCCCTGCGCCGAAAGTGGCAAGAACACACTAAGACATAAAGACCCCTCACTCAGGACAAACAGTATGGTGTGTGGAAACAAACTCTCGTGCATATTATTCTCTCGCAGCGTCCCGGCCGTGGTCCCAGGCTTTCAAACCACTGTACCTCTTACTTCTACGTTTTCTCAGCCTCGACCTTTAGGTTACCGAAAAGCACAATCTTAGTTTTGCCTCAGTACCCGGGTTAAGGCATTAAGGTTCCTAGCATATAGATTTATTTATCTATCTTTTTGTTTAGTTTATTTACAAATTATATACAAATACAACTGACAACTAACTACTTACTTAATTACTAATTTCACAGTCTCCACCTCAATTCAAGATACGTTCCTGAATTACGGGATTAGGAAATCAGGCTCCCTAGACAACTCCATGGCACCTCCGCTTCCTCTTGCGCTTTCCGCATATTCTCACGGCGCTGAGCTTCTCGCGCCGCTGCCTCGAACAACATGAGGCTTTCTGAAGATTAGGGATAACCAGATTCTGTGGCTTCGGATCGTAGTAATATAGTTTAGATCAATTCTGAAATTATTATGAGTGGCGCTTGGCCCCTTAACTAGGGTTTCTTGGGCTCCATCTTAAACGGATTCTACCGTTTATGCTTCACACTTCGGGTCTTCGGTGTAAAAACCCGCCACTCCCCCACGTAGTAGGTGCAGAGGGTTCCGGCGTCCCTAGAGCTTCTAATACAGGGGCCTCAATAATTAGAATAGAGTTTTGGGGTGCGGTATATCATACTCTACTTACAATAAGGAACCCCCAAACTAGCATTGGTAATGATTTTCAGACCCCTATTTGAGCAGAACCTCCGCTGCTATCACTGATCCTCAGACGTACCGTCTAACTCGCGTAGCCCTCTGGGCTGGCTCTGCAGCCCCAAAACCCAATCCGAAATCTGTTTGGTATGAACCCTAGTTGGACCTTAAACCTCTGGCCTAAACCGGTCATATGAACCCTCCGAAAGCACAACTACTATACAAGTCCGAATAAATGTCCAGGATGTCGCCTAGTAGTCTCCATGAAGTGAAATAAGAACATACTTGAAGACCATATTTTGGTTAATGGCTACGGCCGCTATACTGACACCCTGAAGCCCTGTTGGGGCTTTCTTGGCAGAACCCCGAGACTTCGGAAGCGTATAGGGTTAGGGATATATCTGAAGCAGTGGTGGTGCTACCAGCCAATCATGATAAGGGGCTATAACATATGGGAGTTTCCGAAAATAGGGTACACTTTATTTGGTACCCTAAATAGTGGGATCCTTGTTATAAGGACCCCAAAATAAGGTACCCCTAGTTTCGGAAACTCCCATATTGGATTTTCACGGCTGCAACCCTACGAGCCCTAGGCTCCCTAACCCTTGTAAGGCTTACCTAGAGGCTCCATAGTAGTTCCTTTTTGTGGTTCATATTTAGAATTCTATAAGGTAATCCCAAAAAGGAACTACTATGGAGCCCTAGGGTAATGGCACAGGAAAAGCCTCTCGTATTTCCTCGAGTTCAGAGGGCGAAGCTCAGGCTTTTGGGGCTCAAGTTCGGTGTATCAGGTTTAAGTCGATAGGGCAAATGCATATGAAGGAAAGTGAGCATGTCTATCTGTATGCATGTAGAGGTGTGAATATATATATATATGTATGCATGTATGTAACTCTGTATGCATGTGCGTGCGTGTGTGCGGGTGGCTGTATATATATATATATATATGAATGTGTAGATGTATTTATGTATGAATGCATGTATGTATGCGTGTGTGTACACGTACATACATACATACATACATACATACATTGCATTACATAACGATACATTACATTACGTTGGACTACATTACCCTACCTGTAGGTATAAATATCTATATCAAAGCTGATACATGTACATGCATTCGATGGATAATGCCAGTCACCGTCTTAGCGAGCTTTTGCTGCACAACGATACAGCAGCACGTCCGGCTTCGGGGTCTGGGGCTCTCAGCTTAGACGGATCTTATTGCATGAGCGAGTGCAACAAAGACAGCTCTAAGGCAGTGTAGGCTTTGAGCATGTTAGTGTTCAGGCTTGACGAACTCGGCCGTTATGGGGTTTTGGGGTTGGGGCTCAGGGACACAGGTTGACTCCTCTCGGTGCGAGGACCTAATGGGATTGAAAAAATTTGAGGCTTCGAATGTTTCTGGATGAATCTGGAGTCTCCGGCCCGAGAAAAAGCCTAGAATCTACTGCCTCCCTTAACACACGAAACCCTTTGCTGCCTTGGCAGCAATGTCCTGCTGCTCCTCCTCGAAGCCTTTTTGAGGTTCCGTTGTCTCTGGCAGCAAGTCCTGACTCTGGAAGTTTTTGGGGTTTAGGTGTTGGATATGGTTGTCTGCATTGGCCTGGGCTTAGGGTTAATTAGGACCCGTTCCTTTCGGTAGTTTTCGGTCGGTCCTGATCATCAGGATCGCTAAACCCTGTCTTCAGGTGCAAAACGGGCGCGGCATCGTAGGGGAAAACAGTTTGGGCTTAGCATTTTAGGTCACGGTTTAAGGTTTAGGATATCTCAGCGCATGAACCATTCAACCTTTGTGCGCTTCAGCGTCGAGAAGGCTTGGGGAACCGTAGTGTACCGACCTGAATAATTAGAACAGGGTTCTGAGTTCTGGGGTACACTTCTCTACAAATATGATTGGGAACGCTAACGCATAATGTAATTTGGTATTCAGACTCCAATATTACCTCTCGTTTTTAAATTTCAGACTCTCGTGGCCAGTAGGCTTGATAAAGCCACAGACAGACTCAGTAGCCCTCACGAAAGCAAACCCTAAACCCTAAAACCTAAGACCAATACCAACACCACACACCCTACACTATCCTGAATCCTCAGCCCGAAACCCCGAAACCCTCAAACTCCAAAACCCAAACCCTCAAACACGAAACCCAAAAAACAACCCGTAAGCAAAGAGAGCCCTAAGGCTCTCCATATAACGAAAGCTGGAATGTACATCCTCAGCTTCTGCCTCCGCTGCTGCAGGCACCTGGGGCACCACTTTAAGGTCTTGGGTTGTGGGGTTAAGGTCTTAGATGATTTAATTAGGGTTTAGAGTTAGGGTTCTGGGCTAAGGGTTTATAGATTACGGTTCAGCGCTGACGGTCTTTGGTTGACGCTTTGGCGCTTAGGGTCTAGAGTCTAGAGTTCAGGGGTACTCAGAGCGAGACCGGTTTACGCAGCACTGTCAACACAAGACCCGGATGAAACCTGAACCTTAATTAGCCTTGCAAACCGGGACCCCGAAGGTACCGAATACTCATGCCACAAAGGCCTGCTTACGAGCAGAATGAGGTATCGGCATAAGACCTAACCTGGCAAAAGTCTGCAAACGTAAGGGTCACCAAACAATACACCCTCCCTTACATAAACGTTGTGAATATTGAAGCCTGAACCCCAAACCCCCAACAAACCATCGACCCGAAACCGCCCTGGCCAAGGACAATCCTCCTACTGTTAAGGGTTTACATAAATATAGGGGCCGCAGTTTAAGGCACCCTACGGAACAGTATTGCCACAGTTTCACCCTCTACAGTGGATTCACAGATTAACCTGTTCTCAGTCAAGTAATGAACAAGTCATCACTAATGCAGCCCCTTGCTCAATACACCTCGGTTCTGAAAGGGACACCTATGCCTCCAAAAAGACACGGAAACTGCAAGCCCTGTGCATCCAGGTTTTTAGGGTTTTAGGATTGAAGGTTTCGGCTTTTAGGCCCAATGTTTGCACAACTCCACGTCCCACCTCGGTGTTGGGCACATGATCTTCTTCGGCGGTCGGCTCCGGCCCGTCAGTCAGTCCAAAACCCCGCCAGAAGTCTTCCTGAGCAGAGCGGCTGAAGGGTTTCGTCAAGATACTGTTTTGTGTAGAGGTCAACGTTGAAAACTAAATTTTCGACACCGAACGTGTGGAATCCGATCGACTCTTGTCTTCTTGGGACATCGAACAATACATCGGAAATTGCTACAAGGCCCCGTCAAACCGGAACGACACAGATGGCCTTTGAGACTCAAGCCACGAGTACATCAGTTGAAAGGAAACCCAAAAACCAAAGCGCTTGCTGTTCCAATCAAAGGCTGCCAAGTACGGAAACTACACACCACCAAAATGTTTGAAGTCTCAAGACCTGTATCCACTAGATTCCGTATGACGTGATGCGATTGCTGATTGCAAACTGTACAACCCAAAATGTCTGATCATGAACTTGATCAAAGCATGGTCTGGGGACATATTGCTATTGGAACTATATTACATTAAGGCTGTTGAAACACAGTTTTTCCAAATCAACGTCAGGGAGCTGGCTTCTCGTCGGCCACATCCTGATGGCAAGTGGGCGTATTCCGGATGTCTGTGTCATGCTTTCAGTATTTCTTTCGTTTTGTTTCAATCCCTGTCTGTGTATCGTTGTATCAATTCTGCCGCTCTGTCCCCTCTGTAAGCCTGCCTCTGTTATCATTGCTTCTGCCTCTGTCCCGATGTCTCCGAGTTTTTTGGCTCTCTTTGCAGTTTTTGTTCTCCATCTGAACACCTCTCCGTCTGTCTTCTTCACCAGGATCTATGCCTACATTGAGGCGTGGAGCTTTCATTCGAATGGCGTCGGCACACTCGCTGTCAAAAGCTGCCGTTCAGCAGCTGCGCGAAGACACAACTTCGACCCGAACTCATCTGAAGCAGGCAGGAGGTTCATGACTGTACAGTATAAGGCTCCTCTGGAAGCCTTCGCGGGCAACATAAGCCAACAGACTGGAAATCGTGAAAGAATATTGAAAGGTGAGACCGGAAACAGCCGCGTCCTGACAGCCGTGACTCATACGGCACGTGCATTTAGCACCATCAGCTACATCAGCATCCCGCTGAATCACACATGGCCATAGCAAAAACAAAGTGGCTTTCACGATATCCAGCATCCTCGTCATCACAACATCATCATCTTCATCACCACTATGAAAAGCATCAAAACATCTTCACCACCATCCACCGAAATTGCGATAATGCAAGGGGCAAGGAGAGGCCCACCCAAGACTAGAGCAGGGAAAACATATAATTACGTTGTAACCCCTCCCGCCCTTTACCTGCCTCCACCCCGGGACCCACCCACTATGCCAGAGCTGCAGTTTTCTATGAACAAGTTTTCAACATACAGTGCGCAATTGCCAACACTCCCAGTGGCCGAATCTTGGCCTTCGGGAAAAACTGTCCCAAGTATAAACCGAGTTCAAGGACTCTGTGGCATGGGACGTGCTGCAAGATTCTGCCGCCAGTGCCGCGTGGGGGTCAGGTACTGGAGATAAGGCTCATTCGTCTGAAGCTCTCACTTAGCCCGACTTGGCATTGAGAAGGATATTCACGGCAAAAACCCATGTACTGGCGCAGCACAAGGTCAACAGCTCCTATACTGCAGATCTTTTACATGATGGTCAACTGTGCCGGCAGCAAGCGGTGTCCGTCGACACAGCCTTCCTGGTGTTGCGGGCTATTGCTGTCAATCAGTATGCTAGCGGCGCGAGCTCGTCATGATTCATAACTGTCATAGCCTATCTAACTCCATTCTGTGCTCGCTCTTCTCGACAATGTGCGGCTGACTTGTTTCAATTTCCTCACATGTTCCTGCCGAATGCCTACCACCAGGGTCTCAAGCACGCGGTTGGATTGGGAAAACATGTTTTGTTCTGAACATTGGACATAGTAAACAACTTCATACTCCAAGCCGAGCTGCATTGGGTCGGCTGCGAATACAAATGGATACCTTTTGTCAGCTACATCAATGCCGGTCATCAACATCGCGAAAATGGCAACGTGTATCTCCTACCCGTGTGTGACTTGTGATGCCTTCGACGAATCGATTGTAACCTTTGTAACCAGGCTTCTCATCAGCATCCTGCGACATAACTCATTTTATGTCCTCACGTAGGTGTTTCGACATTCTGCGGGGAGCCGTTCACTAGCAGATCTATGACATGAGCTAGCATCCCGAAGGTCATGTCGAACCAACCACTTTGGCATGGTCCTGGATACACCGGATGACATAACTAGTTTGCATTGGGTGGGCCAACAGATGGTGTGGCAACATATCAAGTCCCAGTGCAGCGATCTGAAATTATCGCGTGCGCGCGCAGCGAGATCGGCATCATGCGTGCGTGCGAGGATTTGCTCGGAAAGCTGTCCTGGAGCTAGCTCAGCATCATTGGTTGTCTTTCCTGCGGTTCTGGCGCCTGTCTACCAATTTAAGCATGACCCCCGTAATATTTAATCCCCAACTGCTACAGTCGAGTAGCTTGAACATTCCATGCTATCGCATGAATACGCGATCAATGCACGAAAGCCAACTCCAAGTCTGCATTAATGAACCTTTCCAACCGCAAGTTTGCGCTCGGTGGAGGCCCAACCCAAGACGTGAAATCTCGATGCTGCAAACATCCCCACCCGCTTCCGGCCTCGAACTCGGGTCTCCCCACACTCTTGCTGGAGTTCTGTGGCTCTTCCGCCGCCTGCAAGACTTTGATGAGCCGAGATTGTGGTTGGCTTGCTTTCGGACACACAAAGAGACGTGGGATCGCAGCTGGACGGCCCATCTCTTCATGCAACAAGATTTTTCGGAATTCACATCAATTGCATTAATCAGATCCGTCTTGCGGCCAAGAACTTTCTATTTGCACAAAGCTGCCCTTACTCAGGAACCACACATCAATCCAAGCTATCAACGAAACTTTATCGAGCTTGCGGTGCTATCTATATAAGTCTCAAAGGATCAGTCGTGGAAGCTGGGGTTGACATTTGCTGGTGCATTCAGTGTGCGAAGAAATTACACTGCTCTTAGCACGTGCAACTCTTTAGCGGGATATTGTGGTGCAGCTCAAGGTTGAGTTTGCATGTTTGCACAGTGTTCGATGTGAGAAATTTACCCTAACCCTGACACATGCAAAGATAATCAAAGATACTTCTCCGAGTCTTTCGGGGCATACTGCGTCAAAACTAACAGCATGTTTAGATGGACTTAGTTAGCTTTCCTGTCCTGCTGTGTTCTAAGCGCGAGGTCTGCGCTGATCTTAACACAATTAAAGAAACCAGAAAGTTGGCGACAGCTGACTTAGCTTGAAGAGCGAGGTCTGCGCTGATCTTCACACATGTAAAGATACTTCTCCCCATCTTTTGGGGGAGTTGTGGTGAAGCTAGCAACTCACTTCGCTTGAGTGTCTTGCTGTGCTCCAAACACGAGGTCTGCACTGATCTTAACACATGTAAAGATACTTCTCCAGATCTTTCAAGGGAGGCTCTCCCGCCCCGCTGTGTTCGAAGCGCGAGGTCTGCGCTGATCTTAACAACTTAGCACATGTAAAGATACTTCTCCAGATCTTGCTGGGCTGCGTTGGAAGCGCGAGGTCTGGACTGATCCTCACGCATGTAAAGGAAACTTCTCCCCATCTTTTGGGGGAGTTGTGGTGAAGCTAGCAACTCACTTCGCTTGAGTGTCTTGCTGTGCTGCAGACACGAGGTCTGCCCTGATCTTAATGCATGTAAAGATACTTCTCCCGTTCTTTCAAGGGATACTCTCCCGTCCCACTGTGTTCGAAACGCGAGTTCTGCACTGATTTAACGATACTTCTCCAGATCTCGCAATGGATGCGGCAGCGAACAGTTGACGACAGCTGACTAAGTTTTTTATCCTGCTGCGTTCGAAGCGCGAGGTCTGCACTGATGTCCACACATGTAAAGATACTTCTTTTGGGGATGCTGTGGTGAAGCTAGCGACTCACTTCGCTTGCGCGTCCTGCTGTGCGCCAAACACGAGGTATGCACTGATCATAACACATGCAAAGATCCTCTCCAGATCTTTCACGGGATACTCTCCCGTCCAACAGTGTTCGCAGCGCGAGGACCGCGCTGATCTTGACACATGTAAAGATACTTCTCCACATCTTTCAGGGGATACTTTCCTTCCTGCTGTGTTCGAAGCGTGTGGTCTGCACCGGTCTTTTGTAAAGATACTTCTTCAAATCTTTCACCGGATACTTTCCTGAACTGCTGTATTCGAAGCGCGAGCTCTGCACTGATCTTAACACACCTGAAGGTTTTCGTGCAAAAAGGCGGTAAAATAGCGAGGTTGACTCAACGTTCATGTGCTGCTGCATTCGGCACACGAGGTCTGCAGTGAACTTAACACATGCGTTGATGTTTCTCCTGATCTTGGCAAAAATCAGAGCGGCTAGCAGCAGTGATGCGTCCGGGTGAAAATTTCACGTCGCAAGTGTCTTGAGTCGTGAAACGAAAGTTTGGGCATCTAACTGCTTGTGAATTTCATACATATATATATATATATATGTGCAAGGTTCGCACTGATCTTATCGCATGCAAGATTTCTTCGCCAAAGCGTTCATAGTGAAACTTGGTGAAGCTCAGGTTTAAGTTCGCTTCTTCCTATACTGCAACGGAAGCTTGGTTCCCACAAGCCTTGACGAGCAGCTACTCAAAATTCTGACGCACACCAGGAATTCAGACAACAAGCCAAGCTCTGATGTTGTCCTGCTAGTTGGTGCTGCGCACGCTCGCCGACCGCCCAGGTGGAGTTCCAGCCGAACTTCGAAAAGTCAAGTGCCATCGTGGCATCGGTACATTGGTATGAAAAGCGGACGTAATGATATAAACCCACAGAAAAGTCTGGAACAGACCATGTAGGAAAATCAGAACTCGTGTAGCTCGTGACAGCTGTCCGAGTTCACAGGCAACGTCCAGTCAAGATAACAAGCGACATCTGCGGCTCGCGGGGGCTGCTTACCAGAATGTCACGCTGCGACATCGGTCCCAAATGTGAACATTGCTTTTGCGCAAGCGTCCAAGCCATGAATATAAGGTTACTAAGTATGTCTGGTCTCCTCTATGATGAAGAGACCACGGGCTCTAGTCAACTTTGCAGACTTCCTATCACGCCGGACACGCGCAAAAACGCAACGGCCCCTTCGCTGTCGGCAAGTTGCTCCCAGCCTTGGCTTCATCCAAAGCCCGAAAACCATAAACCATAAACTTTAAAACCGCCCATGTTGCTCAGCTGCGCTTCGTGGTTTTCCTACCATTTTCCTACACTCACAATAATTCAGAAACGGCTTCAAGCTATCGCTTGAAGAGAACCTGAGACCCCGTTTAACTAGATCCAAACCCCCACCCCCCCTCTCTTCACGAAGACTCTCCTGACGATTGTGGACCCTACTTTGATTTAGAGCAGAGGCTTATGAAGCGGAGCGGTGCATCAGAGCTCCCCAAACCAAGAACAACTGCCCCATCCCTCAATCCCTCACCGCAAACCGTCTGCTTCAGACATCACCAACGGGAAAACCCAAAGCCCGAATCCCAACCCTAGATGCCAAACAACCCTACCCCAAACCCAAACCACTAACCGCCTAAACACAAGAATAGGAAGCACGTCACTGTAAAAACGAATCTTTTGAGAAACCTGATCTAGGTGTCGGTTTATTTACATTTCGGGCTTTGTACCAAACCAATACCGGAAATCAAAACTCATCCAACATCGGTACCTAGTTCTAGCGCCCCTCCAGAAACCCTAAACCCTAATCCCGAAACCGTCGCCCTCAACCCTCAACCCCAAACCTCTCACCGAACTGTTTAAAGGAAACCGTGTAGGAATCCCTTTCAGGAACCCTCAAAGGAACCCTTGAAGGAACCCGTATAGAAACGCCTTAACCCCTTATACGAACCCTGAAAAGAACCCTCACAGGAACCCCTTAACCGAACCTCGGAGCCTAGAGGAGCCCGTTATAGGAACCCTGAACGTAGAAGTGGGGCCTCATCCGCTTCCTTGCCAGGCTCCTTGGACTTCTTGCTCTTCTTGTCATCCTTCTTCTCCTCAGGCTTTGGGCTCTGTGGGTTTCGGGGTTTAGGGTTTGGGGTTTAGGGATTTAGGGTCTCCCGATGAGGGGCAGAAACGACTGTAGGGCTTCGGGTTGAAGGGGTTAAGGTTGCATTCGGAGAGGATTGAGGTTATAGGCATCACCTTAGGGTTGAGGGTGTAGAGCTGGAGGTTTCAGTACTAGGGGCTCAGGGATCACCCTGAGGGTTAGGGTTCTGTTTGTGCGTTTTTGTCATTCCTTAGAGGGCTCCTCTGTTGCAACCTTTGAGGCCACAATATGTGCCAAATGGGCACATGGACACGGAGATTTCGTCTTGCCTGACATGTGGTTCAGGGTTTAGGCTTCAGGGTTTAGGCCCTACAATAAGCCATTTTTGTTCCTGGGTGTTTGCCCGAGGTTAGAAGGAGTGAGGGTCTATGCATTGTCCAGTGCTTCTTTGGTCTTAGTTTCAAGCTCTTGGGCAAGGGCTTGGTGTCTCTGTCCATAAGTGTGACGGAACCCCTAAACCCTAAACCCCTAAACCCCAAACCCCCTAAACCCTAAACCTCTAAACCCTATAAACTCCTAAGCCCTCAAGCCTAAACTCCTAACCCCTAAACCTTAAACTCCTAAACCCTACCCTTATAGCAGGCCAGGCTCGAACGACCGAAAAACAGGGCCCTCCGCCACAGCTGCACCCAAAATGCTAAACCCTAACCCGCAAACCCATAAAGCCCCTTTTAAAACCACACAAACCAGAAGCTCATAGACCCTAAACCCCTAAAGTCTAAACCCTAAACTCCTAAACCCTAAACCCCAAAAGCCTAAAAACAAAAAACAAAACTAAAAACACACCCGAAAGATCCTCAAGCGCCGAACCTTCGGCTTCTTCTCCTTGACCTTCCCTTTCTTGGCCACCGGAAGCCTCATTTGAGCTTCTTACCCTAAACCTTACGAACTCTAAACAAAAGACCCTAAATCCTAAACCCTAAACCTCAAACCCAAAACCCGAAATTCAAAACCATAAAAACCCTAAAACCTGCGACTGCTGGAGAGATGTGGGATTTCTTTGATGGTTTAGGGTTTAGGGTACTTCTCAGCGGGCTTAGGGCTTCTTTAAGGCTGTGGTTTAGGGTAAAGCTTTAGCGCTTCTAATGCTTATAGGCGTTTTGGCGTTTATGGGGTGTATGAAGCTTGTGGGGCTGACAGGGTTTACGGCGTAGGCTTTGTCTAAGTTTTCCGTATGTTTTAAGCTTCTACCAGGGCTCTGCATGGTCCTGTCATTTTAGTAAAACAGATCTCAAATTACACCGTCTCTAGTGTGCAGGTCTTAGGGGCGTAGGTTGTAGGGTTGATAAAAGCGACTTGCGAGACTTGGTCATAGTCGAGCAGGGGGGGTTTGGGCAGTGTCCAACAGTCCTAAGCGAGCACGACTATAGTGGCGCTTCGAACACAAGGGCGCATGTGAGTAGCAAAAGCCTTGCTCAAATCAGTAACAAACTCACCCCAAATAGAATGTCAAGCGAGCCCTACACAGTATGATGCCCAGGTAGGGCTCCGTCAATGTCCAGAGCTGAACGTATACCCAGCTCCCTTCCACATGAAACCGCGTACCGTCCCCGAGAAGCTGAACCCTAGACCCTAAAGTCCTACATATGGGAGTTTCCGAAAATAGGGGACCCTGATATAGTACCCTAAACAGTAGGATCCTTATTATAAGGACCCCAAATAAGGTACCCCTAATTTTGGGAAACTCCCATATGCCTACTCCGGACCCTAAACTCCAAACACTAAACCCTACATTCCCGACATAAACACTAGCAGCACTTCACACTTACACTGCGTCCCACCCAATCCCGAAGTTAGCTTATTTATGGTTGCCCATTGCAGGACCTGAAGGAAATCCAAAGTAGGAACTAACACGGAGGGTCTGGACAGATTCCTCTCCGACACGCTCAACCCCAAATGCGGAAAACTACAACCCCAACCCCAAATCCCGAAACTCAGAAGCTTAGAAACCCTCAGCCCCTAACTCCTAACCGGTACAAACCCTAATTCAAAACCCTAAAACCGGAACCCCCAACCCTTACCGCCTAGCCCCAAACCCCTAAGCCCGAACCCCAACCCCGAATCCCAAACCCAATCCCGAACCCCCAGAAGCCTTAAATTCGAAGCCTAGACCCCGAACCCCTCTGTTGAGGGCGAAGCTGCGGAGGCTCTGCTGAAACCTCTCATGCAATGGAACAGCCCTAGATGCCAGGTTTACGGTTCAGCATTTAGGGTAGGGTTCAGGATTTTGGGTTTATGGTTCGGCATTTAGGCCTGGGTTCAGGATTTATGGCAAGGTCCAGGATCTAGGGTACGGTTTAGGGCCTAGGATAGGGTTTAGGGGTTAGGGTTTTGGATTTAGACGACACGGTCTGTACGTCACTCTACACTAACTTACGCGAGTTTTCGCACTTAAACAACTGAGGGCACCCCGCAGCCCTAAGAGTCCCCTAAGCCCTAAGGGTCTATGCACCCAAATAGTTTATTCTTTGGCCTTAAAGAAGTCCCTGTATAGGTACTTTGGAGCCAAAGTATTTACGTTTTGGGTACATGGACCCATAGATTTCCTTTAAGGGTTCCTTTCAGGGTACTTTAAGAGCTTTATAAAGGGTTCTATAAGGGTTTAGGGTTGAAGGACCAGGGACCCTTAGGGGTACCTCTAAGGATGACCGTGACCCACCAGGCAGGGAGCTCTCCTTCAAACAAGGGGTACTAGGGTGTTGGGTGCACACTTGACCTACTATAGGGGCCGTAATAATTCGAATAGGGTTTTGGGGCCCATTATGCTATAATCACAATAAGGAACCTCCCAAAATAGTGTTGGTGATTATTTAGGGCCCTATTGTACCAGCCTTTCCGGGGGTGTTGTTGTATCTTGTCATCTATTGTTTTTTGGAAAAGGGGCCCTTTAGGTGCTGCGAGTTTCAGCGCGGCCCTGAAGCCGCAAAACCCCCCACAGCGCCGAACGAACTGAACCAAACCCTGGAATCCCAACTTCAGTCCTATAAACCTTATACCCTAAACCCTGAATTCTATGCCCTAAACATCCCTAAACTATAAACCTTATACCCTAAACCCTGGATTCTATGCCCTAAACATCCCTAAACTTGAGTACCCTAAACCCCGAATCCTGGACTCTGAACCTAAATCCCACAAGCCTCAGACGTCTTCGGAGGAACCAACGCTTGCGGCCTGCACATCGCACATCCAGGAGCCGAAGAGTCGCTGTTGAGGGTTTAGATAAGATGGTTTAGGGCTCAACCCTGAACCCTAGCCCTAAACCCTAAACCCCTAAACCCTGAACCCCTAAACCCTGAACCCCTAACTAAACCTCTAAACCCCTAAACCCTAAACCCCTAAACCCCGAAACCCGTTTTGGAGTTTATAGGGTTCAGGAGTCGAGGGTTCAGATTTTAAAGCTTAGGGTTTAGGTTTGTCAGTGAGGGTTTAGGTTTTAGGGCTTCGTTTTTTTTTAGGGCTTCGGGTTTAGGGTTTAGGGTTTAGGTTTTAGGGCTTCGGGTTTAGGTCTGAGAGTTTAGGCTCTATAGGGGTTGAGTCTGGATATGGAGCTCCTTCTGAGTGTCTCCGGGTTTTGGCATTAAGAGTATCAGGCTTTTAAAGCACTGGAATGTGGTTTAGGGCTCAAGTTTTGGGATGTAATCCAGCTTTCGTATGGTCCAGCTGAGGTCCAGTGTTGTTGGTGGCCTCTGCCAGAGCTGGTCGTGCTAGCATTAGTTACTAGTTGCAGTGGTACTACCAGGAGGAACTGTAAGCCGACTAGCAGAACTAGTAGCACCACGGAAACCTTCGTAACAGCAATTGTAATTCGGGCAACAATGTAATTCGGGCAACAAGCTTGTCAGGGATTCAGGGTCTGCGCTTGCGGTGTATGGGCTCTCCCAATCTCGAAGCTCCATCAGCTGGGTAGTTGCAATAGCCAGTTCATGTGGGCTCTGTAGGCAGACTGGCATATTATAACGGCTGCCACGAAAACAAGCTATTCCGCGACTGGCTCGGGAGGGCTGCTGGGTTTGGGGGTGGTCGATGCTTCTAGGTTCCAAACCCTGAACCCTGTAAACCCTAAACCCTAAGCCCAAATTCTAAACCCTAACCCTAAACCCTAAACCTTATAAGCCCTAAACCCTCCAAACCGTATGTAGGATATGCCAAGCACCGCATCCATTTCAAGACCCCAGTCCTGAATGTAATCTGCGACCCGAGTCCTCAACATCATAGCCCCAATTGATCGATATCCCTAAACCATAAAACCCAAATAGACCTGACACCCGAGTAATGCACGGGCCTATAAAAACAAGATGTGTATGGTTTGGGTGTATATGATAAGTATTACATATGTGAAAAGGCACTCTAACAACACTAACTACTCCGGCCCCTGAGGTATCCTACTGAGGTCTTGCCAATGCCAGCTCTGAATCTTCAGATCCGAAGACCGTCGGCACGCGGTTGAGCGCTGAGTGAGCTTGGTCCCCTAAACCGTAAACCCTAATCGGCTCCGTTCTGCGAGAGCTCTCTGTAATCCTCCCGTGGGAGACCGACCCCAAGCTTGACCTATCGCGTAATATAGGGGTCTTGGTGATTAGAATTAGAATAGCATTTAGGGAATATAAAAGAAATACAATAAGGAACCCCCCAAAATAGTATTATAATAGTATTTCTTGAGGCCCCTATGTTAGTCTTGCTCCGTGTAAAACCTCTGCCTGTGTTTGCCTCCCTCTGTCGCCACGCGGGTGGCAATAACCCGCAAGAGCCGCCCGTAGGCGCTGGGCCACATGCTCTGAGGGTTTAGGGTTTTAGGGTTTTAGGGTTTAGGGTTTAGGGTTTTGGGGTTTGGGGTTTAGGGTTTTAGGGTTTAAAGTTTAGGGCTTTAGGGTTTTAGGGTTTAGGGTCCAATTTCCCCTTACATAGGCTCTGTAAAATCATACTTATCTTGGAGATATGACTATGGTTAAAGTCCTTATATCACAATTGTAAGCATCTGAGTCATCTGCACCCCCAAACTTAAACCCTAATCCCCCGTTTCCAAACAAACAACCTCTTCATGCCAGAGCACTAAAGCTAAAACCACCAGATACTAAATCCCAAACCCGTAAGACCTACACCAAACCTGCAAGCCGTCCCAAACCGTCAACTCCAAAGCCCCCAAACCCTAAAACCCTTGTAGAAATCCGTACAGGAACCCCCGGATAAACTCTTAAAGGAACCCATAAAGGAACCCTTAAGGAATCCTTACAAAAACTCTTAAAGGAACCCCTAGATAGACTCTTGAAAGAATCCATAAGGAATCCTTGCCAGAAGTCTGTCAGAACATTGCAGTAGGACCCCGGCGCAGAGACCGGGCCAGGCTTCTCGTCCGGAAAAAGGTCGATCGCGGCTTTGCCCTTTTTCTCCTCTTTTTGGGGCTTGCTCAATGGAACTATCCCAAAGGGCAAATACCTACTAAGTACCTACTATAATGGTACTTGGACCCTTTGGGTACTGTATAAGGATACCGTGAGGACTCTTTCAGGATTCTAGAAGGGTTTAGGGCTTAAGGTTTAGGGTCTGGCGGTTTAGGGTTTGGGGCTTCCAGGTCGGGGCTTCAGTTCCCAGGCGTCTAGGGGGCTAAAGGGCGTAGGGGTTTGGGCGGTGTTGTAGCATTTAGGGGTTCAGGGGCTCAGGGGCTTTGCTGTAGTACTGTAGCTTGGGGTACTAAAGCATTGTAGATCCAGAGATCAGTGCTCGAGTGTCCAGGAGGTGACTACAATGCCGGTTAGGCTTCAGAGTTGCTTCGTTGCTTCCGATTTCAGAGTCAATATGAAGGGTTTTATGCTTCCTGATTCGAAACGTATTCCTAATTCAAAACACTATAATATGCCCCAAAACCCCACTCACTCTAATTCTTAAGGCTCCTCCCTAAACCCTAATTCTGACCACAGTAATGCTATACAAACACCACTCTAACTCTAAAGGCCATTATATAACCCTAAGGGTCCATGTACCCAAATAGTATATGCCTTGGCCCCAAAGTACCTATATAGGGACTACTTTAAGGCCAAAGGACCCCCCAAGCACCCCTTAAAGGGCTCTAATATTTCTCATTAAAACGCAGTTCGGGGGTACAATAAAGGGTAGTTGGGGGGTCTAGGTAAACCCTCAACCGCAAAGCCTCTAAACTCTAAACCCCCACAGTATGGATCTTAAGGTTTGAAGGCTTCTACGAAGGGTTTCATAGGGATTTCATCCGGGCTCTCCGAGACTTTCCGTAAGGACTGCCAATAAACCAGATACAGTAAACCCAAACCTTTGCAGGTTCAGACAAGCCCTGCTGACAATGAATACACCCATTTGCTCCAGAAGCCTACACACAGACATAAGATAGAGGCCTTAGCAATTAGAATAGGCTTTTGGGGCCCGTTAAACTACAAGAATATTAAGGACTCCCCCCCCCAAAAAAAATGTATTGGTAATTATTGAGAACCCTATATTATGCTATGGCTGGGGGTCCCAGGAAAAGGTCGTCTCTTTGAGCTCTAGGCCTCAGAGGGCCTGAAAGCAAAAGCCCTGCATCGGGTTTCGGGCTCCGGAATATGACTTGCTATTCTACCTTAAGCCCATAACACCTAGCCTGTCAAGGTGATATAAAAGGCAAGCATAGTTAGCAATCCCAACCATGCCGGTTTTCAAGGGCTGAAGCAGCATATGATCTCTGTCTCTTTTTAGTGGAGTTTGTTATGGATGTGGGGTCCGGTCCTTGCATCCACACCCTAGACCTACCTTACAAACCCTAAACACAAGGTTCAGTTCAGAGTCTGCTGAATTTCCAAAAAAAACCTCAAATCCTTCGTTAAGGCTTACCCGGCTTACCCTCAGGGTGTCGGAGCCCAAGACGTATCTATATGGGAGTTTCCTATAATCCCCTAAATAGTGGGATCCTTATTATCAGGACCCCAAAATAAGGTACCCCTAATTTTCGGAAACTCCCATAGAGACTCTGAGCTTACGCCATGAGAACGCCTTCCGGGGCCATACGCTATACCTTCAGACAGCACTCTCAGAGAAGTCGGGGTGGAAGAAGTACATATAGGGGCCTTAATATTGTTAAACAGGGTTTTGGTGTATATTATACTGACATTATTTTCAGGAACCCCCAAAATAGTATAGGTAATTATTAAGGCCACTATAGTAAATACCGCGGTGGCTATATCTGGCTCGGTCTAGGGTCTATATAATATGGCTTAGGACTTACTGTGCATACGACTTCTGATTGATTCTTCTCGTTCCCATCTTACTTTTACTATGAACCCCGAGCCTCATACTCCCTGGGCTCCTTCTTCTCAGTCTTCTCCTTCTTCTCTTTCTTCTCCTTCTCCTTCTTACTCTTCTTGTCGTCCGGCTTTTCTTCCGGCACAGCACTGGCCGTCGGCGGCGTGGCCTCGCTTGGCACCTGCGGCTGAGCCTGTGGAGGATCGTCGGCCTTCCCGATTTAGGGTTTTGGCTTTGGGATATATTTAGGGCTTCGGGTTAGGGATTAGGACGTATCTAGGGATTAGGGTTGAAGGTCTTGAACAGTATAGGGTTTAGGTTTGAGTCATTGGGGGTTTGGAAGTTGTGGTTTTGGGGTAAGGGTTCATACGGGGTGATAAACATTAGGCTTTAAAAACTTGGGGTCTAGGGTGATAGGGTTCTCTGCCTTCTGCTTCCCTTCCTTTTTCTCTTTCTTGTCCTTCTTGTCCTTCTTCTCCTGTGCTTCAGGGTATAAGCTTCTAACGTTTAGGCTTTCAGGTTTAGGGGTATTAACGCTGTATGACAGGCTTAGTGTTTAAGTGGGGTTTAGCCTCCAAGCCTTCCCATTCCTAAGGCTCCAGGTTCCAACACAGCATGTACTTGGACCTTAAGGGGTTCCTATGCTGTACCTTAAGGGTCCATGTACCCAAATGGTATATGCTTTGGCCCTAAAGTACCAATGTAGGCACTACTTTAAGGCCAAAGCATAAACTATTTGGGTACATGGACCCTTAGGGGTATACGTGCATGGGGGCTTAGGGGCATTCTAGGATGCAAGCTCAATGTAGACACAGGTTAAGGTACAACATGCAAGGTGCAGCGGCGGGATCCATAGTTTTGGGGTTTACGGGTTTTGTCGGTTACTGTTGGTGGTAATTATACGGGGTTGTTTTTGCAATGTTTGCGAGATTTTGCGCCCCGTTTTATATATGAGGAGTTTGCTCTTGTGCTGCTGCAGTGAGAAATATCCAAAGCCCTGAAGCCCTGAACCTCCAACGCCCCACGCGTTCAGGCAAGTGCCTGTTCCCCTTTCTCTTTCTTTTCCTTCTTCTCCTTCTTGGCTTTCACGGTCTTCCTGAGGCAAAAGGGCGTTACTAACAAGTACTATCAACACCTCGAACAGTTTGTGAATACAAAAGGTTCGTGCAATTAGTAACTGTCAGGCTTCTATACCAAGCCAATGCTCAGCTCTCGGTATTGTTGAGATTCACCAAGGTTGAGCTTGGTCTAAGGCTTTATGGTGTGCAGAGCTTACAACACATCAGCCAAGATATATGCCTTAACTACTAGAGCGCGTGGTAGCTTGGTTTGAGAATGTTTGAAATAAGTAGCTGAGTCGACACAGTTAGTAAAGTAAAGCAAACCCCGAAGACGAGTCCTCCAGGTCTGCATGATTGGAGCTTCAGCTTCAGGACGTTAGGGTTGGATGAACCGAGACTTCAACAGCCTGCTGTGCTGAACGCAGCACTGTGAAGATTTATGTCGAGCCCACTGCCCTCCTCCCCTCGAAATTCGGAGGCCATCTTGCGACGCAGTATCCGAATGTCAATCTCTGTTGTATGCTAGTTGAACCTGCAACCCCTTTTGAGCTTCATTTCGTGCTTCAGGGCTAGCCACTCATTGAAAGAAAGCTTTTCAACTGAACACCTGCAGCACTACACCTCGTGACAGCTATCTCGGGGCTTTGATAAGTTGAATAGGGTTTTAAAGTCAACTATCGCATAAACACGCATAAATATGACAACAAACCGAAGGAACTCTGTACCATTCATGGCCGATGTAGCCCCATCTTTCTGCGTTGAAGGCCCTGAGTTCCTGAAGCCGTTCACACAAAAGAAACCTTCCAGGCCCTCAGCCCTGAACCCCTAAACCATACAGCTTCAGGCCCCAAGACTCACTTCGCCCCAACACTCAAGGAGTCTTCAATGCACAAAGCTGAAGGTATTGATGTACTATAAGAATTCATAAGAACGCAAGAAGCTTCAATGCTGGGTAAGGAAGAGCCAAGTCTAAACCGAGCGAAACCCTTCGATAGCCCGAGAATGCCAAACAAAAAGTACGATAAGAACTCTGTAATGGCCATATAATGCCCATCTAGTCCCAAAACCTTTCGGGGTACATGTCGTGGCTAAACCCAAATCCTAAAAATGCTATAGAACCCACACTATACAGCACTTGAAGGGAAGACCCCTACGATCATCTTGCCGCCGAACGTCTCGGTCGCATCTGGAGCGGGTGACTCCTGCAGCTTCCCGTAGCTTCACGGGTTGGGGGCTTTGGGGTGGGTTTAGGGTTTAGGGTTAAGCGTTTAGGAGGTTAATGGCTTCTCCAATAACTCCTCAACAAGAAGGGTATACGTTTTCTCACTACGCGGTCTCAAGTCGAAACTACTGGGAGGCCTAGACATTGGAGGGTTTTTGGTTGAGCTTGGGTAGTTAGTTTTATCTGTGGCTTTGTGGGGTTTCGTAGGGCTTCGCGGTTGGGACTTAATTACGGGGTGCACGGAAGGTCAGGTAGAGATTGCAGTCATTCTGGCATGTGTGGCCCTGCGAACCCACGTAAACCTTAAACCGTGAACCATAGCCTGAACCCGAACTAACACAAATGCTTTCAAACTTGTAGGTGACAGATCTACAGTCGACTCCACAAGCCTTTGAACTAACTAGGTTTGAGAGTTTTGTTTTTGGGAAAAGTATTTCTATAGCTTCAGGTGTGCGGACACGACGATAATGATGTTCCAACTTTCTCGCTTCTACTTACATGCTGAATGCGGCTCTAGATACTTGAAACAGTGGGTTCCTAGCCATACGATATGTAGTCCGGCAACCGGTTTCCTAGGTACCTGGAGCCCTAGGGTGCCGTGGGTGAAAGGCAGCGGAAGGCAAGCAAACGAGAAGCTGCTCGACTTGCCGGATACAGAGTCCAGGGTCGGGTTTTCAGGACTAGGGTGTAGGGTTTATATGAAGGGTGCAGAGTTAAGGTGTAGGGTTTATATGAAGGGTGCAGAGTTCAGGGTCTAGGGTATCTCGAAGCCTTTCACCATAGCTGTATCCGCTCGGCCTCAAATCATCAAGAACACAAAAGCTCTGTTGAAAATAGCAAGGCAACAACCCACAGGAAAACAATAGATTAGCCAGACAAACTGTGTAACATCAACCTAAGCTGATTGCCTCAGTACTGGAAAAAGACGGTGCTCAAGCTTTCAACAAAATCTCACAGTTTTCGGCGGCAGCAAGAGAATCTAAAATCGTGTGCACCCTGGCAGTAGTAACAACAGAAGTGAAAGCTGTGCGACAAACCAATAAACAGCTAGTCAAGCTAGAACAACACTATGGACAAGAATCGTGGGTCAAGCACACAAGCCCCTGAACCCTAGACCCTAAACCCCAAACCCCAGAAGCTAGCCACTTTTGCTATACAGCGCCCTTTTTGGAATCCTCTTCAGAAACCCTTGCCTCAACGGAAGCCTTGAAGGAACCCAGAGTTCAAGGACTCCAGCACCCTCTGTGCAACTGCAGGTTGCCTCTGTTGCAGCTGCATCTGCCTCATGCGGCTTTAAAACCCGGTCAAACCCTAAACCCTAAAACCGAAACCCTAAACCCTAAACCCTGAACCTAAACCCTGGACCCCAAACCCTAAACCCGGTGTCGAAAGTCTTGCTTAAGGGATCCGTTCAAGGTTCTTTGAAGTGTTCTACAGGGGTTACAGCAGGGGGCTTCGCGAGTTTGGGTTTTAAGATCTATCGCAAAAATGTGTGTGGGAGCTGCTTAAAATAGAGCAGCATAGGAGTTCGGAAACTGGGGTGCTTGGTTTATAATGTTTCAGTACTTAAGACTTCGAGACTTTTTCGGGCTCAAGGTAGTCTCAGGAGGCTATAACTTGGCCCGGGTACTACATATTCTTTGGCTCAACGTATGTAGGGGAACCCTATAACGCCTAAGTGCGTACTGGGGCAAGGACCCTGAATGTCCGGGTATTTCGAAGACACAAGGCCGGAAGGGTCCAAGTGTTACCTAAACCCCAGCACTTTCTACCGTCAAGATGGCATGAAGTAGGAACTCCGTGGAACTCCTGGAAGACCAACATGTACCTTAGATAACTCCCATAACATACTTCTCGGTAGGTTCTTTTTCTAAGCCGCTTCCCGAATGTATAGGGACCCTACCAAAAAAATATGCTTAGGTAGTTAAAGGTAGATACTACAAACAGAATTCAGAACAGCACGCCAGCAACGAAATGGATGCCCGATGCATCTCCTGCTGAAAGCCTGAACCTCTCCCGACGCGCCTTCCGCTTGGGCATGAGTCCACAGGCTCACTCCAGCATGGTCGCGGTAGGCGGAATCCGCTAGTTACAGGGTGCAGCTTGTAGGTTGTGCATGAATGCTGGGGGGTTAGGGCTTGGCCACTTTGCCCAAAACCCCCCACGGATCTTAGCAGGGCAGCTTCAGGAGATTCCTTCGAGGGGTGAATTGTTAAGGCTTCTTTTGGTGGTGTACTCTGAAGGATTGCAGGGTGTAGGGTTCATAGGCCTATAGGGCAGGGTTTCAAGCGGTAGTGCTCCGACAACTGGAGATGCGAAACAGTAATAGCGACTTCAGGCTTCAGGTGACGGCTGAGTGCCTGGTGCTACGCTCACTACGCTCTACAGGGCTATGACCTAAACCCTAAACCCAAGCCCTAAACCCTATAAAGCCCGCAGGGTTTGGTGTGTGTGTGGGTGTGTGCTGAAGCATGTGGCGCGGCATTGGCCTAAAGGAGCTTTGAACAAAACACGGTCATAAGTGTCTGTCCTGTCGTTTGTAAGCTCCGTGGGAGCAACAGCTGCAGCACAGCGCTCAAGAGCTTCAAGCTTGAAGTCCTCTGCCTTACGCTTGGGCTGCGCACCCTTACCCAAACTACGGCTGATGGACAAAATCCTGCATTTACCCATTATAAGGAATATATACCATAATTCCCATAGTTTAGGGTCCTTAGGGTCACGCAGGATTTTGTCCATCAACCGTATGTAAACTTTCTATAGCCAATACGGAGGCGGGTATATGCCCAAAAAAGATGCTATCCACCCAGCCGGTACTGCCTGGGCGGATCCGGGGACAGTACGGACTCCCTCCGCTGAGCAGTTTGTCAAACACTACAACAAATATTACGCATAGGGGCCTTGAGAACTAAAATAGGGTTTAGCGAGAATAGTCTTCATGGTATGAATACAAAGGGAGTACCGTCACTAACGGTTCCTCGTCAGAACCCCTCGGGTTCGGACAATGATGCTGCTGAGTGCCGTGAGGTGTCTATCGCTTCAAAGTGCTAGACAGCTACCGTCGGTCACGTTTGCGACTTTCATCTTACTTCTGCCATACTCGGTGCCATACGAGTACCATGAACACCAAAATCAGAAGACACGGAACCCTCTGAACTCCCCATAAAGTCTGATAGCCTGAAGCCATAAAGCCTAACAGCTAGCACCCTAAACCCTAAGCCCTATGCTAAGCCATGACGACATACAGCCGGAGGCCGATTCGTGAAAAGGCCTAGGAGTCTCTTGTCGATCCTTACATAATATAGGGGCCTTCATAAATAGAGTAGGTTTTGGGGCGTACTATACCATAATTATAGTCAGGAACCCCTCAAACAGCGTTAGTAATTATTTAGGCTCCTACTTTTTAGAGTGTAAGGCCCCAATGGCACATGCCTTGTGGCATGTGTGGAACTGACTCTACAGTGGCATGTAACATTTGGCCCAAGACTAAACCCGAAACTCCGTCTGAACCCAAAGCCCAGGTCCTAAACCCCTAAACTTTTATCGCCATCTCGATGCCGCCAGCAGCGGCTGCCACCACTTGGGCAAGTGGAGCTGGGTGAGCTCGACAGGTTTATCGCGCGAAGGGCCATGCTTTCCCATCTCCTTCTTCCGGTGTTGAGTGGCTAAAGTGTACTTGCCGCTCCGACTCCATATATACCATCACAGAGTATACCCTCCCAAACCGTGTCATAATCATGAAGGCCTTTCGATAGGGAGTCAGGTTCGGAGATCAGGATTCTAGGGTTAAGGGTTTAGGGGGTCTAGGTAGAGGTCAGGTTTAGGGAGAGTTTTGTCGAATGTATTTGCCCGGGGATGCAGGGACATATGGCCAACGACTTGCGCCACTCCTGCACAGCAGCGAAGCGATGCAAGTCAGCAGTGGTGGACTCCGTCCAAGGAGTAGGCGATTACAAATGGCTGGGTTTTGTCTTCTGGGAGTTCGACAAACGGCTGAAGTAATCTGACACTGGCAGCGGCTCTGGATCAATTGGAACCAGACGGAATGATAGTACTACTTATACTTATACCCTCCAGCGTAGTTCCTGTTCTGGTCAGCATACCCAACGACTATGCCGTAAACCTACGGACGTGACCTGAACGCTTTGCTTAGGGCTTAGAGAAGGGTATCGATCGGGCTGTTACACAACAATAATGTAGAGGCAGTTAGTAATCATTCAAACCGCACAAATCCCCTAAACTCCGAAACCCTAAACCCCGAAACCCTAGCCAAAAGAATACCCTATCCCTAAACCCTTAAAGAACCCAACCCTTGGGCACCCGGAGCCTGAGGGAATGAGCCCCCATATGCCTCAAAGGCGCATAGAGCTCCTAAACAAAGAATCACCCAACCCCGTGGGTTTTAGGGTTTTAAGGGTTCAGGGCCTTTAGGGTTTAGGGGGCTTTGGGGCTTGAGGGTTTAGGGCCTTTGGGTTTTAGGGCTTTAGGGTTTAGGGCCTTGAGGGTTTAGGGGGTTTTAGGGCTTTGCGAACTAGGCTTTGAGAAGCCTTGGGCTTCACGGTGTAGCCTTACATGATACACAAAGGCCTTTGCTATATGATCAGAAAACTTCTACCTGACGGAATCCCGAGGAACAGTATACTAAACCCCAAGCCCTAATTTCAAAACCGAATCCACGAATCCTGCATTTAAATCCTATAATTATATAAGCCCCACAGGTAAGCGTGCTCATATAGGGGCCTTAATAATTAGAATAGGGTTTTGGGGGCCATTATACTATAATCATGTTGAGGAACCCCCACTATAGGTAACTATTTAGGCCCCTATTTTACAGTGTTTCGCTGTTTCATGGGCCGCCTCCTTGGAAACTTGCTGTCCAGCTCCGAGGCGTTTTGCCGAAAGCTGGGGAACGGCGTCCGAAGGAGGGGCTTTCAGCCAACTAGGGGTGCGGTTTAGGATTTAGGATTGAAGGTTTATAAGGCCCCGAATATTCAGATCAGGCGTTTGGGGGGCATATTTTTTGACAGGTATACAGGCAATATAAGGGGACATAGTCTTAGCAAGGGGGGTCATGCGCTAGCTGTCGATTTGAAGCGTCCCTGAGTTTTCTGACTTTCCCAGATCTCAGCGGAAGTTGTACTTGATGGGAGGGAGGTCGGCGTCCTGTCCACTTGGCATGGGATCGGCGAATCGGTGGTTACTCCCCTCCCCACCCACCCCATCCCCCCCGCCGCCCTCAACTCTCAAACCCCAAAACCTAAACGCCTAAACCCTGCACCCTAAACTCCTCAACTCACCCTGAAGCCCAAACCCAAAAAGCTACACCCCTAAACCCTACACCTTAATCCCTGAACCCTAGACCCCTAAACCCTGAACCCCAAAGCTTACCTGAACCCCAGCCTGAACCCTTGAGGCGGCTTTCATGTCTGTGCTCAAGGACTCCTACCTAGACCCCCAAAAGGAACCTTGGGTCTTAGGGTTTAGGGGTTTAGGGGTTGAGGGTTTTAGGGTTTAGGGTTTAGGGTTTAGGGGTTTAGGGGTTTAGGGTTTAGGGTTTAGCTAGACCCCCAAAAGTAGGTAAAATAATGGCCCCAAAACCTATAAAAGGCTATTATTCTACATACTTTTGGGGTCCAGGTATCCCAGATTGCAGGCTGTTCTGCTCTCAGAACCAAAGGAGCCTAAATGGAATTTGGGTAAGGGGGAGGCGGATCGGGGACGATACTTCCTTAAATAGGTCTTACCAAACCCTTATCAGGTGACTAGAAATTACCGCCCCTACCCCCTTTCACTTGTCCGGCGGGCCCCTTAATTTAGGGCACGGTATGTGCCACATAGGTATCGACCCAAGTAAGGGGTAAATTGCAGTCAGACTGTGTTGACCAGCGCACAGCTTCAGATTGGCGACAGTCTTAGCAGCCACAGATGCTCCGGCGCCACCGTGTTTGCCCACGTCACGCTCTATGCATGACCATGCTGTGTTACCAACTCTAGACTCACTGCAGCGTTGCTTGCAAGCTGCAAGACTCTGTCCATACAAACGAGCGGACGCAGCTTTGTTCCCAATACCAAGCTCTGCCCTTCTGACACACAGAGGAAGCTGGTGTTAGAAATTGAATTGTTTCTGTGCGCCTGAGTAGCTTTCATCATGACACCAAAGAAAGTGTCCCCTTCTTGCAAGACACAGATTCAGTTTTAACCTCAGAAGGATCCGTTTGACCGATGTGGTGCGGTGTTAAATCTAGAAATCTTGATGGCAGTGTCCAGTCCGGTCATGAGTGCTTCGGATAGCCGCGACCGACAGAAAATCAAATCGTTTACCCACGGGGACTGATAACCTATGCAATTGCAAAGGGTGCATCTTGCCAGGACTGTTGGGGGTTCATATAGGGCTGGATGTCTACAGTATATAGGAGCCTGAATCAATATCAAGACTTTTCGGTGGGGTTCCTCTTATAAGTATACTGCAATATACCCCCAAACCATGTTCAAATTATCAAGGCCCCTGTATTGTAGAACCGCTACTTGAGGTTTAGGGTTTAGTGGTAGTAACAACTAAAATCGAAAGACCCGGTTTCCCTAAGACCCCAAACCCTACGTCTATAAGGGTCATTATTTGGAAAAGTAGGTGCCCTAGAAAAGGGGGTAGGATATGACCCCTATAGGTAAGTAACAGGTATGACCCTCTAGGTAGGTAACAGGACCCTAAACCCTTAAGCCTTAACCCAAAAGCCCCAAACCCTGCACCCTATCGGTTGGCAACAAGATCGAACTGCTAAGTGCCAGAATCTCAGCTCGGCCTCGCCGGTTGGCGTGAGCAAGTCGGCCTCTGTGTTTCTCTTGTCTTCGATTTAAACTGTGATCTATGACTAGTATTGGTAGTACTCATGCTATTAGTATCATCATCCGGGATGGACTTGGACCTTAGATCCTTTTCATACCCGAAAAGTGCATTGGTTTCGGGTTTCTAGTACGGTTTAGGGTCGTTTATGGCTTTAGCGTCGAACATACTGTTTACCGGCGGGGTGTATGGTCAGTATATAGGGGCCTGAATACGTAGTCACTAATACTATTTTGGAGGTTCCTTATGATGATCATAGTATAATGGGCCCCAACACCCTATTCTAATTATCAAGCCCCTATATTATAGTACCCTTCTAGATTCCTTATAGTAACTACACCCCTTTCAAGGAAGCCTATTCTAATTATTAAGGCCCCTATATCATAATAAGAGTTCAGGAGCTTCGGGTTGCCGGCTTGGGGTCAATGTTGCTGCGAAGTGGGAACGAACAAGGCGAAATCCATCACCTCTGCGTGGTTTCCAACACATGGGCGGTTATCAAAATTATGGTCCCTTTTTGGGTCCCTAATATAGTACGGCACCTAATATCTAGGGTACCCAAAAAGGGACCATAATTTTGACAACTACCCACATGACCCAAAAAGAACAAATACATGACGCCACAAACTTAAATGGCAACAAAGGTCCAGATCGATAAAGCAGGACGAGGATACCCCAATATGTCAACTGCAGCGTGCCAAAACGCTCCAGGAACAACTCGGGGCCCCTACCGACGAGAACTGTGTGTAAAGCCTATGAATTTTGGCATTTTCACCACGTGCAATGTAATCCTACATAGTAGAATGAACCCCAAACCCTGAACAACCGCCATCCTAAACCCAAAACCCTAATTCCCCGCTCCCCCAAATGTGGGCCTGCAGGGCGAGGTAACTCCTGAGGCTTCCAGCAGAGGCGTTTTTTCATTGGGTCAGGGTTCAGGCTCCAGGGTCACCCCAACCCCAAACAACCCACCTTCTTATGGACTTAAGAAAGAAATCATAATAAGGAACCCCAAAAAAGGTAGGCTATCTGGGGTCCCGGTAGGGGTTAAGAGCTTGGAGTTTGGGGTTTATGGTTTATAGTGTGTACCGGTAGCTCCAAACCCTACAAAATAGCAGGTTAAGACCTCCTGATTATGGGGTAGAACCCCCTAAAACAATAGGGTTATGGGGTAGAACCCCTAAAACAATAGGGTTTTGAACTCCCAGGTAGAGTTTAGGGTCTCGTTGCGGTTTAGGGTTTCATCTCTGGGTTGTTGGAGGTCTTGTAGGGTTAGGGTTTAGGGTTTAGGGTTTACTGTACGGAACTGTCAGGTTTCCTCAGGTTTCCAGGTTTCTGGGTTTAGGCTTCAAGCTTCCTTGGGTTTAACATGTCAGCTTTGATGGGACAGCACAGAAACGATGCCAAGGTGGAAATCCTTGCGGCATAACGAGTGCGATCAAGACCACCGCAGCGAGACATTGAAGTTTTGTTCGAAGCGCCTGTGAAGCGCTTGATCCTGAGGACGTGCTCATCATGCTACCGGATCGCCACGACGCGTACTAGCACCTAACGTCTGATGCCTGTGTCGCAACAGTCCTTTCAGGAATCGAAAAACGACTTTCCGAACATGTCGTGGCTACATCACCCCTCTTACCTGGACCCTACAGAACCCTTCATTATGGCTTCTGTTTCTGTGGCGGCTGTGTGCAGATAAGGTCTTCATGCTTTTTGGGCCCTGTCAAATCATGACGAATCGGTCCAAGTACATAGTGGTCAGTCAAGATGTATATACCTGCACACGCAAATACTCCCCGAAACACCAGCCTACATCACTCATTACTCATACTCTTATCCGCAGGCTAGCTATCGAAGCAAATAACCGGATACTTCGGAGCCTCAGAGGACCCCGATCGAACCCCTAGAGAAGCCCGTATACAACCCATGGGTTTACCCGTGTATCAGGTTCAGCGAAGGTCTTAGGGTTCAGGTTTGTTTTCAAAGTTAGGGTTTAGGGCTGAGCGAGAGATCTAAAAGCAAGCAGCGGAATGAGTAAGAGCAACATCGCGACTACAAGAAACGAGGCGAACAAGTAACTCCATCTGTCAATCGAGGCAAACCAACTTAGTGCCAAACATGAAGGTATCACTCACATCGGCCTAAGCTCTAAACCTGAACCTAGCCCTAAAACCTACACGGCACTAAGCCCGTATCAGTGCCCCGAGTCCTTTTTGCCAGCACGGCATCAAAGTACTGCTGCTTTTCGGACTCTTCCTTGACAAGCAGAACAGCCGAAGCCCTAGCCACCTGCCTGCCTGGTTTCCCTATAGGGCCAATGGACCCGCCAGGTATTTGGTTTTGGGGGAGCAGTAATGTCGGTTAGTTTTTGGTTGAGTACATGATTGCTAGGTACTCGGGCAGTAGGAGTGCAATGTCGCCTTCGTAGCCGTCGCCGGAAATGGCAAATTGCAAACTGCCAGGCCAGTACTCGACAGGATCATCGGGAGGGCCACAGCAACAGAACCCAAACACACTCAGACTCCTCTATGGAGGATTGCAGCGTTTGGGGCTTCTGGGACTTGGGCAGGATGCCTTTATATGGTTTGGCTTCTAGGGCCCAGGGGGAGCTGCAGGCTTGCAAGGGAATATTGGGCTCAGGGCCAGAGGTCTAAACCGTTGGGCGCAGAGTTTATATTTACAGGGGTCGTCCCTATATACCTACTTTAGAGCCAAAGTAAAGTAAAGTATATACTAGTTGAGTACAAGGGCCCTTTCGGACGAATTAGGCGCGGTGACATTCTGGGCAAGACCTTGCCTTGTTTTGTAGGGGGGGGCACCCAGCGTGTACACCTTGCAAGTATGCCCTGGAGAAACCGCACCGGGCCCCTCTCCTGGCCTTACGGCCTAAGCAACTATAAACCCTAAACCCCGAACCCCGATTCTAACATGGACCGTGCTGGATTGCATATTGAAAACACTATTTCGGGCTGCCTTGTCGCTCCCAGGCCCTAACAGTCCAAAGGATCCTCGCCTTGAGAACCGTAGTAGAGCAGCTTTGCTTGCGAGAGAGTACATGGTTGCTGGGCACTTAGACACTTGGTGACTGCCCTGAACCGCACTCCCCCCAAGCCCGCCTAAGCCCCAAGACCCCCAATCCCTAACCCCCAAAGCCTATTTTCAAGAACACAAAACGACAACGCTAAACTCAAAGCCCTGCCCGCCGAAAGGGACCGAAGGCATGCCCGGGGCCATGGCATCTGACGGTCTGGCTACTTTGACATAGGCCTAGCGAAGAAGTGGGCTGCAGGATGCCCGCATGGCCGGTGTGTTCTTGCGTATGTATGTATAGTTGTATGTACTAGAGGCTCCATAGTAGTTCCTTTCTGTGGTTCATATTTAGGAACCTATAAGGTAGTCCCAAAAAGGAACTATATACAATGGAGCCTATGGGTATGTATGCATCCATGTATGTAAAGGTGCATACAGACGTAGAATTGCGCGATGATGCATACGCTTGTGCGGAGTGAACTGGCGCCACTGACCATTGGAGCTGAAGATGCTTTGTTGGGACGTAAGTTTGGCTTTCGGGTTTAGGCCGAAGGCTCGGTGTTACAGGCAAAAGGGGACTCCTGTGAGACCTATAGCAATGCTTGGCATGACCAAACACGGCCAACAACAGCAGAACAGCGGCATCAGCGAGCAGATGTCACTGGCCATCATGTCCTTACACCTTACCAGCTGCAATCGGCTGTCCCGGAACCCTGAAACCCGAACCCCCAAACCGTAAACCCTAAACCCAACAAAACCCTTCGGTGCCTCGCTGACCTTGCTCTGGCACTGATTTGCGAAGCCATCCTTCACAGCCTGGAGATTCAGTGCTTTGTGCCTTAGCTATAAAGGGTACCATAGGGTTCCAGAATAGGGTCCCCTTTAGAGGGTACTATACGGTTCTATAATAGAGTCCCCCCTTTAAAGGGTGCCATGGGGCATAGGGTTCTAGAATAGGGTCCCCTTTACAGGGTACTTCTGGGCTCTATAATAAGGCCCCAATATTTAAAGGGTACCATATAAAGAGTGGGGTTCCCTTTAATGGCTCTGAACTTCAAGCAAAAGGATCATAAAACGGGCCACAGGGGTTCAGCATGCCCGGATTTGCGTAGGGTTGGGAGTTCAAGGGTTTGGGATTTTTGAAGGGTTACGACCTAAACCCTAAACCCTAAACCCTATTTGGGTTCATTTAAGGCCAGCAAAATCTTTCAGGGCAGAGCCCTTCAAGTCTCGGGCTTACCTAGACCCCCCAAAAGGAACCTTGGGTCTTAGGGTTTAGGGTTTAGGGGTTTAGGGTTTAGGGTCTTAGGGTTTAGCGGTTTAGGGTTTTAGGGTTTAGGGTTTACCTAGACCCCCAAAAGTAGGTAAAATAATGGCCCAAAACCTATAAAAGGCTATTATTCTACATACTTTTGGGTCCAGGTAATTAAGTTTGAGAGTCAAGGGATGGCAATTGGGCTTGGCTTTGGGTTGAACGTGTGCAGTCTGCGGTTTCGAGCGAAGGGGATGCTAATCTACTTTACGTTGTTGCTATGTCTCCCGGCGCTGCAAGTGCAAGTCGTACCTCGGAATCCGATCCCTGAGATCCTACACCAAAAATACCCTAGATCTGAGCGCTTAGCTCGCATAAACCCCGAATACCTTGGAGCCCTGTGTCACAAGGCCTGTGACCTAAAGCTCGGAAAGCTTGCTACCCTTTGTTGAGCTTTGCGGCGCCTGAAGGGACTTTGCGGCGGCCAGCACCTGCAGAAACAGACTCTCTCTCTCTCTCTGAGTCTCTGTGTCTCTCTCTCTCTCTCTCTGACTCTATCTTCCTCTCTTTCTGGTGTTGTTCTCGGAGTCCACCTGGCACGTTTAGGCCCACGCGTTTAGATTTTGCAGAAAAATATGGAGGGGTGCATAAAGAACGACCTGCCTATATAAAAGGTGGCTGCTTCCGACCCAACATCAACTGTATGTCTATCTATCTGCAAATACATCTGTTTATATACATATATGTATATATACATGTGTATATATATAGATAGATAGAGCATATATATATATATATATGTATATATATATACATGTAAAATGTAAGATCGGTATATACATATACATATACATATACATATGTATGGCCCTGAGACATGAAGTCAAGCTCGACATCTTCTGCGAGGGCCCAGCACTACGCATCTGCCTGCACCCTTCGGGTTTGGAGCTGAACTTCATTCTTCAAGTCGCGCTTATCATTGCAGACTTCCGCCGTGTTCTACTTTTATCAGGTCTAGTAAGATGTGCAGACTTCCACTGTGTTCTACTATAGCAAGGTCCAGTAAGATGTGCAAAAGTTCTTGCTTTCCGGCGAGCCTTCACGAGTGTAGGATCAACATGCCGGTTTTGTGTTGCCGCTAAGATGATAATAAGATGAAAATGTGGAGGGCCCTGGGACCATAATGTAGGGGCGGCCGTAATTTTTGGAACAGGGTTTTGGGGCTTCCGTATTATAACTATAGCATAATATACACCCAAACCCCAAACCCTTTTCTAAGTATTAAGGCGCCTACAGTACATCGCGGTTCATGGTCTTCTCTGTTGTGGTGACATGAGACCACGGACCAACGGCATTCTGCGCACATTCACCAGCAGAACCCAAACCAAGACGAACCCGCAGATGCCCCAAATTATACAGCCTTCCCTACACCCTAAACCCTAAATCCTAAACCCTAAATCCTACACCCTACAGTGTGAAGCCCGAAGCCCAAGCCGAAAACAACAAAAGCCGCCTCCAAAGGATCTCCCAAAAGGTTTAGAGTTTGGTAATTATAGGTTTGGTTATTAGGGCTTTCTAGGGTTTATAAGCTTTAAGGTTAAGGGTTTTGGGGATTTAGGGTCGTGGGTTCGGTCGTTCGTCAGTCAGTGTCAGCCATCAAAACTTCTGCCTGCTCAGAGCGTAAGGACTAATTGAGACCCATTGGGCCCTGCAGTCCCAAAGGCTCCGTGTACCTTTAGAGTAAATACTTAAGCCTTAAAGGGATCCCTATATGGGCACTTTAAGGCCTAAGTGTATACTATATGGGTACATGGAGCCTTAGGGAGTGTACATTGCGTGCACAAACCGTAAACTGTCTTCCACGGCAGTTCTGAATCCTCACGCGAATCTGAACCCATTTTAACCGCTGAACTTCCAACCCTAAACGCACGTACACAACGCATGTATCCCGAAATGTTGAAATCCGAAGGGAACCTTGCATAGCTTTAAGTTTTTGACATTTAAGCACATGGACCCTTAAAGCCAAGGGCAAAGCCCAAGGACGTCAAACCAAAAAGCCCTAAACCCCTAAACCCCCAGACCACATCCCTAAACCCCTAAACCCCTAAACCCCTAAACCCCGAAACCCTAAACCCTTGCACTAAACCCCTAAACCCCTACACCCTAAACCCATACATCCTAAACCCTCCAAAGGATTCCGGGTCAGTTGGCCCCAAAAAACCCCGAGTCCACATCCCTGAACCCCTAAACCTAAACCCTAAACCCTAAACCTAAACCCCTGGATCCTAAACCGCCAAACGCTTTTTAGGGAGGAGGGGCCTGATTCTCGAAGTTCTTCTTCGCCGGGCCTTCGGGCACGCGACCCAGCATTTGGACCTTCATTCAGGTTGGGGTTGTGGCTCTACCATAGGGTTTAGGGTTTAGGGTTTAGGAAATGTGTGTAGAATAATAGCCTTTTACAGGTTTTGGGACATTATTTTGCCTACTTTTGGGGGTCTAGGTAGGGAGCTTTGTCCAATCTGTTTCCTTAGGGTTGAAAAGGCATGGCTTGACTTACATTACTACAGTAAGAATACTATGTGGTAAATGAGCGGGTTCCTTCTCATGGCAAACCGGTTCAAAATCCGACCCCACGGTTCCAAGTACATCCATACCCGGAACGGTTTTGGTGCGGGTCCAAGTTCCTCAGAGCATGGTAAGCTGGTTCAAGTTTAAACGCCATATCCGTATCAAGAACCCCCTAAACCCTAAACCCTAAAAACCTTAAACCCTAAACCCTAAAAGCCCTAAACCCTAAACACCCTAAACCCCAAACCCAGCCATCTCAGGGACCCACAGCCATCTTCAGCTGGGGCCATTTGGAGTAAACTGCATCCGGCTCAATGACGGCCTGGTCGAGGACCCTAAGCCCTATCCCTGAAGCACTACAAGCCCTAATATGGGGGCCTAAATGATTACCAATACTAGTTTTGGTGTTCCTTACGAAATTTATAGTATAGCGGGCCCCAAAACTCTAATTATTTAGGCCCCTATATTAAGCCCTGCAAGCCCTACCCTAAATTCCAAACCCTGAACGCCAAACCCTATGTGTAGAAAACGCTGAGCGCTTAAAGCCAGAACAGAAAAGGGCTCGGATCCACAGAGCGAGGGTTCAAGTCATCCATCCACTAACTAAAGACATGCCCAAGCCCCTTGGCCGCTTAGGGTCTTTGGGAGATTTTAGCGGTTTATACGGCTCTGGTGTTGGGACTGGGATTGAGGATTTTGCGGTTGAGGATTTCAGAGTTTAGCATTTCTGGTTTTCAGCCTAGGGTTGGGGGTTACGTCTTGGAGCTCCTTCTGACTTTTGTGTAACTGTGACGAAGCGATGTGCGCATCCTGGTCACAAGGCCATTCTTTGATTACAGATTTGTTACAAATCACGATCCTGGCCTGTGCAAAACAAAAGCAGACTGTACGCAACTCAAAAGTTCTACGAGCCTCCACTTTCGGGCTCAACAAAATTGATTCAACCAGGACCCCCCGAATGCATTCTGGTCATAAATAACGGGTGCTTCGGGTGCAATGGAGGGTAGCTGGGGGGTCTAGGAACAGGAACTTGATCACCAAAACGTCGTCGAGTACATCTCGCACAGGCATCTATGCCGAGCCTGGCCATCGAGCGGGACTCCGCTCAAAATATCTGTACGCAAAACAAAAGCGGCACCCTCGCAGCAAGTAGAGTTGCAAATGCGTCATGCAGCTTCAATGCTCAGACGCACAAGAGCCTGTAGGTTCATGAGAGAAACAACAACCGCGAAGGGGTCCTCATATGTTCACTTCTTGTAGTCGGATGGACCTATCATCTGCTCAGGGCGGACCCATTTGTCGAAGTCCTCTCCGATGGGCTGTGATGCTAAGGGTCCATGTGCATATATAGTGTATACTTAAGCCTTTTAAGGGTTGCTATGTCGGTACTTTTATGGCCAGAATATGTGCTAATCGGGCACATTGCATACATACAGGCTCAAGGGGCGATGCTTGTAAGGGGTTTCTTTAAATCGCGCCCCAGAATAAGGGTGCTGAACTAGGGGTGCTTGTAGAAGGAATCCTACTATCTCGGGTCTCTGACACCTAGGATGGTCTCATTGCGGTGTTGTCAACTCAGGCGGGGTCTCAGTCCCCTGTCCAAATCCGGTTGAAACAAGAACTATTTCAGGGTTCAGGGTTGCTGCTACTCCGTGCAGCTACAGACGCGTCCTACCGAAAACTCAACCAGCTCACCACAAACACAATCGAAGTCTCACGCACAAAGAGTTGCATTAATGGCTATTCCTGGTCGTGCGGAGACCCTATGTGCTGCCGAGGTTGTAGGCACCTGGCCACAGAGACCACCGCATCCCTGAAAATGACAACCGTAAATCAGAGCTGTTGTAAAGAGGTCTCTGGTGAGGTATCTACAGTTGTAGTTCCTGGAAGAGGACTTCAAACAAGATGCAGCCCTTTGAGCTATGCGCCACCTTGAAACCTTCAAGCGTCCCAAACGTATGCCGAGCATCCGTACTGTAAATTTAAACATCCCTCATCACTGCAGCACAGTGCTGTCAACCCTTTCTGTCCGTTGTGAACCACGGCCCCTGAACTCACAACCATGAAGTTAACCGTCAACACAGCGCCGAGTCCAATCAAATATTATACCCGCATTGCCACGACCCCTGACACAAGTATCTATTGTTGGGTCCCTGTAGCTGTTAGAGCCCCAAACCCTGAAGCATTAACCCTAAATCCTAAACCCTTACATAAACTCTTAAACTTAAACCCTCAGCAGCAACCTTAAATCCTCGACCCTAAACCATCCTAAACCTAGGCCCCAAACACTAAACCCTAAACCCTCAGATTAGAGAATAAACCATCCTAAACCCTAAACTCCAAACCCCTAACCCTAAACCCTAAACCCTCAGATGAATTAGTAGAATGAACCATCCTAAACCCTAAACCGCTAGACCCTACACCCCTAAACCCTGAAGCCTAGGCCCTAAACCCGTCCTCGGAGCTGAGCAACTGCAGGGCCATTGCGGCCTCCTTCAGGGAGGTGCCCTCCTTGTGAGCCTCGCTGAGAGCTGCAGGGCTTTAGGGTTTCGGTTATGGGTTTCGGTTTAGGGTTTTTAAAGCTTTTTGTTTAGGGCTTTCGGGCTTTAGGGCTTTATTGATTTGGAGTTTAGGGATCTAGACACTAGGGTTTCAGGCTTGAAGGAATACTTTATTGGGGCTTCAGGGATTTGTGGGTTCGATAGGGCTTTAGGCTTTCAGGCTTTCGTACTCAGTGCTTTGATTCTTCAGGGCTTTGGCGTTTTATTGTTTTGGGATGTTGGGAATCTTGGGGTGTTAGGAGTTTTGGGGTAAACTCTTTGGATTTGGGGTTCAGCAACTCTCAACATGGGGGGGGAGGGTTGTTGCGAGCTTGTTGAGGTCGAGAAATGACACCAAGGAAATAGCTTTAGGTCTTCCGGACCCTTAGAGGCTTGCGGGTTTGGGGAAAAACCTTGGCACAACACCAAGCGCTTTTGCCACTGGCTCAATGCTGTCCCCTAAGGGTCCATGTACTCATCCAGTATATACGTTGGCCTTGATGTAACCCCTATTTGTAGGTTTTTTTGGGGCCCAAGTATATGTTATATGAGCACATGGACCCACAGGGGTCGGCATTGTAAATAAGATATGTCCTCGATGTTCTCTTCGGCGTGTTATAAACCGTGAACCCTCTAGCCCCGAACACCCCGCCCCAAAGGCTCCATGTATCCTGTCAGTCTATGTTGCGTACATAGGCTTTGGCCCTGAAGTACCTACATAGCAACCCTATGCCGGTCTGAATATACTCTCTGAGAGGCACATGGACACGTAGAGCAAAATTTTCGAACACAAATTGTTTTGTTTTGGTTTGGTTTTTAAGTCCGCTATTCGTGATACCGTTTCGTCATGTTCCAATTCTGAGCAGAAGATTAGCCGTAACCCCAAGCCCCAAATTCCTACAAGCCCCAAACCCGAAGCCCTGGCTACTGTAGAAGCCTGAGCAATTACCAATATTAGTCCCTAAAGTTCGCTAGTAGCCGCTAGTATCGTGTGTCAACTATAATATACCCCCCAACCCCGCTTCTAGCTGTTAACGCCACTATGTTTGTTCGAATCAAGCGAGGCCTTCTTGGCTGCTGCCGCTGCATTGTCGTAGCCGATGTAAGGATTGAGCGCTGTCACCTGAGAGCCCGATAAAAACCAAAAAAGCAAAACGCTTAATAGGGGGCCAAAAGCCTCAAAATACGGGGGGGTCCTATGTAAGAGTGTCCATGCCTTATGGTATATTCCTGAATCAAATTCCACCCGCCTAGTTTGTAGATTTGTTGCTCTCTGAGGACGGGATGCGGAAATTCCGTGCCAAACTCATGGAGTTCGACTATTCATCTCTGATCTGACCTATGCGCATGCAGCAACACCTGCACCAACCCAAAAGGTCCAAGTAATAATAGTATATACTTCTAGGGCCCAAATACCTACTAAGTACATACCATGAATGAAGTACTTGGACCCATCGGGCGAGCGTGCAACAGTCCCATCCTCCAGCGGAACTTTCAGGCTTCCCCCCGTTAACTTCACTCTAACGAAATCCTATTGCTTACTGTAGATCCCGATTCTGGTAACATAATTATAAGCTCCTTAACAAAAACCCCGCAAACCCTGCAGCCAAGCCACAAGCATCAGGCTCTCGTTCATCAGCTTGGAGATGCCTCTGCTTACCAGGGTGGTGGGCCACAGACCAGTATAAGTATAAGGCCTGATGAACACCCCATACAACAAAATCATAGACCCCAATGATACACCCTAACCCTAAAACCCAACGTCTGAATTCCATAAACCCTTAATCAGCTGCAACAGAGCACTCTAGCAAGCACACGAGGAACGACCTCGGGCAGTCCATAGGGCCATGGGGTTTCAGCTTCAAGGTTTAGATTTAAGGTTTAGGGGTTTAGGGCTCAGGGGCATATTTAGGGATCCTTGTAGGGTTTCGGGCCCCTAAACCCTCAACCGTAGTACCCCCAGCCAGTGTCCAAGCAACTCTACAGCATTTACTGACGACTTCCTGCGTCGGCAGGGCAACAATGTGCACTTTGGGTTGTAGTCAGTGACTGTCGTTTAAGGGTCCATGCACCGAATAGTATACAAGTTGACCTGAAGTCGCCCTGAATAGGTACTCTGGGGCTTAAGCATAATAATATTGTATACTATTTGGTACATGGACCCTTAGACTAGGGTAAGCTAACTACAAACCCCAAACATCCCTAAACTCAACACCCCGAACAAAGACAAGCTGCGATCGCGGTTGGGCTCAAGGCCCTCCATGCAGTTTTTGGAGAAGGAGGCAGCCTTGCTGATTACTGGTTCAATTTCCTTTGGTTTTCGGCATGTTTCGGCCCTAAACCCGAAGCCCGAAAACCCTAAACCCAAACCACCAAGCCCCTAACGGCGAATCCTAAACCCTTAACCCCCAAACCCCTTTGGGCCTAAGAGTTTGGGGCTAATTCACATTATATTTGACAGTACTATATATGCAATACGAGAGATTGCCGCTTCGGTCTGAGGCTTCATCTTTGCCTGCCAAGACAAGCAACAACATCAACAACAACCACAACAACCAGAGCAACAGCAACAGCAGCAAGACAAACGACGCGAACTAAATTTTGCAGATATCGAGGCCGCGACTTTGCCGACTGGCCCTGGCGTCTCTTTAGCCTGACATGAAGCAGAACAACCGCCACAACAACAACGTAAACCAAATTTTGGAGATACCGAGGCCGTGACTTTGCCGGGGAGCTTTGATGTCCCTCCAGCCTGACATCAAGAAGAGCAACTACGCCAACAAAAACAACAACAATAACAAACGGCATCAGCAACAGAAACAAGAAGCATCAACAGGGGCAACAAGCACCCCATCCAGCAGCAAGAAGGAAAAACATAAAAGGAGAAGCTTTAAGCGAATACCGAGGCCGCGACCTTAGGAACAACCCGATTTCTCCAGGAAAACAGGAGCGACAAGCACCCCATCCAGCAGCAAGAAGAACACAAACAACGAGACTTTAAGCGAATACCGAGGCCGCGACTTTGGATGCAGCAACCGCAGCAAGCCTGAATTGCACACCAAGAGCATTACCAGATGTCTCCAGTGTGACCTGTAAGCAACGACACAACAACGACAACAACAACAGCAGCAACAGAAAGATTAATTACAACGACAGCAAAAGCAACGATCGCCGCGCACCTTAGTCTTCTTCTTCTCCTGCAAGCCAAGAAGAAAAAAACAAAACAAGGAAACTTCGAGTGGATACCGAGGCCACGACCTTCACAGCGGTTGTCGGGTTGGCCAGCACATCAAGAGCATTGCCAGGCTTCTACAGTACGGGCCATCGGAAGCAACAACCCAACAGCGATAACAACAACAACAACAGCAGCAGCAGCAGAAAGATTAATAACAACGACAGCAAGTGCAACGATCGCCGTGCACCTTCTTTTCCTGCTCCTGCAAGCCACGGACATCAAGTGAACTGAAGCAGAAGCCGCTGAACAGCGTAAACACAAAAGCACTACGTATCTCAAATCATGCACCTACAATCATTTTGCTGATTTTTTTAGTGAATAACAACGACAGCAAATGCAACGTGCATGAACTAAAGAAGAAACCGATGAAAAGTGCAAGCGCAAGCATTAACAAATTTCGCCAACTAGATGCAACGAGACTTTGAGCGAATACCGAGGCCGCAACCTTGGAAACAGGAACAGCAGGGGGCCCGTCCTGCACACCAAGAGCCACGCACATCAAGTGAACTGAATAAGAGGCCGATGAGCAGCGCATGGACTCCAGGGGGGCACCAATAAAGCGCCTCGTGTGCGGACACATCCTCCTTGAGCCTCGGTCCCCCAAGACCGGGACCTCCCAATCCGTGAGATAACACGAACCACGAAAGCACGAGGAGCAAGAAGACTGCAAGCGGCTGTCAAACAATCCACTAGACCAAGCTAAACAGAAGAGCCCCAAGCATCAGCAACAACGAAAGCCACGAAGACACCTTGACCCACCCCGCGACCCCAGCCTCGCCATCTGGAGCTGCATCCTCCAGCTCGCGCCAGCTCAGAACGGTTTCAGCGACAGCAACGAAAACGCAGAACCGAGGCCGTAGCAGCAAAGAGGTCTCCCAACGTTTCCGGCCTGGCCTTGCAGTGAAGGAAAAGCACCACGAAATAAAGAGCCAAAGTTTCCAGCCTTCCGCTCCTTGATGGCGGAGTGCATGACGTGCTTCAGATCGTCCTCGTAAAAGCAAGACACACACAGACATGCATGTAACTACAACAGGAAAAGCAAAAAACGACCATAACAACAGCAGCAACAACAACAACACTGAACATGGATCCGTCTCCAACGGACCGCTTCTCGCTCAGTCAGTCACTCAGTCACTCAGTCATTCAGTCACTCGCTCACTCAGACACTCAGTCACTCACTCACTCAGTCATTCAGTCACTCAGTCACTCCCTCACTCGAGCACACACTCACTCAACCACAGCAAACAACAACAGCAACAACACCACCAGCGACAGAGCAGCATCAAAAGGAACAGCAGCTGCAGCAGCAGCAACCACAACAACGACATAATACGAACAGAAACAACATGTACAGCAACCCTTACAACAACCACAACAACAACAGCAACTTGTACGACTTCTACTACTGTTACTACTACTACTACTAATAATAATAATAATACTACGACTACGACTACGACAACGACTACAACTACGCCTACTACTACTACTACCACTACCACTAGTACTACTACAATTACTTCTACAAGTACTGCTACAACAACAACAACAACTACTACTACTACTACTGCTACTACTACTACTATTACAGCAACAACAACTACTACTACTACTACTACTCCTGCTGCTACTACTACTACTACGACTACTACTACCACAACTGCAATGGCAACGACAACAGCAACAGCAACAACAACAACAACAACAACTACTACAATTATAACAACAACAACAACTACTACTACTACTACTACTGCTACGACTGCGACGACTACTACTACTACTTCTACTACTACTACAACTACTTCTACTACTACTACTACTGCTACTACCACCACCCGAGCAAGAACGCGTTGCCGAGGCCCAGACGCCAAGCCTTCAACCAGTCCACGAGGCTGAGACACCAGGCGAGGCAACAAACAAAAACAGCAAAACACAAGAGGCCAAGCTCATCACTCGTCGAGGTGCTCGTTCCCGATGAAGAAGCCCCGCCCGCGAGAAGCTCCGGGTAACACCAAAAGTCGGCAAAGAAAGAGAATCGAGACTCCATGCACAGGATAAACAAGTAAGTTCCAAACTGGAATGTTTTGCTGCCAAAGGTGTCAACATCACGATGACACCGTCTCCCTCGCGAGACAATCTCACAGACGCAGAAGTGCAAGAAAAGTAAACAAACAACCAGGCAGGCGCACAGTCGGCTCCACGCGGTCAAGCTGTGGCCTAGCAATGCAAGACACGCAAACGGAACCCAACAGTGAACAAAGCAAGAAGAATTTAAAAAAACACTCAGCGCCACGCCGTCTGCCTTTGCCCCAACACTCTCGGCAGACGATCAGGGATGAGACGAAGCCACATAGTGTTGGCACCTGACGCAACTTCTCCACTCCGCACCAGCCGCCCACGCAGTCCTACCCACAAGCTAAGGCCCGAACTCAGCAAAGTAGTGGCATTCCGTACACCCGACGTACCAATTGCGTCCGGTGATCAGGGCAGGCCTGCCCCAGCCCACGACGTGCATCTAACAAATTAGCTTCAGGTGCTTGAGTCACCAAAGCGATCGACATGCACCAAGATGAGCACCTTTTGGCCGAAATGTGTAACTTTCGGCTTAAAGTGCCTAGAAAACTTACCCTACAGCCGAAACTTGCCCGAACGCCCTTCTAAAGCATAATGCCTGAGGCCTCGCTGTTACACACCCAGTAACAGTTGAGGCCTTAAGGCAGGTCCATACCGCTTCAGAGTTAAGGCTTTTCGGCTGAGTTCATGGTCGAAGTAGCGGCGTCCCCGAGGATGTTAGCAGATTGCAGGAAAGCGTTGATGATGCTGGGCTTGAAGACGTTGAGCTCGAAGTGGCCGTTTGAGCCCCCGACCGTAATGGCAACATGATTCCTTAATGTTTCTGCAGATTACAAAGCTTGTCGGCCATCTGAAGGGGTAGTTAGGACTCTACCGGAAAGGATTCCGGGATAGTTCCGAGTCGCTTTATTTTAAGCTGACATCCTAAGGACAGCATGCTCCTTACTATAGATACCCCCTACTCGCTTTCAAAAAAGATCCTTAACAAGAGCCTAGGAGTCCCCATGACCTGAGAACACACCATGGTCAAGGCCTCGCACTGCGTGGGGTTCACTTTCCCTGGCATGATAGAAGAGCCCGGCTCGTTCTCTGGTAGAAGCAGCTCACCCAAACCACACCTTGTTTCGAAATATGTATATACAAGATAATGCAATATAATACAACATAATATAATATAATATAACATAATAAATGTAATATATATATATGTATATATATATAGTTAGATAGATAGATAGATAGATAGATAGAGGGCTCAGCGTGCAGGGCGTAGAGTGTCGGGTTTGGGGTCTCAGGGTTGGGGTTAAAGGTCGAGGGTTTTGGTTTTCAGCAAAGGCTTTAAGTTTAGGAGTACGGTTCGTATTGTGTCCCTGAAGGATACAGGCTGGCCTGTCGGGCCTTGGGCGGTTGTACAGAGATTATACTACGGGATTACAGGCATAGCCCCCGGAAACACAATCAGCAACACCAAAGACCAAAGCCTCTTTCCGAGACCTCCTCTCACCCAAAACTAAGAAGTATGCAATGACTGACTCATCGAAGATCAGCTTACCTCTGCTCCTGCTCCTGCTCCTGCTCCCGCTCTCACCACCACCACCACCACCACTAATACCACCACCACCACCACCACCGCCTTCTTAACAATCAGCTCATATCCGCAAGTTTGTTGTTGCAAACGTCCTGTTTGTCAGTGATTCCTCATTACCCCTGCGAACAGGCAACTGTGCTTCGAAGGACGCCACAGAGACAAGTTAAACTCTTGTATGATATATGATGATGCTTATTTACTTCATGAGCAGTGGCTTTCCTAATGGAAAATCCTACAGACCACACTCCAACCCAAAACCCTCAAGCAAGGATACCTCAGAACAACGAATAGCAAATTGCTATACCCAAAAGCCCGTACTGTACGCCCCCCCCCCCCCCAAAAAAAAAGGCTCACATAATCTCAAGACAGTAACTCCCAAAGCCCAAGCCACAAGAACCCGTAAAAACGATGTATGAACCTAATCTCCTTCAGCACACAAACCCGGAACTAGACCCTGCCCTACACCTTACAGTACTCCCTTGAACCTTGAACCCTGCAAGCCCAGGTTGCTAGTAGCCCCAAGCCAGATCCCCCAAAGAGACAACCACTAGTGCTCAAAACCAGCCCTATATACACTCACCGAGTACAAAACGTGAGCCCCAATCCAGTCAAGATACCTGGGACCCGATCCCAAAAGTCGCACATCGTTGGCGATTTTCATCAGAGAGCACGCCACAGTGTTCAAGGCCCCAGAGGCCTCTACGACGGCCTTGGAGATCGAACATGGCAGTTTGAGAAACCCTAAACCCGGGTCCCTGTTTAGGGATCAGCATCTTAGCGATGCTGGCATCTAGGCTCCATAATAAGAGGGATCTCTTGTTCGGAAACTCTCATATTTTTCAGGGTTCCGTGGACCTTCGGGATGTTACCGCTCAGGTGGGGTGTAGTAGGGCCGCATACCAATTTGTTTACTCCAGGGTAGTATCTAAGTTCACCATGTAGCGATGTGGAGTAGTGGTCCAAGTATACTATGGCATACTTACAAAGGAACCAACAAAGAGATACTATTCATTAGTATTAGCAACTATTCCGACTGCAACATTAACCAAATCCGACGAGCTCAACGGCTGAGCGGCATCATGAGCAGCCAACGCCTCGAACTTGTTGGGTGCCGACACGAACTCCTCACCAGTGATACGGCCAACCTCCTTGGCAACACGCTCGGCAAAGCCAATGTAGGTGTTGAGGCCCGTGCCCACAGCAGTGCCACCCAAAGCAAGTTGGCGGAGGCGTGGCAAAGCAGCCTCCACTCGGGCAATGCTATACTCCACTTGCGTTGCATAGCCACTGAATTCCTGGCCCAAGGTCAGAGGTGTTGCGTCCTGAGTGTGCGTGCGGCCAATCTTGATGATGTCGTCATACTCCTTCGCTTGGCGCTCCAAAGTTTTATGCAGGCGGCGCAGTCCAGGCAGTGTGCGCTGCTGCAGTGCGAGCACCGCGGCAATGTGCATGGCTGTTGGAAAGGTGTCGTTGGACGATTGACTGCGATTGACATGGTCATTGGGATGCACCGGCGACTTGCTACCCAGCTCCCCGCCCAAAATCTCAATGGCACGGTTGCTGATGACTTCGTTGGTGTTCATGTTTGTCTGTGTGCCACTTCCCGTCTGCCACACGACGAGAGGGAAATGATCGTGCAGCTTGCCCGTGCGAACCTCGTCTGCAGCCTGGTGTCGTCTCCAATCCAAACTCTCGAATCAATTTTGGGGTATGCTTTACGTCTAAGCCTACATAGGGACTACCAAGGAATACTCAATAGTTAGTCCGATCCAAGAAAACCAAGGGCTTGAGGAAGTTAAAGCACGAATAGGAGAGCAAAGGCTGGAGATCGTCGGAGCCCTCTTTCTAACCCCCACATCGACAGTAGACCACGAGACCGGCTATAGCTGCGAGATCCATCCAATTGAGATTCGGCTTTTCGGCCCATCTTCCCAAAGCAAGGGCTTGTGGTAGGGCGCCCAAGACTAGAATCCAAGGAAGTACTGCACTACACACCCATGCTCCATGATAACATCACTCATTCAATGGGATCCCGAACATAAGCCATCAAACGACGGTGCACAACATATCCAAAGCCCGAAAGCACCTGAACCCTGATCCGCCATGCTGGTCGACGAGGCTTGCTCTTCTCTCACTCTCAGCTTGTGAGATCCCTCGGTGCATAAACAGAATCTCAAATCTACTACCCCCCCCCCCGGCACGAACTAGCTAATCTATACATGTCAACCCATGGTCAGCAAACCGTACTAAACCAAACAGCCCCTGAACCCTTGTTCACGGCTCTGAATCGTAGACCCAACCCATTCCACAAATGCAAACCCCGAACCCTGAACCCTCAACCCTAAACCACTAAACCCCTAAACCCTAAACCCCTAGACCGTCTGCTAAACCAACCCCGAAACCGAGTCCTGGATGATAGCATCAGCAACATCGATCGGAAGCCCAAAGTCTTTGTTGACCTCTACGTGCGGAGGTTCAGGGGTAGTTTTGGGGTTTAGGGGTAGTTATAAAGGAGATTCTTGGGTACCCGGAGGCTCCATAGTAGTTCCTTTCAGGGCTAGATAGTATAGCCTATATAAGGTAATCCCAAAAAGGAACTACTATGGAGCCTATATGGGTAGTTATAAGTAGCCCTAAGGGTCCAAGTACTCCTTATTTATGGGTTTTTGATACCTAAAACGGCCCTAAAATCTATTGTAAGGAGTACGCAGACCCTCTGGGTAGGGTTATAAGTCCGCTAATACGGTTTATAAGTATAGCTATCCCCACTTAGAAGGTCTAAAGTGCAAGGTGTTTGCTTAGGTTTGAGGTTTAGGGTCTTGGGCGGTCTTGGGTTAAGGGTTTCAAAATCCATGCGGATGCAAGGTTCGTCGTTCGGGATTTGTAACGTTTAGGGTTCGCGTTAGACTCTCGTTAGACTGACACGGAAGCTTCAAGTAGCCTTGATCCGACAAGACCGTGTAGTCAAAGACAGAAACTCAGGGCTTACGGTCTACAGGGCTTCAAGTTTAGGGATTAGGGTTTACGGCTTATAGGGTTTGGGGTTTAGGGTTGTGTATTTCGGCAAGCAGCATTGAAACTCCGAAGAATCCCTAAAACCTACACTCCTAACCAAAACTCCTAAACCCTAAACCCCTAAACCCTACACGCCTAAACCCTAATGCCCTAAACCCTAAACCCCAAACCCTAATTCCTAAGATTTCTAACACCTTAGACGCGGGACCTGGGCAGCTGCCTGCTTGAGGGCAGCCATGGCCTCGATCACTTGTGGAGGCATCCTCCCAGGATTCAAATTTAGGTTTTAGGGGTTTAGGGTTTAGGGGTTTAGGGTTGAGGGTTTAGGGGTTTGGGGGTTTAGGGTTGAGGGTTTAGAGATTTTAGGGTTAGGGGTTTAGGGTTGAGGGTTTAGGAGTTTTAGGGTTTAAGGCTTCAACCAAAGAGCAAACTTCTGCGCGAACTCTAAACCCTGAACTCAAATGTGCTGAATCATCAGACCAAAAAAACCCACCACCAAAAAACAAACACAACCCAAGGGGTCCAAGTAATGGTATAGTCTATAATTTCTGGGCCCAAATACCTACTACAATGGTACTTGGACCCTTTGGGTGATGAGACGTTATACCCAGAGCCTCCAAAACCCCTTAATTAAGGAATATACCTTAAATCATATTAGGGATCCTATTATAATTTCTTGGACCCTTTGGGACAAGACATCGCGCAAAAGTGCGTCCTCTCGCGGTCTCCGCCGATTTCAAAGTTCTGGAGCGATCGCTGAGTTTGGGCACCCCAGTACTTCTCTGCAGGCACATCGATGTCGCCAAAGGTGTCTTTCTCTCTTCTCACCTCCATTTCGAGTTTAGAAATAGTTCGGGCTTCTCTCTAGCCACTTTCGCCAGAATCCTAGATACGAGAAGGTTATATGCTGTCCGGACCAAGCCCTACTATGCAAGTGTAGTCTTCTTCAGCAAGCAACCTTCGTTTGCTGATGCACCCCACCCCACCCCACCCGACCCCACCCCCACCCCAGTCGGTATATGTCAGAACGCATCCACGGACAGCATCCCCCCCAGGCCCTCAGGGTCCGAACCCCGACTGAATCGCAGTGCTTGCTGTCGCCAATTCCCCAATAGCCCCAAAGATAGGCTTGGGACAATGTGTTTTTTTCCTTATCTAAGCTCGGGTCTCGATTTTGGGCCCGATGCAAGACAATCAAGCTACTTTGTCGAAACATACCAACACGCCCGGTATCTGACCCGTACTATTTGGGAGAGAGGCTTCGCAACTGCTAACGTTGCATGAGCCATCACCAGTGCGCGGCAGGACAAGGCTTCATTAAGGAATCTACCTCTAATTTTCGACTACCACTCGCAAGCCGCCTATGTTGGTGCAAACACCTTCCATGGTGTTGGTGCTTCTCCAGGAATTGTTCTGTGTGTGTGTGCTTGTTTACGGGTTGTTATCGTTTTTTGAACGATCTTCAGAAATAGGCACAGCCTTAAATGTCACTTGAATTCCTTACTCCGGCCTTTGGAGCTCCAGAGCTAAACCCAGCGGTGGGAAATACGCGAAGCCCTGGGCAAAGCACGGCGCCGTGAGGCAAGCCCCGAAAGGCCAAACGGCGTCCACCAGACAACATGGCGGGAACTACAATGGGAGAGAAGCACAGGACTCTGCGGAAGCAGCAATCACATGCAGCCCTGAACCCTAAACCTAACCCTTAAGACTTGGATACTAACACTGGGAAGCTTAAGAGCTGTACGACGACTGTGATCATGGCAAAATGGCTTCACAGGCGACGGCCAAGATCTCAATGTTGCAATCCACACTTCATCACGATGCTTCCACTGCTATTCCTCTACCTGCTGCTGCTGCTGCTCATGGTACTGCTGGTGAGTAGTTGTAGCACTGGTAGTCGTAGTCGTAGTAGCAGTAGCAGCAGCAGTAGTAGTAGCGGCAGCAGTAATAGTAGCAGTAGTCGCAGTAGTAGCGGCAGTAGAAATTCGTAGTAGCTGTGGTAGCAGTAGCAGTCGTCGTAGTAGTACCAGTAGTAGCAATGCAGCAATAGTAACAGTAGTAGCAATAGTAGCAGTAGTAGCAGTAGTAGAAGTAGCAGTGGTATTATTATTACTAGTATTCGTAGTAGTGTTCGGAGTAGTACTAGTAGTAGTAGAAGTAGTAGTAGTAGTAGACGAAGTAGCAAGAAGTAGCAGTAGTAGTCCTCGTCGTGGTAGTAAATGCACGAAACTTGGTAACCTGCGCCCGCCAAAGGTCCTAAATCCTACTACTGTAGGGTTAAGCTTATTGATGTAGGATTACGGCTTTCTGCATCGGGTCTCACTTCTCAGTCATTCAGCCTTTGAAGTGTTTGCTGGGTTTGGAGTGGATGGACAATGGAGGGTCGGAAACGTGAGACAATCTGAACAGTAGACCCTTGATAGAAGGATCCTGCATCTACATAGAGGCTCCTGGACGAGAGCCCTGATTTGTGTGGAACGCGAGACGTTCGTTTGTTGTTTTCCATCCCTGCAGTAATCGGTCCGTGGAAGCATATGCTCGATTTCGCGTCCATGGTTCGGGGCTTAAGGGCACAGCTATTACAATGGCTTGACCGAGACCCATACAGCCATACTATACGGGTCGGAATACATCGCAATATGATTTGTAAAGGGCTCCTGGACACACCAAAATGTACTCCGACACCCCAGTCTAATTACTCAGGGTTTAGGGTTTAGGGAGGCCCCTAGATAAAACCTCACGCCGGTCGCCCGCCTGGCCCCCAGCAATTTCAATCTTCCAGTTCAGCATCTGGGCCTGCCACAAACGGCCGAAAAGACATAATTTCTTGAACTAGAGTTCAGGGTTTGGCCGTAATTGGGTGTCCGTGTAGTATGGATCCAACTAGAAGATCCTGTTTGGTGTCCGGTGCTACTTCTTGGAACTTCGAAATAGGTTAGATAGGGGAGGAGGCTCTGCATGAGGTTTGTACTGCTTTTATTCGGGTCTTAATTACTAGCTTGCATGCAAGGTGTACAGAATCACGTCCCGAACTACGTAGTAATACTTTCGCCTAATTGAACACGGCTCCTGTACATGTACTTCAAACCACCTCGGTATGTACCATAGTAACACATGGGCCCTGAGGGCTAAGAACGACCTCTGAAGCCTCACAACCTTGTAATCCAAACACCTGAAAAAGCAAAGCACGTTTAACATGGATTTCGGCAGCGCTTGTACAGCAGAAATCCTTATTAAGAACACTCCTGAACTCCAAATCAGTCCAAACCCCAGGAGCTTTGGACCCAGTATCCGCAAACGCTGAACCCTCAGCTTTTGACTCTTGAACCTTGAACCCAATGAACACGCGAAGCCCCAAAACTTCTCGTTGTACAGTCCTGGGATCTGTCGTAGAGAGCAACCTGAAGCAGGATCCCACTGATCGGGGGGCTAGGCTCAGTGCTCTTCACAGGAAGCCCGAAACCTTGCACATTCTAGACACCCGACCCTAAACCTTGAACCTGAAGTACCCCCAAAACATGATCCATAAGGGATATTTGTTCGGACCTGTTGTTGCTTTGTTTTTGGAGCGTTAGGTAGATTTCGTGCCTGACAAAAGGCTAACAGCTAACACTTAAAGCCAACGCAATGTTTAATCCACAGCGATCCCCTATGTTAAGATGAATATGTCTAAGTTTGTGTCTGTGTATGTGTATATATATATGTGTATGCAGAAACCTATACCTATGTACATATACATGTACATATAGATACAGGTATACATATACAGATGCACAAACACATATACATACACATAGAAATACACGAGTATAGATATAGAGATAATGAAGGTATAAGTAGACATACAGATAAACATACACATACATACATACATACATACATATATATATATACACACTCATATGTATATATGCATATACATATACACATGCACATACACATAGGCATATACATATACATGTACATATACATAGACGTAAACTTAGACAAACACATACACATGAAGATGCAAATGTGCATGTACACATACGCATATGTATGCGCATACGTACACTTCTACCTCTACCTCTACCTCGGCCTCTACCTCTACCTCTATCTAGACATCTACATATACATCTATACATATACATATACATATACACACATACGTATACATATACACACATACAGATACAGGTACACACATACAGATACATATACACACATACAAATACATATACACACATACAGATACATATACACACATATATAGACAAAAACAAAACATATACATATACATATGCACATACACATAAACATGCACATACCCATACATACATATACAATCACAATTACCAATACGATTCCATATACAAATACCTACACATACACCTATACATATGCACATGCACACACATATACACATACAAAAACATATACATATACATGTACACATACACATACACATACATATACATATACATACAGATACACATACACATATACACATACATGTACATATACATACAGATACACATACACATATACGCATACATATGCAAATACACATACATATGCACATACACACACACATACACATATACAGCTGCTAGACATATACATATACATGAACCATACATACACTATTACCACGCTTCTTAGCATGCACACACATATGTATGCATGGTTCTGTGAAAAAATACCGTACAAATGCAAAATCAAAAGGAGTCGGTGTGGCTTTCATGCCGTAGCTTTTTGGCTTTGTGGCTTAATGCACAACCGGATGCAACACATGAAGACCTTTGAACTGGACGGCTGTCTGTGTTCCGGCTGTGTATAGGGGACCAAACGGGGCGCTCCACTGCCTAAAATGTTGCTGCGGCAACGACACTAGTAGTAAAATCCGCAACACCCGAGACCGTTGCATGAAATACATGTTGGGAGCCTATGAAATGTATTGAGGCTGTACAAGTGGTTAGGGTTGGCCATGAGTTTGATGAGTCCTCGGGCGGGGGTTTTGGATCAGGATTCAGGTCCACTGTAGGGTTTAGGGTTTAGGGTTTTGGATCAGGATTCAGGTCCACTGTAGGGTTAGGGGGCCTAAAGGACAAAGTTCTGGGCCTGGCATTGTGCAGTTTTATGCGCAAGACCCAGAGACGTGGTACAGGATTGGAACGGGTTGGTGAGACCGTAACTAGTTACGTGGGCTTGCCTGTTAGTGGGGTTTGGTAGCACGTGTAATGGATCTTCAACGGTCAGACAAAGCAGCAAGCCCTGAAAACCACACATTTTTATTCCTTGGCCCTTTGCCTGACACGCTATCATACCCCATCCCTAAATTTCCGCGTCCTGCCCCCGGCAAACCAAGCAAAGATTCTATGCACACAACAAAGGAACCTGCTTGGGGTGGTTCCTCATTCGCCTCAAGACTTGCAGCCCCAAAGCCCTGGCCAAGAGCCTTGTCGTTGCCTGCTGGATGCAGCCGCCGAAGCTCACCGCCAAGTTTTGCCTCGAGGTGCTTCACCAACTCCTGTCAACATTCTACGGCTTGCCTTTATGTGTGTTGTGTCTAGGGTTTTATTGGTGCTGGATCCAGGGTGTGGCTGGAAATGCTTCGGATATCGGAGAAAATTTGTTTCTGGGGCTTACTTTTTCACTGTTTGGGACAGACAAGGCTCGTGGTGTAGGGCTGAAGACGAATCGGAGCTTTAAAGCATCATGTTTATCACTAATGCCGGGTTCCGTAGAGTAAGTAGTATTCCAGTAGCAGCAGATATCTAGCAGGTTGCACCGGCTATATGTTGACGTTTGACAGCCTAACTAATTATTGGAGCAGGCCGGAAGGTGGCTGGCGAGCGCGATGGCCATGTGGATGTTCGAGGTGGACATTTCTGAATCGTCCTTTGGGTTTTAAGGCCCGGGTTTCGGATCTTACTCGGGTCCGCCTGGAGGCTCGTCCCGGTCAAGGGGTTCCAAGAACCTTAAAACCCAAATCCCTAAAACCTGAAACCTAAAACCTAAATCCCTAAGCCGCAAGCCCTAACCCAGACACGCAGCCAAGATCCTATTGAGAGGATTTCAACATGTTTCCACCTCTCTGACAAGCCTGAAGTGTTGTAGGGTTTGGATACTGCCCCCACCCAGGAGCTCTTGCACAATATTGTGAATAATCTAGATCTATTGAAGCCCGTAGTCGTACCTGAATTATATAAAGACTGCTACAGCATGGGGGACAGTACCCCATGCAGGGTTCAGACCAACAACCACAACCCTAGACGCTGAAGTGTAGATCCGATAGACCATCACCCCAAAGCTTGATCTCACATCTCAATGTCTAGGTGCAGGGTTTAGGCTTTGGGGGCGTGAGCCCTCAAGCTTGCCTTTTCGGAGATTTCGCTCATCAGCTCTGCAGCCCATACGGTTGATGGACAAAATCCTGCAATACCCATAATAAGGAATATACCATAATTCCCATAGTTTAGGGTCCTTAAGGTCATGCAGGATTTTGTCCATCAGCCGTATGAAGCTTCCAACCCTCGGAGGCCCTGCCGGCCCAAAGACCTGAAATCTGAAAACCCTAAACCCTAAACCCTAAACGAAGACCTGAAGCCAGGACCACCTACTATAAAAGCCCTAATGTAGAAATCATACTATAAAAGCCCTAATACAGAAATCAAGCTACTCAAGCCCCTAATATAGAAATCATAAGAAGAAGACCTCCACACAATATCTTCCTTAGCGCTCCTTTTTATGGTTGTACCATAATGTAGTGCTCCCCGAAGCCCTATTCTGGTTGTTGAGGTTCCTAACCCTGTAACTACAGACTCTCAAAAATAAGATGGATCGAGGCTTTACGATTTAGGGTTTAGAACCGAAGTTTTTGTAAGGCCCCTGGCCCTATGGACCCAACTCACTAACTAAACAAAGCCGAAGAGCCGAAACCGCAAACAGACTTGCAGCAAACCCTTAACCCCTAAACCAGACAGCATCTCATGTAGACTCAGTGGGCTTCAGCCGCAAAACACCCGAGATGCCGAGATGGCCTGGACAGGCCTGAACCGCCTCGGGCCCTTACTTAGCGTTACGGGTTGTGGGGGTGAGGGTGGAAACATGCATTCCCAAAGCGTTGACAAAAGCTAAAAGCATCAAGCACTAAACCCTTCGCCCGTAAACGCTACTATCCGACACAACGAAATCGCCGTAGTGGATGGTTCGATTCATGTTGGTCAGTCTTACTGGGCAACCTGACCTAACCCCCACCCCATAACTAAAGGGGTGTAGGGATAACGCTTGACAGCGGAAGAAGGTCGCGCTGGGTTCAGCGTTCATGAAGGATTTTCTGATTCAGGACAAGTTTTGCTGTAGCTGCGCGAGTACACTATAGCATGAGCCTAGAGAAACTGAAGAAGAGACCTACTTTCGAACAACCCCCTATACCTATACAACCACACTCACCCGAAACCTACCAGTTATCATGAAGTAAGCTCAACACCTGACGACCGGACCGAACAGCTTAAATTAAGTTGTATAGGATGTATGGTTTATTCTGGGGCCTCAGCTACCTAAATCGTGGGTTGCTATAACCATACAACATGTAACCCAGTAACCCATTGTTCAGGTAGCTTGGAGCCCTGGGATACGTAAGAAGTGCGGCCAAGAGTTCTCCTTTTTCAGCAATCAGGATTGACCACACATGCATGGACATGGCATCGGAGAAACGTAAAAAGATTGAAGCCTTGCAAAACCAAGTCATCCCCTCACATCGATTTCTTGCACACCCGAGCCCTAAGCCTTGAACATGCCTCTGGCCGCAGCCGGCATTTCGGACTTTTGAGGTCTGAGCAACGAACCCTGACTAACAAGTGAAGTGAAAGGTCATTCAGCTCATGACCACACTTACCCTAACAAGAATATTTACCATACACCCTAAACCAAATCCCATAACGCTACACACCGCATCATCATGCCATCATCCCAAGGCTGGCGCTGCGCAGCTTTTGACATTCAACCGGCCTTATCAGCCCCTAAGCACAAACCCTATAAGCCCTGAACCCTAAACCACGAGCCCATTAGGGCCACCACAATGCCGTCCCAGTACCCTTTATAGTTGTAGTATAACTCACGAGGCCACCCCAAACTCTAAATTCTAAGCTCCAAACCCCATGAAACCGCCCGATACAGCCCGTAATACATAACCCTAAACCTAAGACTCACAAAAAACGTATAAACCCCGTTATGATACGCCTAAACCCTAAACCCTTTAAAAGCTACAGGTCCTCCAGTTGGATCTCACCATCGACCTCCACCTGCCACAGGGCCCTCTACGAAGATAGCTCTGTACCCTCAAGTAACCCAAAGGGTCCAAGTAATAGTAGAGTACATACTGTTGGGGCCCAAAGACCTACTAAGCAACTACTAAAATAGTACCTCGGAGCCTTCGGGTAAGGATCATACCTGAACTCTTGATAAAAGCCTTCGTAGTCAGAGCTCAGGTGTATTTTCTGGCTAACGAAGGGGTATCTCTATGGGTGTGCTACGAGCCTGGGATACCTCCAGATGGGTTTCATAAGGTTTAGGCTTAGGGTTTCGGAGGTTGTAATAAGGATTTAGATCTTATACAGGGTTACATACAGGTTTCATGAGGGGGTTGAGGTTCTTCACACGGGTTTCAGACAGGGGTGGGAGGTGGGGCTAGTCTTCAGGGCTAAGGGGTTTAAGGCACAGCTTTGAGGGTTTAGGGGTTTAGGGTTTTTAACTACGTGAGGGGAAATTTACCCTCAAGTATATCACGCTTAGTTCAGGGTCCACCGCTTAGGGTTCTTTCTTTTTTTCGGTATGGCTTCGGGTGAATTCGCCACTGAAGGGGTATTGGGCTTTTCTGGGCGAGCCATCTCCTGACAGCAACGTGCGCAACAGATGCATGCATAGTTGCACAGATGGATGCATGCATGGATGGATGGATGGATGGATGTAGACATATGATATCTGTTGTGGGCACATGGACTCTTAGGAGCAACGGGCGGCCTGGTTTACACGTCGGAGCCTCGGGAGAAGTCGTTTATCCGGTTTCGAGCGTCGGGCTTCGTGGCGAAGGCTCCGGTTTGAGGATTTAAGTTAAAAAATCATGCATGCTGTACTTTCGACATTTTGCTTTTGATCGAAAGGCGGCGTGCGATCTGTGTGGAAAAATATTACAGCAGACAACGATACACACGGCTACGGTTACAAGGGGATATTCGGGATATGGTCACGAAGTAGTATTCAGGCCACTATATACCCCAAAGGGTCCAAGTACCAGCAGCTTGGACCATCGGCCGGCTTGAGGATATCTGGCTGCCGCTGCGAGTGAATTTGCTACATTGCATCCGCCTTTGACATTCCCTGCGTCCTTCTGCTCGTCCCAAGCTTGCTGCGCCACGCGTTCATAAACCCCACGTGCTGTCAAAAGGCCCTTTGCCTGCAGAAGCTCTTTGCGCATGTTGTCGAGGTCTTTCTGCACGAGCTGCTTCTGGAACTCGAGGTCTTTCTGCACGAGCTGCTTCTCGAGGTCTTTCTCCACGAGCTGCTTCTGGAACTCGAGGTGCACGAGCTGCTTCTCGAGGTCTTTCTGCGCGAGCTGAGTCTGGAAATACGCCTCAAGTGCTTCGTTGCGCATTTCTGTGTCCTCCACTTGACTAATTGTTTGCAGAACCGAATCTGCAGCAGTCGCTGCTCGTGCCGAGGCGCGGCATCGATGCCCAATCGGACCGAAGGTCAAAAGGCAATGCACGGAACTTCTGTGCCACGCAAAGATGACCGCAACAAGTAGAATGCTGCAGCGACGATGGCCCATCTTGTGTTATTTCCTGAGGTCCTGAGCCTTTGCAGCTGCAGGAGACGCACCACATGCAAGGTCGACCGATCCGAAACTTTCCTGCCACTACACTGGCTTCGAGTGGTTGTCTCATCACAGTTACACTGAAGCAGTATGAGGGTCAAACTCGTAGCATGGGCACCATGAGCACACTTCCCATGAGAATTGCTTTGCACTCACACTTCAGCAAACCTTGCCTGTACCCTGAACCCTAAACTCTGAACCAAATTCTATAAGGAACCCCTTGCCCAGTTTGGGTAATAATACCACCTTAGAGAATATAGATGGGGTAATTGGTTATTCCTATACTTGTATTGATAATAGGGAAGTAGTAGTGATATATTGGGTGGGGTGTAGGGGGGAGTATAGGAATAATCGTCTAATGGGTTGACTGGTGGTATTATTACCCAAACTGGGCAAGGGGTCTGCTAACCCCATAGTGGTACTTGGACTCTTTGGGTATAGGTAACCTCCCAACCCTACAGGGTTTAGAGACCTGAAATAAACCTTCGAAGAAGATCGTGTAAGGCCCGCTTTACACTCACAAGCCTCATCGACAAGCCGCAGACGACCAAGAACCGTAAACCCTGCGTAAACTCGCAAACAATGGGCCCCAGGAGGACGTAAACTCGAAAACCCGAAGACCCCGAACGCTGAACCCTGAACCCCTAAGGTTGGATTATACTATGCTCAAAAGAAGGAACCCCCAAAATAGTATAGGTAACTACTAAGGCCCCTATATTGAACCCTGAGCCATGATGCTGCCTTGTCCCAAGAGGTGAACTCGGCAACTGATCCCTGAGATGATCGCCCACCAAGAGGGACCTAGACCTACTTCGCAACTTTCCTAGGGTAACGAATGCATCTATAAAAGCTCTAAGGGTTGGAGGTTTGGAAGATGGTCTTATAAAATGTTGTAGTTTTGGGTCCGGGTTTAGGGTTTAGGGTACCATAAACTCAATTACGTCAGGGGTACCTGCCCGACGCTGTGGAGCTCTTGGGGCGCAGAGAACATGCCGAGGGATTGAGGGTTGAGGGTTACAAGGCTTCGAGAGTTAAGAGCTTATTCTTTTTGTTCAGATCCCGAACTCTGAGCCCTCTAAGCCCCAACTCCAAACCCTCTAAACCCAACCTCAAAACTCTGTGAGCGATGTTCAATATAGCCCTTCCAGTGAGCTGTTTAGGGTTCAGGGTTGAGCGTTCAGGGTGCAGGGATTAGGGCTTTAGAATTAATTAGGTTCGGGAAATAGAGTTTAGGGCATGGATGCGAAGTCGAGTCTGGCCTCAAAAGCTCAACAGCATCACGTCCACATTGCACGGTTTAGGGTCTACGTAGGTTTTTAGCCTAGGGCCTAGGGCTTAGGCTTTAAAAATTCTGCTCTTGCATTGAACATCCGGGTTTGGAGCAACACACCCTTTCTCGACACTCAACGAACGTACCTATATGCGCTTTGGTCTTACAGTACCTTTAATTTACAGGAGCCCATTTGGGAGCTTCCGAAAATAGGGGACCCTAATATAGTACCCTAAATAGTAGGATCCTTATAATAAGGACCCCCAAGATAAGGTACCCCTAATTTTCGGAAACTCCCATTTAAGACATAAGCAAAATAAAAGCTGTGCACGAATCCTAGTGGGGTTAGGGCTTAGGGTAGAGCGCTTTGAGCCAGACGTAGGAACTTCGCTGAGTAGATACACTTTATAGGGTTTGCGACCCCTTCATGCCGCAGCCAGACCCTAAACCCTAAACCTTCAACCCTCAACCCCTAAACTTTCAACCCTAAACCCCAAACCCCTAAGCCCGTAAACCAGGCCCTAAACCGCAGAAGAAGAGAACCGATGCCAAGCAGTGTTGGCATCGAGCAGTGAGTCGTGGCAGGTTGGCCCTGCTAATAGAGACGCTGCGATAATCACCAATGTCTAGGTTTAGGCTTTAGGAGTTTAGGGTTGGGTTGAGGGCTTAGATTCCTTGGATTCCATTTTATATTTGTAGTATAGTATACCCCAAAACCCTATTCTGAAATTTTTACGGCCCCTACATTAGAAGACTGGGTTCAGTGCTGGCAGCTCCGTCTTTCGAACGATGGCTGGCCTTGCTACCAGGGGCCACACTCACAACGAACGGGTTGGGGTCTATAGGTTTCTGTTTTGGAGTCGTAGGGCAAAATGACAAATACCAGCTTGCGGTTTAGGGCTCATGCAGGGTTTAGGGTTAGTTAGCTTAGACATTGTGCAGCAATGCCTGTTCGTTCATACTCTGCCGAGAGAAACCACTAATTACTAATTAATTATAGGTTATGGACGGCTTCTGTCATGATACAAGGTATATTCCCTATGTAAGGGGTCATGAACAACTCAGAGTGTTCCGGTAGACGTACTAGACATACAAGTACAAGAACAAAGACGGCTGACAATTACAAATGCCTGGCTCGAGGATCACATGTTGCACCCTTAGCAAACCTTATCAGCGCACGGTCAGAGGCCTGATGAAACAGAGGTCAGCCATAAATGCTGTAAACAGACAAGAAAAGTCTGTTAACTGCAAAAACTAGGAAAACACCTACTGACCTACTCCCCGAATACGAACCTATACACTAACTACCCTGCACACCAGACACCAGAGCACACCCGAAGTGTACACTCACCGATGCTCCCCTCAATGCGTTCGCCAACGCTCCACTATGAGCACCAGTACGTCATGATAGGGTGCTGGGACCGTTAGGGTTGCGTACTGCCACATCCTATGAACACAGGAGCTGTCGCGGCTGTCTTTCTTGTTGTTCTGTTATGTTCCGTTGGAGTGGGGCTAGTTGCAAAGTATAGCTCACAAGCCCCTTGCACGGACACACTTTACAAGTCCACTGATGAGAACTGTCCCTGAAGTCCCACCCAACTGGTCCAAAAGCCCGATAATCAAGCACTCGGGTGTAGTATGTTAGTATATTTGGGGAGTATACGAGGCACTTCCAGGCAAAGCCCCGTCCTCCGCAAACCCTACACCGTGAACCCTAAATCCTCATCTTCAATAAGGTCTCTACAATATAGGCTAATGATTTCAACAGGGTTTCGGGGGTTTGCCATAATATAATACATATATTTGAGGAACCCTTATAAGGATCCATGGCTTTGCCTAAACTGTGAAGAAAGAGTCGATCTGACAGAGTTCCGGACTCCGGTCGGAACACGTTCATCGCCTGCTTAATGGATTACCTTAAGACCTAATGAGGGCTGAGCTTTTTCAGGGGTTCCTGTAAGGGCTTTACAAGTCAACAGGGTACTGGTGTTTCTGCAGGGGGAACTGAGGTGGTAGGGTTTGGAGGTTGAGTTGTCTACCCCAGGCCAAGGCGTCTGAGGGCTTCACGTGCGTACTGGAAAAGCATTCCATACGCCGGCCCTAGCATCCATGGCTCCGAACTGCCTGAAATCGACAAACCCCGGAGCCCCAACACCATAAGCCGAAAGCAAATTGAACCCTGCTGAACACCTCGACTCCTCCAAGTATACACAAACTCCACTGCCTGGAGGCCCGTCGCCAGGTTCACATTCGCATTGTAGAACTTGTCTAAAGCTCCTTCCTCCCGGTGCATCCTCGCGACGCAGGGTCAGTTGGATCTTGCTCCGACTATTGTGTGCCTTATGCTGGGTTTTTTGGGGCCGAATATGTTGTGAGAACCACGACACAACTCGATAAAAAAAACAGCCAGCTCCACAGCTCCAATGCCTCTCAGCACTGTAGCGTCACACTACACGGCAATGTGCGCAGAGCTGAGCGTGCTGGGTTTAGGGTTTAATCAGGTGTGATGATTTGGGGCTGTAGTGCAGGTTATCGGACTCCTAGACCGTCGCCCGAGATTCTGTCTGCGGTCCCGAGAACAATCTTGAGGAACTCCATATCAACCAGCCCGCAGATCATGGCAGTCGTAGTCGCCTCCGAAGCATTTAGGACTTCGAGTTGCGTGCTTGGGTTTGGATTTGGATACGGGTCTGAACCCAGCACTGCTAGACATTTTGGGCGGTTCAAGCTCGACTCGACGCAGACCTGCTATTGCTGCCTCAAATGCTAAACTTCCGAAGCGAGGTCGCAGCTCACAGGTACAACATCTTAACAATCAAAGCCGCGGCAGATTCTAGACCTTATAACCTGAACCCTAAACCTGTGCGCCGAGGCCATAGCCAAGGCAGGGATGATTCGTCCGGCCGTCACCTTGACCTCGGCAAAGCATCAGCCCGAAAACACTTCCAGGTCTGGAGTCACCGTAGAGTTAAGATCAACCCTGAACACCATAAACCTTAAAAGCCTACAAACCCTAAAACAAAAAACACTAAACCCTAAACCGTCCCTGCCCAATGTATGAAGCCACGTGGAGAGGAACATGGGCTGTATTAAGTGTTTGGAGCTTTGAAACAGGGGTTGAACCCAAAACCCTAGCTCCTTTCGAGTTCCTGATTTACTATGAAGTATAAACATAGCAAACCCTAGTGAAGACTGAGACTGCGGTTTGCGTGTGGAGTTTATAGCTCAATAGCAGCTGCAACTGAATGCAGGACTTCTGCGCCCTGCACAGCAGGCTTACGGCTTCAGGGCTAGCTAGGTGGGGCTTTTAAAGCTTTTGAATCATATTCGTAAATAAGATCCTCTTAAGCCCATTAAGGGAAAATATAAACTGTCCCAAAGCCCTACCTAGTTAGTGTTGTTGTGGATGAGTGTTGCCCGCGGGCAGTTTAAGCCGGGGTTATTCTCTTGCTGGGACATCACGCAGGTGTGGGGCTAGGGCAGCAAGTTGGGTAATGGGTGCTGACAAACTGAGCCCAAGAGACTTCTTATGCATCCGGTCGTTAGTTACTTAGTTTGCTGTTTGAAAGGCACCTGTTATCGCGTGTTGCACGTCTTGGTTTGAAGGGCAGTCAGACTATGTCGAACAGCAGGTGCTGTCCTGCTCGCGAGATCGCTCTGCTCTGCGACTATCTGGATCGTGGCTGTGAAGATCTCCACCGATGCCGAAGACTGGCACAGGACCATACTGAGCTCACATGATTCGTGTTGCTGCGGAGGCACCTCCACCTCGCAGAAATCCTCTCGTCGCTCGCAGGCATTCTGTAGGCCTCTCCTTGCACAAAGCTCGCAAGAGGACTGGTCCATGGCTCGCCGGAGAAATCATAACCTATTCGGCAGCATCGCGGGCGCAACAGTGTAGGATTTCGATTTCTGGGTTCAGAGTTTAGGGTTGTTTAATTTAGGGTTCAGGGTTCAGAGGTTTAGGGTTGTTTAATTTAGGGTTCAGGGTTCAGAGGTTTACCGCCTGGTCTGATGCAACCTTTAACTCATGTTTTGGCCTTAGCCGTAGACGGCTGTGAATCCTAAACCCTGCTCGTAGGACGGTTCAGAACCTTCGAAGCGAACCCCACCCAACCACTAGTCACCAGCATCGGCATGACCAGTGCTACACGTGTCAGATCATTCCGTCCATGATCCTGCCGATTATTTCTTGGCTTGGGCGCACACACCGTTATGCTAAACTAAGCATACAAAGGGGTCTGAAAGTAGGTACCAATACGGCCTGCGGCCACTGTAAGTGGTAGTGAAGCCTTCATCTAAACTCTGGCACTGAATAACTAGGAATAGGATACCATTGCTGTTCATAGTATGACCATAAATCGTAATATGCAAAAACGTTTCTTCTACCACAACCCTGTGCCATTTCCTTGTGAAGTGATGGTGCCTGCTCGCTCTCAACCCTACGACAGACAATTCAAGAACTCCTGCGACCTCCAGACATCAAGCTAACAAAGGGTTTAGGGCCAGGCTTTGGGGTTTATATTGACGTTGGGGGCCCGGGGGCAATGAAACATCGCTCTTTACTTTGGTGGCCAAAAATCACCCCTCAGGCAGGAGGGCCTCACTTCAGCGGCCACCTGCAAGAGACTTTGCGTCCTGCGGCCAGCCCTCTCCTGGTACAATCTTACTTTAAGGGACCTATGTAGGGACTAGTTTAAGGCCAATGTATATACTATTTGGATACATGGACCCTTAGGGTTATACAACAGTCTACATAACAAAAGAACGTTCGGCAAACATGTGTTGGGGTATGTTTCTGTGCTTGTCTGTGTGTTTGCTTGCATTGCTGGATCACAAACACCTGGAGCGGTCCGACTTATAGGGTTTACGGAGTAGGGTTCACCAAGCTGCATAGGCTGTGATTGAGTTGATGGTCGGGTTTGACAATACGTGCCCAATGGAGATGCGAAGCTGCAAGCCCGAAAACCTAAGAATCGGCCATTAACTCCCTAAGCCCTAAACCCCAATGTCCTAGACCCTATAGCCCTAAACGCCTCATGGCATAAGTCTTAGTCCAAACCAGTGATGATCAGTGATTTGAAAACCCGGTATAAGAGGATGCTCACCGGGTCGAGGAGCGGTGGACCTCTCTGTGTGCTTGATGTCGTAGTTGCTCGCCCGAAGGTTCGTCGAGGCCTCGGCATCGAGGTGCTTTCAGGGTTTCGGGCCAGTTTCGGGACTTCTATCCTCACAACCGTAAACTGTAGGGTGCAGTTTTAGGTTAAGACGGTCACGGTCTGCCACATCTAGCCGGCTAGCCTTTGTGTATGACGTACTGCGGCTACTGTTTCAGGTTGGTTCTTGTCAAGTACGGAAAGCGGAACACACTGACATGTGTGATCGTGATAATAGTGACTGTGGTTCTCTTCCGCCCTATGCCGTTGCCAACAGCTCTTGTGATTAGCACGGCTACCACTTCCATCACCACAGCCACAGCCACAACTTTGTAGTACGACGGAGACCCCTTTGTCTATTGCTGGTGCGCGACAAGTACTATGGCTGCTACTAGCTACTATATGACTACTGCTGCTGATGCTCCTGCTCCTGCTCCTGCTCCTGCTACTTATTATTCTTCCTTTGCTACGTCTGCTACCACTACTCCCTAGGGCTCCAGTCATAAATAATGGGTTGCTCATTGCTATCATTTGCTATCCATAAAGGATGTACCCCTGTAACCCATTCTTTAGTAACTGGAGCCCAATGGAGTGCTACAACTATTATATATACGTCTAATGCAGTAACAGACTGCCTGTTGCTGGTGGTACTGCTGCAGCTACTTCTAGTAGTAAGACGTCGCTCTGTTGTAAGCTACTCATGAAATCCCTACATACCGAATCAAACTTAAGACCCAATCAAACTTAAGACTTAGGTCTTTTCCCCAGATTGCAACTCTGAAACCTAAAGTCCGAAGCCAAAACTCATAGCCTACTGAGCTGCGTTCTTCTTGTCTGGGCCCCGAGCCGTGAGGAAGTCGATGTGGAAGTTGGTGTCGTCATCCTTTTCGAAGTCGTGGGCCTCTTGCAAGTGTCAAGGAAAGAAGAGCTTTTGTTTTATTGGTGATTTACTGGGTTTCAAAAACGATTTATCCACGGCTTTGTCGGGTATACTGTACGGAATCTACAGCTTGTATCATGGGATTCGCAAGGTGTCAAGCCGGATGTTTACGGTTCTGAAAGGTCAATAGGCACGTTTATTATATATCGGGTTAATTTTGCTTGTTTATAAAGCCTCTAGCGAGTGTCAGAAAGACACAGGCACGCCCACTGTATGATTCATCCAAGATGAAACGACCTCTTTTGCAGAACCCCTGAAAAAGGCCTCTCTGTTGTTTCTTCAATTCACGTCTCGAGTATACATACAACCTGGGCCTAAAGATGGGGCACCGTACAGACTCGTATAAGCCCCCTTGTGGAACCTTCAAACAACCCCTTGATCATGGGGTCGTGTGGACCCGAAGACCATGTTAATGGGTTTTAACGCTTTAGTTCAGGGTCTGCGGCGGCTTCAATCTCCAGGGTTTTAGATTTAGGGTAATTAAGGATCAGGGTGTATGGTGCCGGGGTCCAGAGTGCAAGGTGTTATGATTTATAGGGTCCTCGCTCTCCAACACACACATGCGAACTACACAAACAAGCACCTCACATAAGGGCACAAGGTAGTAGCCAACAGACGTACAAGGCCCATCGAAAGAAGACTATTGCCAATCTTCATGTTGCTGCAGACATCTCTAAACTTCGAAGAGTTTAACGACAACATCCACACCGTGGTTGTAACTTACATCCTCAACCTAATCTTAACCAAGTGCAACTCATGTCGCCACACATACAACCTGGGTCACCTCACGGAACAATCATGTGCGATAAGCAATCACCCCTGATGGCAACCGCGCTTGTTTTTCCAGCAATAACGAAAGTTACATTATACGACAATGCGCTTGATTGCAATGCTGCATACCACAAGTTTAGAAAGCACCCGGGAACCAGGCAAGCCGTCCAAACCCAACTGGAAAAATAGGGTGATGCAAACAGTCAAGGCATGACTTGACATGTCAGTGTAGTGCGAACCCATACATGTGACCCCGATGTGCAGCCAACACAAATCGGTTGCCAAATGTTGCACTTGGCCAAAATATGCCAGTATAACTTGACTTGGTGGAAAGGGAAACTGCGGGGCTCGGCATCGACAAGGCATAATGTGGCAAGCGGCTAGATCAATGAAATGTTCTTGTTGTGTCGCCTATGTGCATGGCTGGACCGATTTGGGCGCGCCGACAGGTTGCCGAAATACACATCAGAACAACGCAGGCGCAGTGCAGGAAAACAACAGCGGCCAAATACCAGTCAAGTCGCACGCCAAGGCGCCCAACAAATTGGGCGCCGACTACGACGGTACGCAAGACAGAAAAGGTTCCAAGGTAATTATTTGGAACATGCCATTGCTGTGCTGAAGTACAAATAACTTATGCCACGGTAGGACTCTGACAGATGTTGCGGCAGCCTGGCAATTTGAAGCGGATGCTGTCATGTGTTTTGGCAGTTTAGGCTTAATTACAAAATGGATGGCCGCGGTGATGGACCTGCATGCACAGACACGCTCGTTGCAAGGACCCTGAAGTGAGGCACCCATTGTTTCAAGAGACCCCTCCTTTTTCGCCCTTTGGAAGAGTATGGAAGATTTATTGGCTTCGGTTCCGCCAAATCCCTATACCCTAGACCCTAAACACCTAAACCCTTAATCGCCAACCTTGGGTCGTCAAGACTCAACCAAGGCAACCAAATAACTGACATTTTTGGGGGTCTAGGCAGCATTGCTGACTGGCCTGACCCCGAAAAAGTTATCTGTTACTCTGGTAGGTATATGTAGGAACATGCAGGAATACTTGTACCGAAACAGACCTTCAACGATGGTAGGATGACGGAAGCCCCAAACCCAGCTACAAAGATTCGAGACGCTCAACAGTAAATCTTAACGTCCTGAACCTCAAACTCCAAAACACCTACAGGACCCGAGAGCATAATTGCTATTGAGTCTCAGCTACGAAGTGCTTTCCCGAAGGGTCTAAGACCTATGATAACACGAATCAATCAATCTAGGCACTTTCCAAAGCCAACAGCAACTACAAAATCTCATGTTCTTGCAACAGCCCCAAATCCAAGCCAAAAAATACCTTTTTTTCTCAGGGACTGTGACACAAACCCTAAACTATGGGGCACTTGGAGGAGCATCTGACATAGTAAGTAAGGTTATGAGCACATCAGTTATGGGAAAAAAATGTAAATGCAAATATAGTTACTCTACGAATACTTGCCATAGTTGTTACTAAGTCTCATGATCCTTAAACTCTCAACCCTAAACCCAAAACCCCGACTCCTAACTTTAGTTACTTTAGGTATCCAGGGTTGCACCGGGGGTCACCTCGCACTCCCGGAGGCGTTGCGGGTCAACCTTGTAAAGCTCAGCCTGGTGGGCAAAGGCTTTGGGCTTGGCGTTGTGGGGTTTAGGGGTTTAGGAGTTTAAGGTTTAGGGGCTTAGGGGTTTAAGGTTTAGGGGTTTTAGGGGTTTAAGGTTTAGGGGCTTTAGGGGTTTAGGGTTTAGGAGTTTAGGGGTTTAAGGTTTAGGGGCTTTAGGGGTTTAGGGTTTAGGAGTTTAGGGTTTAGGGGCTTAGGGGTTGTGGGGGTCTAGAACCACATGATTATAACAAGGAGGCCAGAGGATGAGACCCTAAACCCTAAACCCATGAGACTGGTAGTTGTTTACTGGGTCTGCAAGGCTTTAGGGTTGCTTTAGGGTTTGGGGGTTTTGGAGTTGCAGTTTGGCCTTGTCTCCGGTTTATGCTTAGGTTAAGGAGCTCGGATGACCGCTTCAAGGGTTCTATGAGCATCTTGCAAAGGACTCAAGGCTTCGGGGGTTGGGGCTTAGGGCCTTGAGGTTTTAGGACTTTCGAGCTCCTGAAGTTTCGGGGCTTTGGGTTGCACACACGCTCTTTGTCTTCAGGGCTGTCCAGGCTTATAGGGTGCGGGGCTTGGGCTTTCATCTTTGAGGCCTTGCTGGGTTGGAGTGCAGGGCTCCAGACCCCTCTGTGTGGGTGCTGGGGAACGGATCATACTATGCTCCCCCAAATCCCTAGGGGTTCATGTACCCAAGCAGTATATACATTGGCCCCAGAGTACATTTATAGTTGGACATATATGTAGTTGCAACATCCGCCGGACGGCTCCAGCTGAGCTTTGCAAACCCGCCCTACAGCAATGACCAATGATGTCGAACAGAAGCAACTCGAAGGGAAACAAAACACAAAATTCGAAAGCCCGGGACCATATTCCCGGATTCCAGCCTTCAAAGCCTCAATTGCAGCGGGGTCCACTTTGTCCCCATCGTCCTCCTTGATTTCTCTAATGAGTTCGAGAAAAGGCTCGGGTTTAATTGGGGGCAGTGCTCAGAGTGCGGGCTGCAAGAAGTCCACTAGCTGTCCTGATCGTTTTCGCGCTGAAATTGGAACTAAGACCGCGTTTGAGTTTCGTCTCCACTATCTCTACTCGTGCTCCTCCTCCACCTCCCACTCCTACTACTCACTCGTACTACTCCTGCTACTCCTACTCCTCCCACTCCTCCCACTCCTCCTACTCCTCCTACTCCTCCTACTCCTCCTACTCCTACAATTCCTACAACTCCTACAACTCCTACTACTCCTACTCCTCATGCTCCCCTGCTCTCCTGCTCTCCTGCTCTCCTGCTGCCACTGCTCTCCTGCTCTCCTGCTCTCCTGCTGCCACTGCTCCTGCTCCTGCTCCTGCTACTCCTACTCCTACCCCTACTCTTTCCACTACCACTACCACTACCACCACTACTACTACTACTTCTACTTCTACTACTACCACTACTACTACTACTACTACTACTACTACTACTACTACTGCTACTTCTACGTCTAATTCTACTCCTACCTACTCATACTTCTACTTCTTACTTCTGCTTCTACATTCTACAGTCTACAGTCTATGTTCTAACTTCTAACTTGAAACTTCTAACTGATAAATTCTACTTCTACTTCTACTCCTACGGCTACTTCTACTTCCACTACGGCGACGACTACAACGAAGGCGCAGAAAACCGTAAACCTAGCTTCAAGTCCGAAATGCAAACCTTTGCCCTGAACCCTGAAGGCCGAAACTGTCCGCAGACGACCCTAAACTCCAAAACCCTAACCCTAAGGGTCCAAGCACCTAATTATCATATACTCCCCAAAACAGTAACCTACATAACTACTATCCTAAAACCGAGTACCTAATTATTGGGTCCTTTGGACCCTTAGGGTAACACAAAGAGATTAAAAGACCCCTGAAGAAACCTTTGTTCTTTTTGTAAAGGAGGACAAGCTATAAAGCCCTATATACCCTAAAGGAACCTGTAAATCGAACCCTGTTTCGCCAAAATGGCCTCTGTCTCGACCTTCTTGTCGGAAGGCGGAGCCCATGCAGGCACCTGGTTCGAAAGTGCTTAGTTACCTATACTATTTTTTGGGGGGGTTCTTTATAGTTATAGTATAATGGGCCCCAAAACCCTATTCTAATTATGAAGGCCCCTACATTATGCTGTTTTGAGTGTTATTGGTTCTACGTTTCTAGGAGTTTGGAGCTCGGGGTTTAGGTGAGATGGTTGCAAACTAGGTGGGGCTTTTAAAGCTTTTGAAAAATATTAGTAAATAAGATCCTCTTAAGCCCAATAAGGGAAAATATAAAATGTCCCAAAGCACTACCTAGCAAAGTCTCTCAACTTGCAGGTTTCTGGTGCAGAAACCTTAAGGTTAAGCATCTTGCGACCACCGTTAAGCAGAATGATTTTTTCGGTTCCAGATGTGGACGGATTTTGTGAAGGCAAACCTGAGCCCTACGTAGAGCGCTGAAACGCCTTGGCCCGTGAATGCTAAACCCCAAACCCGTGAATGCTCAACCCCTAAAACCCTGCACACTCTAGACCCTGAACCTTTGAACCCTGAAAAGCCTCAAACAGCCACCCTGACACCCGCCTTTCTCTGGCGGGGATAGGGGAATTCGGGTTTGGGGTTTATGGTTAGGGTTTGAAGGTACATCAAGTTCCATGAAGGGTTATAGCTTTCATCTCGGGACCTACAAAAAGAGAAGACCCTGCCAAGCGTAGCTCTCCCTATCACCTGCTCTACTACACTGGAAATCTTAAAGACTCCTGAAACACCAAAACCGTTACCATAATCTCAGCTCCACAAGTAACGTATATAAGTTCGCTGCCTGCAGGTTGAGCTGCACCACGCGCTTCTGAAACTCCAAGCGGTTCCTGACGAAGGGCACCTGATCGAACGGAGGTTTCGGGCTTCGAGGGTTGAGGGGTTTCAGGTTTAGGGGGAGGTGTTGCGGGTGAAGGATGTGAGCAGTAGACTTACACAGCCCTAAACCCTAAATCCTATCGAGCCCTTGAGCCCGCAGACCCTTTAGGGTTTAGGCTTTAGGACATAGGCCCCTACACCCCTCAAATATGGCTTGTCCTTGAATCAACAAGGCCTGCATGGGCTCTCTGGAAAGCAACTGTGGCTGTGGAACCAACACCCAACCTGGACACCATGCACGGGAATGGTGTGCGTATGGGAATAGCAATAGGCAGTGCAAGCTGGCAGCACCATGTAGCAAGAGAGCACGTTCATCCACATAGACCATATGCAGACATACTAAAACCGGACTACCATGGTACAGTACAATGGCGAATATGCCTTTGCTTTCCAGTCGTTAATGAACATACATAGACATACAGACATCGAGACGAACAGAGATATCGCAGGCGGGAGAAGCAGTGAGAGAAACAGATAATCTATATGCATACAAGCAAATGTATACGTATACCGTATATGCATACGAACATAAACAACAACGCAAGGGGGAAGGGGTGAGAGAGGATGACTGCACCAGGCCTTCCACATGAAGGCGTAGCAGTTCGCTGTAGCATAGAGATACCTCCAATGAGCAAGGAGAAAGCTTGCCCGAGACGGCATCCAGCCCTCAACTCTAAAATTCCATCTAAATAGGTACACTGTCACCGAGCCTTGAGTACCAAGACGACCCAGGCACATGCATTGAACCCGCAACCCTAGACCCCTACACCCTAAACCCCAAACCCCTACAGAACACGCAAGTACTCAGGAAGTGATCTACTATGCAGGACTTATAGGCACCAGGGTGTGGGATTAGGGTTTGAAGTTTGGAGTCTAGGGTTTGCGATGTTGGCTTTCCTTACGCGTATAGATATATGCAGGATACTTAATACTTGCCAGCTCTGGTACAAGAAAGCAACACAAGAGGCCAACGTCTTCCTCAAACCTTCTACCAAGGTGGATGGCACGCACTCGTATTAGCACTCCCTGTCTTAAGAGGCAGACGGCCAATCATTTAACAACTAACACAACAACATGTTACTTCTTGAGTGTAGGGTTGAGAAATAGGGTATGGAGTAGGAGAAAGGAGGCACTCTGCTGCACTCCCGAATCCGTGCAGGAACTGAAGTTTCCGAATGTAAAGCAACCCGAGCTTACTCCCTTAAGGACAGGGGAACCTAATTTTCCGAACCCTAAGGCGTTGCTGGTCTTAGAAAGATCAATCATGAATCATGATCATAGTACTAGATGAACAACAGCACAATCACCCTTAAAATCTCCTCAAGCCCTACGGACCCTGAAACCCCCCCCCCCCCCAAAAAAAAAAAAAAAAAAACCGAAAATCCAAACCGCAAAAATGTTTACCCCAAAAGCCGCACCCTTTAAGCAACTCTTAAAAACACCTTCTGTCCCTTCATCNAACCCCCCCCCCCCCCAAAAAAAAAAAAAAAATCAGCGTAAATCCAGACCGCAAAAATGTTTACCCCTAAAGCCGCACCCTTTAAGCAACTCTTGTAAGAACCTGTCGATCCCTTATGTGAACCCTTGCTAGAACTAAACCCCAAACCCGTAAACTCTGAGCTCCACGCTCGAGAGCTTCTGCCGGCGGGGCTGAAGCGTCCCACTTCGCCTATCTAGGGTTTAGGATTTAGGGTTTATGGGGCTTTTAGAACTTTAGGGTCAAGGGTGAGGTATGGAATGGGACTTAGGGGGGAACCGTTTAAGGGCTTGGGGATTTATATGGTATTTGAACAGGGTTTATTGAGGGTTGTATGAAGGCTTCTGGTCTGTAGGTGAAGTTTTCTGCTAAGTTTGAAGACCTGAACCTGGAACCTGAACCTCTGCACCCGGAGTCTAAAAGCCAGATGAAAACAGTCCGAACGCCTGGTGCACCCCTTGAGGCGTATGGCTTCAAGGTCTATATAGGTACCATAAACTTACGGGATTGGATCGAGACTTTAGACCCTGATCCCTAAACCCTCAGCCCGACTTCAGCTTATGCTTGTAGCAGACTTGCACGTCTAAACAATGCTGTCTGGGCACATCATTGGCACACTCGCACATGAACGTGTGGTCTCAGACTTGTAGCTGCAATATGTTTACAATATATGCTCGTGCAGACCAGACCTGACGAGACCAAACCACACCAGTTCACACCAGACCACACTATGCCAAACCAACCAGGGCACCAAACCGAACGAAACCACCAAAGCCACCCAAACCGAACAAACCGACCAAACCAACCAAACAACCAAGCAAGCACATAATGAGCAAACGGGCATGTATGCATGCATGTATACATACCTGCATATAGAACATGTGTGGCGAGCAACCCGTAAAGGCGACAGGATACCAGCTTCGAGAGGACCGGCGACTTCAGGCATTACAGGCATGTACCAGGGCTGTTGGACAGGGGATCGTAGCCTTCGACATGTCTGGGTGAAAAAGCACCAGGCCCACTTTCCGGGCAAGCCCAGAAACGACAACACTGAGCAAGGTCCACGGTACTATACTCCGCCTGTGACTGCCTTTGCCTAAGCCCTAGACTGTAAACTCTCTAATCCCTATACCCCAAACCCTAAACCCTGTTCACACCCTACCTAGAACCTAAACCCTGTATACACCCTTTCGACCCTAAACCCTAAACCATGTATACACCTTAGACCCTAAACCTTAAACCCTGTATGCACCCATAGCCGTAATCCTAAAACCTTACTAATACTCCAAATCTAAACATAACAAGAGGAAAACATGGAGGGCCTCGATGGGGCGCCTCTTCGTGCCAGTCCAGAAGGGCCTAGGAAGGACTGCTGCGAGATGAATCGATACCATAGGGGCCGTAATAACTACCTATACTATTTGGGGGGGGGGTGTTCCTTCATATATTTATAGTATAATATATACCCAAACCCTAATCTAATCATAAAGGCCCCTATGTATATTAATCTTTAGGCTAGGGTTCCTTCCAGGGGATCCTTCAAAGGGCTCTACAAGGGATCTATTTTACAGGTGGGGGGGGAAGAGCTTAGGGTTTAGGGCTTGGGGTTTTAGGGTCTAGGATTTGGGGGTTTCCGAAAATTAGGGGTGCCTTATTTGGGGTCCTTATAATAAGGATCCTACTATTTAGGGTAGTACTATGTTAGGGTCCCCTATTTTCGGAAACTCCCATTTGGGGGTTTAGGGTTTAGCGTGTGGGGTCCTGGGGACCTTAACTATTAGGGCAGGGTTCCTTTATATGCGGGCTCCTTTCGGCTGATGTTTTGGGGGTGATTTGTAAGTGCTACCATAATGGTTTAGTATCGGACCCTACTAAGTTCAATAGGTTTAGGGGTGGCATGCTATAATACTATGGTTATATATGGGTCATAAGGGAATACGATTACGAATCAGTTGGGTGCTGAGGTTTTGACGTTGAAGTAATGAGGGCTATGTTTAGAATTGGCTTCTTTGGCTTTGGCTTGGACTCAGAGTTGTTGGTTTATGGTTCAGAGTCTCGGTTTTGAGGGCTCGCTACCCGGATGGGAACATTTCACTTCGAGTTAGGAATAGAATACAGGACTCACGATTTCTCCTAGCCCCCCTGCTTCCAAAACCCCTGAACCTAAACCCTCAACCCCTAAACTCTAGGCCCCTACTGCTGATGGACAAAATCCTGCATTACCCATTGTAAGGAATATACCATAATTCCCATAGTTTAGAGTCCTTAAGGTCATGCAGGATTTTGTCCATCAACAGTATGAACCGGGGCTGGCGGACTGAGCTAAGAACTTGCCAGTGGTCTTCTCGATCTCATCCTTTTGGGGCGGACTGGGGATGGCTGTTTCGGGGTGTAGGGTTGAGGGGTGTAGGGTTTAGCGCGTCAGGCTTGCAATCAGAAGAGGCTCACTGTGTGGAATAAGCGGAATAGAAAAGGTTCAGGGTTTAGGGTTTAGGGTTTAGGGTTTAGAACCCTAAACCCTAAACGATCCTGAACCCAGAACTTCACCTCAACTTGGCAAACACGTTCGGATGAGCTCGCTCCCCTAGTCTCTTTGTAAGCCCAGAACTTACGGGTTTAGGGTTTAGGGTTTAATCCGGAAACCTTCACCACAAGCATGACCCCCGGTGGACCGGCTTTGTTCCAGGCAAAACTGACGCAAAGGGTCTTAAGTACCTATACGGTAGAATGTAGGGTTTCGGTAAGGGGAATTATCATAGCAAGATTAATATGGTTTGGGCAAGTATACCCCATATAGATACTTAGGACCCTTTGGATCATGCTTCAGGGATCCGTTGCTAAATGCTTGAAGCCTTGACTCTACAGGCCATGAGGGCTCCCGGTTGCAAGATTATAGACGGAGCCAGCCAAAACCTCGAAACTCGAAGCCGCGGCTTAGGGTCAAGGGCATGGCCCTAATGCTAGCAATATCCGGGCTTGTGGCTTATAGTACCATACAACAACCAGGGTGAAAGCACAATACTCATAACCCCAAGGGTCCAAGTACCCAATAATCATATACTCTCCAAATCCTAACCTACACCCAACTACTATCCTAAAACCGAGTACCTAACTATTGGGTCCTTTGGACCCTTCGGTCTATTTCTGTATGCTTTAGGGGGGTTTAGGGTTTAGGGTTTAGGGGTTTAGGGTTTAGGGTTTAGGGGTTTAGGGTTTAGGGTTTAGGGGTTTAGGGTTTAGGGTTTAGGGGTTTAGGGTTTAGGGTTTAGGGGTTTAGGGTTTAGGGGTTTAGGGTTTAGGGTTTAGGGGTTTAGGGGTTTAGGGTTTAGGGTTTAGGGGTTTAGGGTTAAGGGTTTAGGGGTTTAGGGTTTAGGTTTAGGGTTTAGGGGTTTAGGGTTTAGGGGTTTAGGGTTTAGGGTTTAGGGGTTTAGGGGTTTAGGGTTTAGGGTTTAGGGTTCAGCAGCTCCGGATCGAGCGGTTTCCGGATCGAGCGGTTTCACAGCAAAGTGGTTTCAAGGGTCTGGACATAACACCCACCCACCCATAGAATCCCATAACATTAAGAAAATAAAAAGTTTCTTTTATCATCACACGAACAAATTAAACCCTAAAACAAAGTGCTTTCACGACTTGACCATCTTAAAAAGACTTCATACACTTTTGGCTCGCGAAGAAGAAAGGCAAACACACAAAAACAGCACAAAAGCAGCACACCAGACACCCAGAAAAAAAAATCTGGGCAGACCCTTTCTTTCTTTCTAAAAGAAAAGACAAAGCAAAGATTGTTTATTAATTTGAAAAATTTTGAAGGATCATTACTATGATTGCAAGTATTATTCATTCATTTTCCCTGGCATGTGCATGATATGGCAGCCTTTCTTCTTAAGCTTCCTTTTTGGTTGCTTTTCACAACATGGCTGTGCTTTCTAAGGACTGCTTAGCAATTTCTTGTCACTGTGGTCTCCTGTGCGAAGAAAAAAGGAATGGATTTGTTAACTCCTCGGTCTCCTGTGCGAAGAAAAAAGGAATGGATTTGTTAACTCCTCGGTCTCCTGTGCGAAGCAGAAAGGAGTGGATTTGTTAATTGCCTTAATTTCACGGGTTTGATCAGGTCCAAGGGAAAATTGCCTTAAATTCACAAGGGAAAATTGCCTTAAATTCACGATTTTGATGAGGTCCAAGGGAAAATTGCCTTAAATTCACGATTTTGATGAGGTCCAAAAATTGCCTTAAATTCACGATTTTGATGAGGTCCAAGGGAAAAATTTTGATAGGGTCCCAAGGGAAAATTGCCTTAAATTCACGATTTTGATAGGGTCCCAAGGGAAAATTGCCTTAAATTCACGATTTTGATAGGGTCGCAAGGGAAAATTGCCTTAAATTCACGATTTTGATAGAGTCCCAAGGGAAAATTGCCCTAAATTCACGATTTTGATAGGGTCCCAAGGGAAAATTGCCTTAAATTCACGATTTTGATAGGGTCCCAAGGGAAAATTGCCTTAAATTCACGATTTTGATAGGGTCCCAAGGGAAAATTGCCTTAAATTCACGATTTTGATAGGGTCCCAAGGGAAAATTGCCTTAAATTCACGATTTTGATAGGGTCCCAAGGGAAAATTGCCTTAAATTCACAATTTTGATAGGGTCCCAAGGGAAAATTGCCTTAAATTCACGATTTTGATAGGGTCCCAAGGGAAAATTGCCTTAAATTCACGATTTTGATAGGGTCCCAAGGGAAAAATTGCCTTAAATTCACGATTTTGATAGGGTCCCAGAAAATTGCCTTAAATTCACGATTTTGATGAGGTCCACGGGACCTGCAATTTTTGGACCTCATCAAAATCGTGAATTTAAGGCAATTTTTGTGGCAATTTCCAATGATTATGAACAAAANATTTTGATGAGGTCCACGGGACCTGCAATTTTTGGACCTCATCAAAATCGTGAATTTAAGGCAATTTTTGTGGCAATTTCCAATGATTATGAACAAAAATTGCCTTAAATTCATGATTTGGATTAAAGTTTAAATATACATATGATAAAGAGGTTTAGGGGTTTAGGGTTTAGGGTTTAGGGGTTTAGGGTTTAGGGTTTAGGGGTTTAGGGTTTAGGGTTTAGGGGTTTAGGGGTTTAGGGTTTAGGGTTTAGGGTTTAGGGGTTTAGGGTTTAGGGGTTTAGGGTTTAGGTTTAGGGTTTAGGGGTTTAGGGTTTAGGGTTTAGGGGTTTAGG